>RDPX01000308.1:352024-362280 GCA_003991215.1 Morbakka virulenta
CTGGTGTAATTATCAGGGTAATTTGACAACACAGGGCAGGGGGGTCAATGTCGCTTTCCAGCAGTACTAGACAGTACTAAGTTAAGCCGGCCAATTAAGGCAAGTTCAACTTTTCCCATTGTTCCCGCCAGGTTTACCCAGCTCGACGATTATTATTAGTATTATTATTATTATATGAAAAGGATTTTCTCGGATTTACAACCGGTCTTTGTCTGGCACCGGGGCCTCTCCGAGGCCCTAGGGTCACCAGATCATCTAATCTGACTTGTCAAGCGCCTTTCTCAAAATATGTGCACTCCCTAGAAGAGCTGCCTTCTGTATCGTTTCAAACGACAACCCGACGCCTACCATGGCAAGATAATATTATTATTGATATTATTATTATTATTATTATTATTATTATTATTATTGTTGTTGTTATTATTATTATTATTATTATTATTTCTTCTGAATATCACAACCTTTAGATGGTACAGCTCAGCAAAATTGACTAAACATCAAGTTACTACCTGTTAACTCACATGTTTAGTACATAACGAAGAATCCTCGCTGTGCCCAATAAGCACGCTTTTGGTGTGCCACAGTGAATTTTCGGACTGATGGTGTTACGATACCCCATGAAATTCTTAGTTATCGTTCCGAGTGCTCCAATTACTCTCAGAATAATTTTAATCTTACTGCATTTCCAGATCCTACTGATCTCAAACTGCAAATAATTGTAGCTTTTGATCTTGAGTTCTCTTTTCACAATTCGCATGTAAAAGGGGTACGTGATGTCAATAATTAAACAAGATTAACGCTTGATGATTTTATAGGAACATCGAGAGATCTGTTGGCCGTACACCCTATCTAACGCATGCTGATGGCTTTTTGCAAGAAGATGAAGTTTTTTGCGCGCTGGGAGAATCTTCCAGAATTGCTTTTGAATAAGAGTTTAGATTTTTAAAACCAGTTATTGAATCTTATTTCCTCAGTTTCAGGAGGATTTAAGTAGCTTTTTGATATGTGATGGGGTGCTTTTTACTTTTTTTTACTTTTTTTTTCTCTCCTTTTTGTTTTCGATTTTGAAATTCTATTTCCAAAAATATAAAGCCATTCTGGTCTAGTCAGACCAAGAACTTTCTGTTCCATTGCAACTACTCCGGCCACGAAGACCCCACCCCACCCCACCCCCCTCCAATAATAAAAATAAATATAATACTTATAAATTAGCAGGTGTTTTTTTCTCGACTGAAAGGCTTATTTTCCACATGGACGAAGCCCATAGTCGCCGAATAAAATTTTGTGCAGCGGCGATCGCGTTAAAAATCGATTTCAAGATTTCGTATTCTGATATATTATACAATATATATATGATCTCATATAAAAGGTACCAAAGAAATGACATAATTTTGACCCCGATTTAAAAATTCTATGCTACCGACCGAATATAGCATCGGGAGTAAAAATGTCTGGCAAAAATTAACTCATACGGTCAAATTTCCTTTTAAAACATTCGTTTCGAAAAAATTTTTTGTCATTTTAGTTGTCTTTTTATTGCTTTTTACGTAATAGGAGAACTTGATGATTGAGACCTTACTATTAATTTCCGTTACCAAACACAATTAAGAGGCTTCAGAATTACTAGTAAATTATTTCTCTGCCTGGTACATCAGTTTATTTTCATAATAGGAAATGAGTATTCGTATTTATACAAGTTTTCCAGTTGCTTTCTGCCCAAAGCCTTACTTTAATGCATTGTCGTCTGTATATCTTGCTGTATTTGATTTATCTTTTGTTGGAAGTATTTTTTCAAGGGTTCTTTTTCCAGAAAAGTTTTATGAGACCTGTAGACATGAAGTTGGACTCTTCCCTTCTTGTTATAATCCGAAAAAGGCCACAGGATATATTAACGACGATCATTTCGTGTATCTATTATTATATATTTAATAAGCAACAGGTAACTAGTTAAACTATTAGTGATTGATACATGACATAATTCACAATTACGAACCAACGACTGTGTCCTGTGATCACGAATAAAAACATTACCTTTAAATGGTAGCCTGGGACAAGCCCAAAATCTTGTTAGATTTCCGAATAAGGGCATAACAAGACAGTAGTAACCAAGTATAATGAAAACAACTAACTTTGCGACAAGAACCTGGCTCGAGCCATAGTCACGACCCTGGAAGTGCTTCCCCAATACATGTTTTTATATAAAGTCCCATAAGCTCCCATCGTATAGAACGTTCTAAAATAATTTTTAGCTACTTGGTAAACAACTTCAATTTGTTAAACGTTTAAATTTGCGTCTTCGTCAGTAACACTGGAGAACAATTATTATCCAGACTAGATTGTGGAAAAATGCTATCGAGTGTTGGCAGATACTTTTATAAAACATAATTTGAAAAGGTACAGGCTGGATAAAAAATAATGCATGCCCAATTTGTTTAGCTTCAGTTGTGTTAATAAATGGACACCCTGTTTCCTCCCAGCCATTTGGAATCTAAGATTGATAATACTACTTATTTGACATTGGGAAAGGTTAAAAAAGGACATTTGCAGAAGCGTTTTCAACACAAAGCTGAGACTCGCTCGCAAGAACTCCTTTGTCGTAACCGACAGGTTTTTAGTACAATTGATTGAGATCGTCTTACAGTAAAAGTTTGTCCACGTATTTTTTCGTGATCAGAGAACTTGACATTGACATGGAGGAACCTGACCTCTTGTTGCCGCCCGAGTTATTTTTGGGGTGAATCAAGATGAAATGAGCACACAGATTCCACAGTGTAACAAAATTGTCAGGATAGGATGGTTTTGAGCTGTGTTTTTCGGATGAGGGAGGAGAAGGTTTTTCGGGGGTTTTTTACCTTTAAAATACCATAAAAGTTACAAAATTTGTAATAACAAATTTGTAAGAGGGAAGATGAATCAGGTTTTCTAACATTGAACAGTAAAACAGTACAAAAAGACCTTAGCAGGATTGACAACCTATACTCTTGGTGCCTTGTTTTTAGCTGTGCCGAAGAAAATTTTTCTTTCACTAAAAACATTCACTGTTTTCATACTTTGGGACAAATTCTATAGTAGAATTGGATGTCAAAAACAAATTCCACCAGCTCTTGCAATAACATAAGACGGACAAATTAACAATTCTCTTTTGTTGTATCAAAAAGTAACCTTTGGAGCATTTATGGGTGATTTTGTGTGGCAAGATGTCAGCGCACGGGAACAGGTTGCACAATGGAAGTAGACAATTACACCAAATGACGAGATTTAGCTGGAATGATAAATATCGTAAATCTGCTCAGCCGTGTCTGGGCATGACCAAATCGTCAGGTTGTTAAAAATGGTTATTTTCAAACTGAAACAATAAAGTCAATGAAAAGACTGGGCGTGAATATCAGTGTTAAGTTAAAATGAATGGATCCGTACTAGTTTGAAGAAAACAGAAGTTGCTCCGTTCCCATGTGGAATCAATCAAATTTGTAGTTTTGTTTGTTTTGTTGTTTTTTTGCGTAAGGTTACACGGAAAGTAGATAAGGATATGCTTAGGTGGGTATCAAATCCATGGTTGATTGCTGTTGACAACGAACACTGAGTTGAGAGCTTGTCTTGTCATCGTTCGGAAAGTTACTTTTCTTCCACCTTTCTAGTTTAGTTTGACCGTCATAATTGCAAAGTTTTTTGAAATCATTACAGCATTCTATTGCCCTCCTTGTGACCCCGGGTAGGAATATGTACAAAGTGAGGTTTTTACAAACGGGTGCAACTGCCGCACAAGTTGTTCTGATAAACCGAAAATTCGGATAATCGGAAATGGATTGTTCACCAACAGCTAGGGTCAATGGTTAATAATTTTACTTCCTCAAATTGAATTTGATGCTTGTAAAATTCATAAGATTCCATATTTGGATTTTTTCCTGACAAAACCGATGCAAAAAGCGTAGGAGAACTCAGATATTTTGAATATAATCCCAATTTTATACAAAGAACAAATAAACAATGCAATTTATTGGACACCAAGCAAAGTTAAATACGAAGAAATACTCGGAGGTAGAGTACTGGTGTCCAAAGAAATTATTCGGTCTAAGTTGAATCATAAACGGTTATGTAGAATGACGGGGTAATTTATGCGAAATAAAGTATTCTGTGCAGAACTAGTAATGTTGGGGTACATTCGGTTATGACGTTGGAGCAAATAAAACTTTGAAACTGAAGAAAGTATGAAAAGACCACTTATTTATAGGGATGATAGAAACCTTTACATTCGGCTAGATGAGGAACTGTCTAATTAAAAAATCTATTGATACATTTCGATGTTCGGGTGCCGTGTTTCAGATAACCATGTTTCAGATAAACCGAGCCATTGATAGGAATGATAAATGCTGTTACGTTTGGTTAGATAGCGAATTTTTTCCCTAAAAAGAATCTATTGATACATTTCAATTTTCGGGTAACCGAGGCTCGAGTAAGTATGATTCTGATAGCATAGCTTTTCTTGAGTGAGCTATGGATAACCGAGCTGGAGATCCAGTTGGAGGATTGAAAATCCCTTTAGGCTTTAGATTCGGTTAGACAAGGAATTGTTTGGCTAAAATATCTAACAATACATTTCAATGTTCGGGTAACCAAGATTTAGATAACAGAACTATAGACAATCAAGGTTTGCATTATCAAGGTTCGGATAACTGAGGTTCATATTATTTTATGTACAATACTGCTTTTCTTTAAACATTTATTGTTTTTAATTATTTATCTTAGTTAACCCCATACACTGGGTTAAGCCTATCTTTATCAACCTATTAAAACTCAGTAGGTATCCACTTGTATCACAGGAACAAATTGGATACATCACTTTGAGGTTTTGAGAGACTGAGCAACCCCCCCACCCCCCATTTTGCCCAATTTTAGTCTTAATGTCCACCACTTAGCTGTTCCTGCTGTGTTGCATTTGATACTTATTTTCAAGATGTATTGGTATTCATAGTTGGAACATTCCAACCTTCCGAGCTGGACCAAAATGTCTCATTTTTCTGAGCAGGCCTCTTTGTGTGGATAAATCTTGCATATTTCCACCAGGTGGCAAAATTAAAGAGAAAGAAACTAGTGCAGGATTGGCTTCCATCTTGTTTAATAATGCTGCTAGCATTTCAGTTATTTTCTATTCTAACAGGAGAGAAGTTTCACTAAGTACTTTTCTACAGCATTGGTGACTATAGATCCTCAGAAGTCGCTTTCCATATTCTTTTCTACTTCACTTCCAAACCAGATCCAGTAGTGGGTTAACCACGCCATACGAGAACCCTAAGGAAATTTTTTTCTTGTGACTGTAATTTGTGTTGTATGATTTTGCTTCATTTATGTATTGCCGGGTTGTGTTTCCTTTGGTAATGTGTCAAATGCACTCTTCACGAGCGGCTTTTCTCAGTCTTTTATCGTTATAAGCATACTTGTGTTGTATACTGAGAAAGAAGTCCCACATCGACATTGTGTCTAATAGTCAAGACAACGAAACTACAAGATGCACGTGATATAATCTAGATAGTATAAAGGTATGACTCCTTTGATATTTAAATAAAGTTAGCATACCAGGATGGTTTATTTCCAGAGGGTGCATAATCAGATGATATTACAGTTTTGCCCATTTTGACGCCATTATCCTATTTGCATTCCTTTTTCTCTGTATTTTTTGAAGCAGTCATGAGTAAGATTACTTTTTTGAGACCAATGAAAAAAGTATTCCACATCATCATTGCGTTTTTAGAATCGTAAGAAAGCCTTTGCTATGTAGTATTCTTAAGTTTCTTTCCTTCTGGATTGGCATGAATTGTTACTTGATCATTTTTTCGTTGTTGTCATGTTGCGGAACCCCCAGATGTTGCTGATCTCACTTTGATGTTTTCGTGTTATTCGGTAACTAAAACATACAGCATTTTTTATGTATAACAAACAACTATCTCGATTTCTTCGACCCTCTGACTGGTACTTTTTCATACTATAGGATTGTCAGTATCTTTTCTTCTGGATTGGAATGAATTCTCACTTGATCATTTGTGCCACTGTTTTTTGTTTTGTTTTTAAGACTACATTTTATTAAAAATAAACCCAATTTTCCATACTGTTGTTCCATTTTTTAGGACCGTAAGAAATTTTCCTCAAAGTTTAAAAAGTTATGAAAACCTTCAAAGACAACTACGTTTTACCCAATGCCCGCCATTTTCCCCTCTCCACTATTCGACGTCTACACAAGTTGAGGGCCTATTGTGACTCCTGCTATTTTTAAATCTAATAACATCTAAGGCTGCGATACAACTTGAGTTTCTTTGGTTGTGTTGTCTTTGGAGCGTTTTCTCGACATTAATTATCAACTTTTTATGAGCTGAAATATCGGAACAAATTCTCTCAAGAGTAATTCCTTATGAGTTTATTATTCTATCATTGGTTTTTTAATTGAATTTTTCATGTAGACTTTGTTGTTGATAGTTATTAGTTGTTTAGCAATATTATCAACATCATTATGAGCTGTTGCTCGTGACCGAGAGGCCGTTTTCTAGTATCAAATGACATTTGATGCGTNGGATGGAACTGTGAAGGAAAGACAGGGTAACAATATAGTTGAGCCAAGTGATATGAGTAAGATGACCTTGAGGAAAGCACTCAGAGGCCAAAGAGGCTCACAAATAAGCAGCCCAAAGAAGAGAAAAATCCTTAGAAAGATTTATTACTACAAGAGACAACAATTTTATTATGATGAGGCATTTTGAATGAAAGGAACCGCACGTTTTGAATTCTCACTTGATCATTTCTACAAGTGTTGTTTTTTGTTGTTGTTTTTTTCTGAATAAGATTACTTTTTTGAGACCAATGAAAAAAGTATTCCACATCATCATTGCGTTTTTAGAACCGTAAGAAAGCCTTTGCTGTGTAGTATTCTTAAGTTTCTTTCCTTCTGGATTGGCATGAATTGTTACTTGATCATTTTTTCGTTGTTGTCATGTTGCGGAACCCCCAGATGTTGCTGATCTCACTGTGATGTTTTCGTGTTATTCGGTAACTAAAACATACAGCATTTTTTATGTATAACAAACAACTATCTCGATTTCTTCGACCCTCTGACTGGTACTTTTTCATTATATAGGATTGTCAGTATCTTTTCTTCTGGATTGGTATGAATTCTCACTTGATCATTTGTGCCACTATTTTTTGTTTTGTTTTTAAGACTACATTTTATTAAAAATAAACCCAATTTTCCATACTGTTGTTCCATTTTTTAGGACCGTAAGAAATTTTCCTCAAAGTTTAAAAAGTTATGAAAACCTTCAAAGACAACTACGTTTTACCCAATGCCCGCCATTTTCCCCTCTCCACATTTCGATGTCTACACTGCACAAGTTGAGGGCCTATTGTGACTTCTGCTATTTTTAAATCTAATAACATCTAAGGCTGCGATACAACTTGAGTTTCTTTGGTTGTGTTGTCTTCGGAGTGTTTTCTCGACATTAATTATCAACTTTTTATGAGCTGAAATATCGGAACAAATTCTCTCAGAGTAATTCCTTATGAGTTTATTATTCTATCATTGTTTTTTTAATTGAATTTTTCATGTAGACTTTGTTGTTGATAGTTATTAGTTGTTTAGCAATATTATCAACATCATTATGAGCTGTTGCTCGTGAACGAGAGGCCGTTTTCTAGTATCAAATGACATTTGATGCGTCCCTAAGATTCCTCTGTATCAGTTCCGTGTGAAGTTATTTACTGTTTTTTTTTACTCGTACTTAAGCTATACTTATTGGCACAGTGGTCTTTCACTTACGCTCACGTAAATTTCATTTCTAATAACAGCCTAGCACTCTTGAACTTGCATTAATAATTGTTTAGCTTTTACGCATATGCTCTTAACTATGTTTGCCATTCAACTGGTATGCGATGTGCGTTTATTTAGCCGATTCAGGATCTTTTAGCTTTTTATCTGGTTTAATAGAGATTGTACCTGCTTAGAAAATTAAGTTTTGGTGCCAAATGTAAAAGTCACTTTGATGTCACTTTCTCTCTTTGAGCAAGCTTGATAAATGGAAAGATACGGACCAGTAATTTGCGTGCAAAAGGCGCAACCTGAAATGGAAACCTGTTGAAATAGCTAAAAATTGAGTTCCATGTCGAAGAGGTTAGATACTATAATATTTGAAATCAAAATATTACACTTGGATCCAGGGGTGTGGACTGTTCATTTTTTTCGCCATAAGTTTTTTTGAGAGCGGTTTGGAAAAAGTTTAGTTTTGTGAATAGTGTTTTTCGAGAACTGTTTTTTAAATGAAAATGAACTGACTACACATTTCGGATAAGAATTGTTCTACTCAAAATAAAATTTCCTGATTGAAGATTAGGAGGAACTGTTTTTATGTCAAAGAAACCCACTATTTGTAAAAAAGGTGGTTACACACCTTTGAGTGATAGATGTGTAAAAACGGACATTCGTGGCCCGTTAAAAAACTGGGAAAGTTAAATAATGGCAGATGTACTTTAGCCACAAGAATGAGATAAAATAGATAACAAAAAAATTAGTAATATCACTCAAACACACACACGTGAGAAAAGGCATATTTGTCAAGCGCGTGTTGCGTGATTAACACGTGACTACACCACTCCCCACTCCAAGTCTAAAGACTGACAATAGAGAAGGATGTTTTAGCATAAGTCCCAAGCCTTTTACAATAACAATAAATTCAGACGGAATATTTGTTGTTTTTCTTATTTTTATTGTTTGCGTAGTTAACAAAGCTACCTACATTTGTTAGTTGCAAAACAACATAT
Source organism: Morbakka virulenta (assembly GCA_003991215.1). NCBI lineage: Eukaryota > Metazoa > Cnidaria > Cubozoa > Carybdeida > Carukiidae > Morbakka > Morbakka virulenta. Next base: position 360,824 of record RDPX01000308.1, read on the forward strand.
ACCTTTAAAACTTGAAATGAGAAGCTATTTGAGTAGAATTTAAAACCAGACTCAGTGAAAATAATATAATATAGAAAGAGAGAATTTGAACTTGTAGAAAAGTGAAAAATTTGTTTTCCCCGAACTGAACGTAGTTTGTACATTTTTCGAATTATAGAGTCCCTTAGGTTCAGGGTAGTATTGTATAAAATACTTAACTTAGTAGAAATCTTATAATCTAATTCCAGGAGAAAAAAACACTTTTTATCCAGCTGATTCAAATATTATTTTTCACCATGAATAAGCCCCGAAAACACTATTGGTAATAATAGTTTCGTTAGCCATTAGAACTGCATTTCTGCTGCAGTTGTTATTATGAACTTTGCTTCATGTAATAGTATTTAATGCTATTATATTTTAAATTACTATCATTTATGTTATTATTATAAAAGGTACACACAAATAAATTAACATTTGGAGTCAATGTCCAAGATATCCGGTCACACCTAGTTTCCTTAGAAATCAAGGTCTTGTCGGATGATTCTCGCCGTGGCTAGTAGAGTTTATTTTTGGATTAACTTAATTCTTGTTGTTATGCCTATTTCCTTCAGGAACTGTTTAAGCCTGCCTGTTACAGTGCCAAAGGCACCAATGTCTATTGGGATGACCTTGATTGATACATTACATTTCTTTTTTTTATTTCTCTGGCTGGATCTTGGTACTTTATGATCTTTTCATGTTCTTTATTTCTTGTATTCACATCAACTGGTATGGTGACGCATATTGTGATCGTTTCATTTGAATTTTTGTCCACTATTATAATATCTCGCCTTCACGCATAAATTGCACGATCTCTCTGTACTATTAAATCCTATATTACTTGTGTTCATTTTCAACAATGGTCTCAGATTGATGTTGGTACCATTTGTCACTTATTCGAAATCCTTGCTGACATAAGATATCCCAATGGAGTCACCTGGCAACAAAGTCATGTCATCACTTGTATTTTTTTGTGTGTGGAAGATTGCTTCATTGGCTTACAATGTGGTCGATTGTTTCATCCTTTTTACTACACATCTGAGTTTCGCATCTTTCCTGCTTTTATCTGTTCTTGCTTTTATGGCATTCATTCTAAGGAAATGTGACTGAGCAGCTATTAGCATTCCTTCCGTTTCTTTCTTTAATACTCCCTTCTGTACCCACGTCCATGACTCTTTTGCTCCCCGTTTTTTTTGCTTGTAAAGAATACTGCCGTTAAGTTCCATTATCAAGATACTTGTTTTTCTCTCATCCTTCCGTCTTTCCTTGAAAATTGCCACACTTTCTACCTCTGCCGTTACATTTCCTCTGATCGCAGATATCAATTTCTCGTTGCTTTTCATTCATATTCCTTAAAGCTTAGTTCTATGGTATCTACACAATCTTTTATCGAAATAAATCCTCTGCCTCTTTCCTTTCTTGCTAGGTAAAGCCTTTCT
>RDPX01000308.1:367282-377984 GCA_003991215.1 Morbakka virulenta
TGTATAGATTGATAAGCAAATGTTAATATCGCAGTTGGTAGAACTTGTGACCCTGATAGCCATAGGTACTAGTTCGTATCCAGTTTCTTGCAGGGCACTTTTTCATAGATAAAATGAAAAAAATGACTTCGCCATTTTTTAAAAATTTAGATGTAGGCACCCATTCTGACATGTAAATATTTACATTTCGCCGTAGGGATGGATCCGACCAACAGCTAGGAGGATGCATGAGAGATTTTCGAAATAGACCACACCCAGTTCGAGCCAAAGTTCGTTATTACAACAATGTATTAACAGTAAGTATATTTTACCATTTTATGTTTAAAGTTCGAAATTCAGATTACGGCTTTTTTTCAAGGGAATACATATGTCATCGTTTGTGTGTGTTTGTGTGTGTGTGTGTGTGTGTGTGTGTGCCCCCCTCTCTCTCCCCCCTCTCTCTTCCCCTCTCTCTTCCCCTCTCTCTTCCCCTCTCTCTTCCCCTCTCTCTTCCCCTCTCTCTTCCCCTCTCTCTTCCCCTCTCTCTTCCCCTCTCTCTTCCCCTCTCTCTTCTCTCTCTTTTCCTCTCTTTCTTTTTCTCTCTGTCTATCTATCTATCTATCTCTCTTTCTCTTTCTCTTGGAGTGAATACAATGACAGTTTTGTTTGTGGTAACCTCCACCCGCCTTATATTCATTTTCTTGCATATGTTCCAATCCAAGCACCGTTTTAAAAGACAATTCATAATACACCTTGTCTTACACAGGATATCCATAGAGGAGAAAATTAAACTATACCAGAATCGGATAAATCAATTTTGCGAAAAGCATGGGGGAGAAGGAATCCAATTTTGATCATAAAAGATATCAAATCAAACGGACTGGTATCTCGTATTGGTAAACATATTAGTATTTTTTCATATTAAATTAGGACTTGTATATTTTCAGATTCAAATTTTATATCTTTGTAACATGGAATAGTGTTAGTTTAGGCAATCTACAATGTACGTATTGAAGAATTCGAAAATATAATTTTGGTGATGACTTCTGCTATTTTGTTTCGATCTTTAGAGATTTATTCTGTTATAAATGCCTTTATTAGCGAAGCCTTTTGTATGAAGTAGCTGAAAATCGCTGCAGAGAAAACGGGTTTCTGGATTAATATCTCAATAATCTTCATATAAGAATTGCTTGCCAAGTGAATAGATATTGGAGCGTGAAGGTAATTTACCTACATGGATGACATAGTCGTACAGTACTGTGCCAAAAGGAAAAATAATGCAGTGGAAAACTACTATTCTCTTACGTGGGAGCTCTTGGCAGGAATGATAGAGGAGAGAGAGAACCTTCTACCAGAAGAACAAATAGGATTTAGGCGTGGGAATCGTGACAGCGACTATCAACTGTTAATTGACAAGGCTGTATTGAGAGATTGTAGGAAAATAAATACTAATATGGCTATGGCATTTATAGATCATAAGAAACTGCGTGTCTTTGTTCTCCATCGCTGGGGTAGTGAGTGTATGGAAATGTTTGATTCTGCAGAGAATGTGGAACACTTTCTCCAAAGAAGTATGCGTCAGAGGAAGCTTTCATTAATATCTAATGGGAAAGACCTTAGTGATGTTGATGTGAAGAAGGGGATATTCCAGGGTGACAGTTTGTCGCCTTTACTCTTTGTGTTGAGTATGATGCCACTCTCCTTAGTTCTTAAGAAGGTCAACTTAAATAATCTTCTGTTCATGGATGATCTAAAGTTATTTGGTAAGAATTAAGAACAGATTGATTTACTTGTGAACACGGCACACATCTTCAGTACAGACATTGGGATGGAGTTTGGTCAAGAAGGTTACTCGTATTTCGGATAGCCGAGCTGGATAAGATATAAGAAAGTGAAATGAAAGAGAAAATTAAGGGAATGCAAGAGTGGGTTGATTGTTAACTGAAAGTTGAATTGTAGAAACAAGATTACAGCGTTGAACATATGGGTAGTAGCTCTCTTAAGATATCGGGCAGGAATCTGGAAATGGAAAGGATGTGAACTGAAACGTTTAGACAGAACAACAAGAAAGACATAACAAAACTTGGTGCGCTTCTTCCCAAGAGTGATTTGGATAGACTCCTTAAAGAGGTATGACGAAGGCAGAGGTTTGATAAGCATAGAACACTCCGTGAGAGGAGAGCAAAATATCTCGAGCTTGTACGTAGTGAATTCTGTGGAAAAAAACTTATTCATACGATTCGTAAATCAGGGACAATTGAAACATAAAGTAACATAAATAAAAGTGAATTAAAACGATCAAATGCGTAGGAGCTTAAACAGGAATGGACGGAGAAAAGGATGTATAGATATTTCATCAGGGAAATGGCAGTGAAGGAAGATAAAGCGAAAACCTGGAATTGGTTATTCAGAAGTGATTTGAGACAGGCGTTGGTATAGATACATACATGCATACATACATACATACATAAATACATAAAGATAGAGATATATCTTGGGGTCACCGAGTTCGGTGAATTAAGGACAGTGCAACGAAGAAGTTTCAAGAAAGAATACTTGCGTCGAGCAAATGCCATAAGGAAAAACGGACAACACGGAAGGAACAAAACCCCAACTATGAATGCATAAACATTGTCTTTAATGAGATAAGGGGCGGGTAACATTAAATGGAATGTAGCAGAGTTGATGAGGTGGACCAGGTGACCCGTAAAATTATGACGATGAATAAGGATATTCAACTTAAATGTGATGTTAATCAGTTGTGTGTAACGAAAAGTGAAGGTGCTAAGGGGCTGATAGGTTCAAAAACTTTGTCACAGAAGAAAATTATTATGGTGCGTGAAATAACAAGTGGAACCATTGCTCATTGCAGTTGAGAGCAGTGATACCAAACCAGTATCAGAAGGGTCCATGAAATTTGAGGATTTTGAAAAGCTTAAAGGAAGAGAAAGGATCAGCATCTGGAGAGAGAAGGCGATGCACGTGTCCATACAGCAGAGGAATAGACTAAAAAGACTAAATAACTTTAAAGGCTGTACAAAGGCATTGGTTCATGGTGCACAGAAACGTCTACGAACAAATTTTACCATATTCTAACTTGATGAAACGATTGACCCGCCTCCCTGCAGGATGTGTGGGAATAATAATGAAACGGTTAACATGATGAGTGAATGCAGTACGGTAGCGCAGAGAGAATACAAATGGAAACATAATAGTGTTGCTAGGTATGTACATTGGTGTCTATATGAAAAATACCAACTTGACAGCCAGCAGACGGTAAGACCAGAAGCAGAATTGGGTCATCGAGTATTGCATTTAAGATCTTGTGGGATGTCATGACACAGTGTGACAAAGAGATTGAAGCCCGCCGACCGGACATATTTGTAGTGGACAAGAAAAAGAGTGAGCTTAAAATCTCTGGTGTTGCGATACCTGCGGATATCAGAGCAGGTGACAAATGGCTAGAAAAGATTGCTTAGTATAAACCATTGAAGGACGAGGTTCCAGGTTGAAATGCGAAAAGTGATTGTAATCCTGATAGCCTTCGTGGCAGTGGGAGCAATAACAACTAAATTTGAGAAGTCTAGCATGAATGTTTGTATACATGGCCGTTGAAAATAAACAGAAAAACAATCCTTCTAGGGTCAACGAGAGTATTATCTTTGAACTTGGTTCCTAAATATCCTGCTTCAAAGACCTCTGAGCTCTTTGTCATCTGGTTATTGCCTGCATACACAGTTACAAAGCAACTAAAATCCAACGTTTTGAACTGAGAATTAATAACTGTAATGAAGATGAAATAGTAGACTTAGCATCCCCAGGTTAGGAAGAAGACTCTAAAAGATGAAAACTTGAAGAGGGAATTGAAAAAACTGTGGAACAAAAAAAAGCAAGTCATTACAGTTATAATTGGGGCACAATGAGCAACACCAAAATATTTATTTTTATTTTTTATTTATATATTTATATTTATTTATTATTTGCTTAGTTATTATTTATTTATTTAAATTGTTTTAGTTTTACGTTAAAAGTATCATTAGTGCAAGTCCTGTGAGAAAAAAGCCAAAACGATCCTGGGTCTCGGGGTATATCGATCCGGGGTATATTGACCTAACTTCGAAGTTTAACCATTATTACGCGTTGTAGAATCAACTTCTAGTTTCCCAACTTGTACGCATTTGCACCTCTTCAGATCCACCTAGCTGTTAGCTGTTGTGATAATAGGTACCTGGAAGCCATATTGTAGTTGATTTACTTTTTTAAATATTCTAAATCTTTATCTATTGGTTCTGATAAAATTGTATTTTCTTTAAAAATGTTATTTGAAGACATCAAGTAACTTTGAAATATTTTTTTTCTATCAACTTTCAACTATCAACCATCTGTTTTTCAAATAGACTTTAAGCTGTTTTTGTTCGCTTGTGTTGCCTGATCTTGAAGGGATTAGTTTTCACAAAAGAATAATTATGATAACATAACCTTGACCATTAGTGAAGTCCATTAATTCACTACAAGGGCACATGTTTCTACAGCAAAGCAGATATGGAAAATGGTCAGCAAAGTATAGTATGTTTTCGACGTTATCTGTTATGGTATGGAAACTTTTCTCTCACTGTAAATCTTAACACACAAAAAAGCTTCCACTAATCTAACCCTAACAAAATCTGTTATTCACACCAGTGATCGCCAGTGATACATCTAATTCAGAAATTTGGGATTTAGAATCAGGTGTAAAAACATAAAATGGATGTCTTCCAAATGTCTCTCTGAGATGGTGAATAGCTTTGGTTTTCACTCTTATTTTTTTTCTTCTTTTTCTTTCTTTTTTCCTACTTTCTTTTTGTTGTTGTTGTTGTTCATCTTTTTTAGTAGTTTGGATGAATGTCATTATACTCTTAAGACTCTCCAAAGGTCTGGAGATATTCCCCCGCATCATTGTTTTATCAGGCAAAATTTCTGGCTTTAAGTTCTAGTGTGGCGAAGATCTCTGCAGGAGATGCTCTTCTATCATGTCTCCAGTTTCACAGTCGCACACAGGGTGTCTCCAATTCGGATTTCCCATGAGGCCGTTTTGAAACTCTAAAGAAACACCAAGGAAACGGTTTAAAAACTTTTTGAAACTTGGTATTGGAAATGCATTTAAACTTGTTCTGACCAAGACGAAGACCAGCAACAGTCGGCTATAAATCTGTGGCACTGCAAACATAAATGGAACAAAGCTCAAATTTATTTGCCCCCAGTAAACAATAAATTTATTCCATCCTCACTTTTCATTGCATCCATTAATGACATTCTACGCTTCACAAATGTTGTCATGAACAAATACACCTTATCTTACCTTTTTGTACACGAGAACTCACATTTTCACTCTTTATCCAACTTGATCGATGGGATAGCATCCAGCCATTCACAGGAACTTACTTAAATACATGTACATATGTTCTTATGTTTACATTTGTTCGCGCAATCAAAGATTTCAAGATATTTTTTGTTACCGCTTTGTTTGCCTGTGATCGTAGCATACTACCTCAATGGCTTTCATGGTGTGGAACTCCATTATTCAAAAACAACCTAAGTAACTTTTTGGTCTTGTGGCTTTCCCTGGCCTTTAAAAACCTCTTCTTATCACCAGTATTTTTATCACTCATACCTCGATTTTCTTCCATTCAAGATTTGCTCACATTTTAAAGACAGTAGTTTAACTTATCACGTTAATACCAGGGCAGGGCCGGACCAAAGAACACACAAATAAGGATTCTACGTTGCACTAAAAGAAGCACTCTTTCTGGAAATTCGGTGAAATACTGCCTTGAATCGGAAATTCAGTAGTGAAAACTCAGAGGTTTATAAAATTGTGGGTTTTTGGGAAATACCTAAAAATACCTTAATAGGCCATTTTTAAGTATTTTTCCATCAACAAATTGCTTCCAAAGATCACCTTTTTGTTTTCAAATTAACTCAAAAAAATTAAGTCGATCAATTTTTCGATTTACATCAGTTCACGGTCCCGTTAGGGGCCTCATAGGCGTTCACTCTGAGGAATATCTCTTTGTAGGGAGGAAGAACTTACATGGAGAAAATTTCAATTAAAATTTGTTCCAGGATCCAACAGTGGAAAGAAAATCTGAAGTGAAATACGTCAACGAAGAGTGAGTGCCGCTGGTTTTAAAATAGTTAAATCCACTTTGGCCGGGATGGAACTCCAATAACTGCTCACTTCGACACAGATTCTAATGTAGGAGAATGTGAATGTTATCATACTTCTTGAACGAGACCAGTGAATGGGGTAGGAGAGAAAAAGCTGAGAGAAAAGTTGACAAACAAGTGGTAAGAAGATAAACTTTAGAATTCCAAATTTGCAACCAATAGCCGACGCTGCTCCTTCGAGAGTCTCCACAAACGTTAAATAGAGTTTCAAGATAGATAGGGAACAAAAGTTTTTACTCTATTATTCCTTAACACAAACATACGCCAGATTTAGTTTTTGCGAATGCGATGTCAAGACCAAGGTTTGCGTACAAATTTCTTTTGAAATTTCTTTGTTCTCAAATAGAATAAAAAAAGTCTTTGATTTATGAATTGCACCAACTCCATTTATTTGGGTCCAAAAGCCACAGAAAAGGAACCAAGATCATAACATTTAAAGTAAAAATATGAGTTTGACAAACTTGAATGTTACCTGATAAACCAAAGTCAGAATTCAAGATAACATGAAATGTTGCAAGTGAAACCGATTATAATTATAACAACTGACAGACAACATTGAATGCTATGTTAAATTTCGGCGTGACGTCAGCACTCATAGCCTTCTATACTGTTGATACTACACAAAGTGATAAACCATTATACTGTTTTTACCATGGGGAGTCCTCTGCTGATCTATCTACTTGGATGAAAATCACTTTATTGAATTTGCTCTGACTCGCTACTCACAGTTTTTATCTCAAGTCTGTTGATGTTCCACAAGGCAGAAAGTCTTCCTGCGATTGTAACTTCTTTCCTTCTCTGTTAAACTGCTCGACTTTAAAACTACCTTCCATCTTTTTGTTTTCTTTTTGATAACCTGCATTCTTTCTAGTTTGAGGTCAACTTACTCCCTTTGTCCTAAATTCTCCTTGCTTCCTAGCCTCTTAAATAAAGTGGGCTCAAGTCATGACCAGGAGTTTTTTGTAAACAAACATTGAACATTGTTTGTTCTCATGACACCAAATCTATATGTGTGGGCTGTTTATGACAGGTAGGACAAAACAGTTAGTACAGATCAACCCAGTGCCATAGGAGATAAAGTGACAAAGAAGAAATATAAAAACTCAACCTAAATGTTCAACCTAAATGTTCGAAGATGCATTAAAACTCATTAATTGTTAGGCTATATTGAAAGAGGTAGAGAAATACAACCTTGTTTAAATAGGAATGTCTAGATATAGATATGGCAAGATTAACAAAGCCATAAAATTGATCGTAATAGGCATCCCACATCCCAACTTTGATTTTAGAATCGACTCACACAAACGTGATTATTGTCCTTTTTTCTCCACCTTATAACCACCATCTTTCACCTAATTGTTTTTATTTTCAAGTCGTTGTGGTTACTATGCTTCCTTGTGTTGACATTGTAACAGTTGGTTCCGTTTTTATGGTGGAATTTCCTCTGCCAAAACATAATATAGATTGGATTGTGAATATTGATTGTGAATTTAGAGAAAGGTCATGGACTTTTTCTGCTCTTAACCAAGGGGTCAGCAACACCGCTTCCCCCACGATGTCCAGGCCAGCCACAAATAATTTTTGTCTGGCTTGCTAGCTTAATACTTACATTCTAATTATCTTTTTTGTATCGAAAACACATGGAATTATTCGCTGAAAATTAAAGCGATCCATAAATAGTTTATAGTATCCTCCATAGAATTTATCATTTTCAAATTTATGATTCTTTCATTAAAAACTTTGCACTTTTTTGTTAGCTGCCTTAGTTATACTCCTGTTATTCCTGCAGTAAATTAAAAATTCTTGTTTTAAAACACTTTCTTCGGAGGGTTTTCTGTAAACTTCAAGGCCAAAGCAGCCTTCAGAAAATAGCCATCTGAGGTCCAAACAATTTGTTACAGTACATTTTATATCATGTCTATTTTTCAAGACACTGGAAAACTTTCTAATTAAACTGTTGGCACCCCATATCTAAGGAGTTAAAAACACCTAGCAGCTAGCCAAACAGCTCTGCATACAGGACACCAAAAGTTGCTAGGGTCAACAGGAGAGGGTGTTTACCCTTACGCTTCGCACCAGCTTCCTTCACTGATGCGAGACTCCAACCTATTGATTAAGTAGCTATTATGCCATAAACTCAACTTTTCCACATATACTCTTACTTTCTACTTTTTAATCTTTCATCTCACCGAGATGAAAGATCAATAAAATTGTACAGCCAACAGGAATTCCAACTTCCAGCTGTTGCCAAACTGATGTGAAGTTCTCAGTGTTGAATCTCATCCTGACGCGGTAATGATAGCATCTCGCCATCTCCCTAACCTCCTGTGGTATGTAAAAGAATCCACGGCCTTCGTTAATAGTTCAGATTGTACAGAGCCATACGCATTTTCCAGATTAAGCCAAAAATCATTCAAGTCATTGTGTTTTTGACATTCTGAAAATTACCCCAAATATAAGAAGAACGCCTTTTGGATGCTTTCTTTTATATACCCATTGCTTTGCAAGTATGTAACTGTTCTTTTAGCCAGGATATTTGTGTAAGTCCTTCCATCTTCATTCAGAATTGAAATAGGTCCAAACTGTGTAATCAACTCTGATTTTGTAGGTATATTCCTCAGTTAGTAGGTTTATTCCTTCTCCTTTGGTCCAATTACCTACCAAAGCACCATCATGCCATAGATTTGTCAATTGTAGGAGTAGCTTATGTCGTCGTTAGTCATATTATTTAACCATTTTAAAGGAAAAACTATCACCTCCTGGTGCAGTCTTTGCTCACTCCTTCCTCAAAAATATATCCACTTCTATCTCCCTAAAAAAGCCAAAGTGAGATTTAACGCCTGGTATTGTTGGGTGTTTCAAGCTTTCGAGTAGCCCTTTCAAGTAGTAGTATATTCTTTTGTACCTGTTGGAATTTTTTCTTGAGGTCTTCATGCGTAACTGACTGCCCTTCTTTACCTTTTTCTTTCTCTGTTGTTTCATTTTTCGTTCACATCTATTTTCAAGTTTGCTTGCCTTTAGTTGTGTTCTTATTTCCATTTTCAGTCCAGACAGTTCCATTCGTATCTCGTAGCTGCAACTTGAGAGTGCCTTAATCCAATTCTCAATCGAAACTTTCAACTTATAGATCTTTTTGTATACCTTTTCTTCGAAGCTCATATCACTAGCTTTATAATTTGTTGCAGGTTATCAAACCTTGGTCTGGTCTGTATCTCTTCTGGTGATGAATTCTGCCTAAGTATGTCTTTAAAAAATTTCAGCCTAACCATCTATCTGTCCGATATGGTTTGTGTCTTGAGATTATTTACCACGTGTTTGAAGATCCTTTGATCTACACTGACTTTTCACTGGTGAAGCTTTGATCCTACTTCTGACTCTAATGCCTTACAACATTTCTAGCACTTAAAACTATCTTCAATTCCATCCAAGTTCCTTTGTCTTTGTCCTTTCTCGGTTTCTAGATCGTTATCCTGATTATCAATGTTTGATTAATTTTCTACTTCCCCCTCTTGGCCAATCATGGAGCTGTTGTTCACTTTAATCGAAGTTACCGTTTATATAGAAACACGGGGTGTAAGCCCTCTGCATCAGATAGTCTTCCCCTGATGTTCACAGTCTTACCCATTGTCATCATGTCCCTCCAAATTGTCCTCTTGTTTTTCCAAGATGTCAATAGTATTCAACGACACCTATACTATATCAGAACCAATTCCTGTCAAACTCTTTTCAAAGTTTTCTCATTGCTATGACAAATCGTCTTTTTATTTGATCTTACACCATGCATAAAATGAACTATTAGTCGTTTTGATTTTCATTTTTAGAGGAGTACAAAGGACATCTTCGGTTTGAATAAAAGTAGAAAAGAGAACGATGTAACAAAACAAGCATATTGTATCATATTTACAATCTTATCGTATCGCATGTTATTTTATCATATTGTATCGTATGTAGAGAATAGATGTAACAAAACAGCCATGTTGAATCATATTTGCAATCATATTTGCAATCATATTTTATCATATTGTATCGTATGTAGAGAATAGATGTAACGAAACACCCATGTTGTATCATATTTGCAATCATATTTTATCAATTGTATCATATGCAAAGAACAGATGTAACGAAACAAACATATTGTGTCATATTTTATCATATTTTATCATATTTTATAATATTGTATCATATTTTATCATATTGTATCATATTTTATCATATTGTATCATATTTTATCATATTGTATCATATTTTATCATATTGTATCATATTGTATCATATTTTATCATATTGTATCATATTTTATCATATTGTATCATATTTTATCATATTGTATCATATTTTATCATATTGTATCATATTTTATCATATTGTATCATATTTTATCATATTGTATCATATTTTATCATATTGTATCATATTTTATCATATTGTATCATATTTTATCATATTGTATCATATTTTATCATATTGTATAATATTTTATCATATTGTATCATATTATATCATATTATAGAATATT
>RDPX01000308.1:378329-428239 GCA_003991215.1 Morbakka virulenta
TATCATATTTTATCATATTGTATCATATTTTATCATATTGTATCATATTTTATCATATTGTATCATATTTTATCATATTGTATAATATGCAGAGAACAGATGAAACAAACATATTGTGTCATATTTACAATCGTGTAATGTGGAAGAGAAAAACATACTTAGCTGCATAAGAAAGACAAAAATGATAATGATAATGATATTGAATAGCGTGGATACTAAATTTTGACACGATAAATAGAATAGAGACAATTGAAATGTGATTTTATAGAAGAATGATGAGGACCTCTTCCTCGCAAAATAAGCCAAACGAAGATGTTTTGAAAAGAGGAACAACAGAATGGGCGATCATTAAGAATATAAGAAAGAGCCAGCTAGAGGCTTTAGGTCATGTAATGAAAAAAGATGGTATGAAGAACTTGTTAATTACAGAGTTCTACGACAGCAAACTATAAAATCTAGGTCTTCTTTTCAAACCTTGTTTTAGTCTCGTATAAGAAGTATTTTGTCCATTTGGTTTTTTGAGTCCGCACATAACATTTCTTAACAAATCCCGGTTGCTAATATTTTTATTAAGCATGATCATCATTTTTTATTTCTGTTTTGGTTTGTATCAATTATTTTTTCAGCTGTTTTAATTAGTTCCTTAGCTTCCAAGCAAATGTTTTTTTTCATTTACTCCCTTCGATCTTTAATTTATTCTATATTCTAATTTATTCTTAATTGTTATAATATGCTTTGTAACGTTATGACCTACATAGAAAACAGTACTGTATCTTTAATTCCTGATGCGAGTCAATGTACTTGCAGGAATGGCGTTAAAGGAAACGCATTAATTTGGAATTGGAAGGTCCATTAATTTGGCAGTGAATTCCTACATCAGCCCATTACCCACCCTCGATATCATCTCCTCCTTACATGGGGAAAGGAAATAAGAAATCCTTGAAGGAATCTCTCATAACTAACTGGTTAGACAAGGTACGCAAATTTTTACGCACATCTGCAGGAGAAAATATGACAGGAGACTTCCTGTATCTCTGTATGACAAAAATGCTAAATTTTGCTTTTTTTCGTCTACTTCTATATCTTTCGGAAAAAAAGGGAAAACGGACAATTGCAAATCTTGAAAACAGCGTTGAAAATGTGACCATTTGGCTCCTCCATTTCAGCCCTCTTCGACAGAAACACGTAGAAACGCGTACACGCACACACGCGTATATGCATACATAAAATCAACGGTTGAAATGATAGGAAAGAGAAGCTAGCAGCATAAACTTACATATTTGAGCACCTGCAATGATGAAGAATGAAAGTTGCTGTCGAAGGGGAAAGATGCCATGGAGCTGGCGTCTGCGAACTGTAAGGACGTGTGGGTAAAGATCTTCGGGCCTTACAAGGGTCTTACGTCAAAAGTTACCAATGTCGCAATTTCAGTGATAGAGCAAAAGAAGAAACGACGTGATATCTAAAGGATAACTGTTTTCATTGAATTAGCTTTCATGTTCTCTCTGTTTTGAAATAAAATAATTATGTTCATAAAAAAAACAAAATACTATAACCAAATAGGGAAATATTGAGTAATTACCATCTGTGTATTGTTTTATAAGTTATAGCCAAGAGGCGTGGTTTTGACATGTTGGGACACGAGTCACCTTTTATAAAATTAGCAAAAACACACTCTTGTTTTTAATCAATAAAAGAATATGTTTATCCTTCGCGTGCTAATGGACATTCGAGCTGTTTTCTGAAAAAAAACAAACGTAAATTTTTTGTATGAAAAAAACAACTTACAATGATATTGTTATTATTGATACACTGCATGAAGTAAAAATGAGAGGTTTAATAAAGTAAAAGAATATATTTGTTCAATTTGTTTAATAAACCATACACAAATGACCATTACTGCGTGGGGTGTTCTTTCAACACCCCACGCACTCATTTGATTTGAACCATGAAGTCGGGATATGCCCATTCGAGAAGACACTTTAAATTTATCAGCAAAATCAGATGTCACCAAATAAAAGTATGAGTTCAAAAATCCAGAATTTCGAAAAAATGCAGAGTCCCTTCTTGAAGCACAAGAACAACAGAGAAGCATACTTACAAACATTTGTTAAAAACGAGGAAAATTTGATTTTCTACTTCTTGAAAAAACAGAAGAACATCTTCATCCAATTGGAAATGTACGAGGAAACAGATCCACAGTGAAAGTGTGGAACAGGTCAGAGTGAGCAAGCGAACACCATTCAAAAGATAAATGTACTGTTATGTAGTATTCAGCATTATCACACTTAAGTTAGCGCCATCACGCTGTTCAGAAAGAAAAGAATCATCTGGTCTCCGACAGCCTTGAAAGTGTCGTGTCAGATTTCATATTTGATTTTGCAGTGCATGACGTATTAGCCAAAATCACCGAAGAAAAGCTGAAAGACTCACCTTCAAAGATTTGTGACATGGTTGTTGTGTTGAGATCTTCTGAAAAACTTAAAAATTTGGACTCAGGAAGTGAAACATCTCTTTCTTGCAATAAAATTGCGTCATTCAAAACAGAAACAAAACTACAGTAAAACCGCACACTTTTGAAAATTACCAGATGGGTTCAATATTAAACGAACAATTATTTTGACAATAACGCTACTTTTCACTACGGTTGGCAAATATTAGTAAATAAACTGTTTTGCTACTGAAGCACAATTTTGCTCAGAATAGTGATATTTTATTATAAAATTTTAATTTCTGACCAGTCAGACAACTACAAGTACCTTTTTGGAACTTCGTGGGGTTGGAAATTTTAGGGCCTCACTGTGCAGTACATGAGCAAATGTTGACTGTTGGAAGGAGTCCTCTTTTGCTTCGCCCGCTCGGACTCATTAATTCCATGAACACTAGTAAAAAAGGCTTGTTTCTAAAGTTTCCAAAATTTAGTCAGGAGCTGCAAAAATAGTTTTTAGTGTTGTCAAAATGTTCAATGGCCTTCCGTTGTACACACAATCTGTAAATAGTTACGATGATTTTGAAAGTAAATTGGACAGTTTTTATAATAATTGTTTTTTTAACCTTACTTTTTAAGGACTTTTTTGTATTTTACGTTATTTGTTTTTAAAGGACCAAGAAGACATTTTTTCATTAATTGTGTTATAGTTCTGTTAAATATTATTGAAATAGATTAATGCATCATGTTGTCTCTAACCTGGAGTTACCGATTAAATAGGATCACATATCATATAAACACCTGACCGATATGTTACTGGAGACAAATTTATTAATCTGTAGTTGGTAATAAAGGTCGGTTGTTTGCTTTGAAAAAAGGAAAATCAGTTGGCAGAAATTTCATTTGTTTTTTTACGTATTGATTTTTTTTATCTAACATTGTTTCCTTAAGTACTTAATAGCACTAAAAATAAACTGTTATTCTTTTCTGGAGAGCAAAAATAAAGGGCATATATAAATATAAAGACAAAGTCTCCCTTCCCCCCTCATATATTCTTTTGTGCGCATATCCTATTACCCCTTACTTCCTTTGGTTCCTCAGTTCAGATTAATGTTTTAAATTTTACCCAACACACGAGACAAGTGAAAATGGAGGTTGTTTGTTAATGTTCACGACCCTTAGTTAGGTGGTAGCAACGTGTAGTTAACTAAGAAAAATACACTGAATGGAATTTTGAAATATCACTAATCTATTTTGATGAAATGACGTAAAGCATTAATGTGTTTATGGTTGTAACAGTCAATTAGGATATAACAGTCATCTTTCTTTCCGTAATTTTTCCTTGAGCCAAGCATGATAATAAAAGGGATGAAGAAAATGATGAGCTAAAATAAGAATTCATACATTCCTTTGTTCTGTTACTTCCTTCAACAAGGCTCGACAAATACCATGAAATATAATTCTTATTTAATATTTTCTTTGCGATAATTCAAGTATCACTTGTTTTAAGCGTTCTTGTTAGAATATCGAATCTAGAGTACACTTTAATTTAATTAAGGAAATTTGCATCTCAAAAATGCGAAAGTTGTCAAATTGGTAAAAAAACAATTTTATAAATAGTAGCAGGCTGACAACGCCCTAAACCCAGCCTAGACTTGTATTTGAAACATTCGAAAAAACGAAAAGATAAAAAAGTAAAAAGTAAAAATAAAAATAAGAAAAGCAAACCTCTACACTGACGTTGCTTCCAACCTTGCTTAGGGTGAAAGAAGAAGAAAAAGAGAAAGAAAATGAAACAGAAGAAAAGAAATAGTTGATATCCTGACTAATATCACACATGATATTCACTGTTTAATGGGAAATCCTAGAGAGATTTTTGCTTAAGCTCTTGATATACTAGCACGACACATCTTTTGATAAGGCGTGTGATATTGTTACGCTACAAAATCTATGTGGTACTGTGGGAGAAGTCTTTGATAGCACTTGCAAGTTCTGTTTCTACTTTCCGTTGTGTGCCGGTGGCTATGGACGATTTTACTTCTTCAGAATTTTTCAGAATGTTCTTCTTCTTCCCTTCGTCAACGATCTTCTTGGCACTTGGGTCTCCTCAACGAGTTTAGAAGTAATCCTTTGATTATTCGCTGTCTTGTCACAACTCTGCAGCGTTTCTCACATTGACGTGACATCACCAGTCTTACAATTTTCTATTTTTATAACCACGGGGACGAGTTTCGTTACAGGTCACTTTGTGCTCCTTCCACTGCATTACTACTCATGGGGCTTCGTAATTATGGTTGATCTTGTAACAAAGTCCTTTCACAAACCATTTTTTACTGGTATTCTTCCCCTTGGGGCCTTTTTATGATGGTCTTTCTTAGAGTGTTTTTATCCACCCACGTTTCCCTATCGATCTTTTTTTGTTGCTTTTTTCCTCTTGTCTTCTTATCCTGCAGCGTCTTTCCCATTCTCTGTTTTGTCTAACATTTTCTGTCTTATTGCTCCTATTCCTGGTGCCTTTGTCTCCTAGTACTTCTTGCCCATTCTCTACGTTATGCTTTGGTTTTCCCACCATAATCTATTATAATGGAATTTATATTTTCATTTGTGCCTTTGCAGCTAATTAACCCCATCCAGTGCCTCTTTTGGCGTCGTTTATTCTGTGCCTTTTCCTTAGTCCAGTGTTTACTGGTACCTGTGTGTGTGTGTGTGTGTGTGTGTGTGTGTGTTTGTAAGCTGCTGGAGACCAAGTGAGTAGGCTGCACCGGGAATATCTCTCCCAACTACAGGGGCGTCGCAGACACACATTTCCTGGTTGGATTTTTTAAAAAAATTCTACAAATCGACGACGAACCAGATTCAAAATCACATGAACGACGAGAGCGATTTCTTCAATGGTACGGCAGAACAGCTTGAATCGAAGGCTATTCGTNTGTAAGCTGCTGGAGACCAAGTGAGTAGGCTGCACCGGGAATATCTCTCCCAACTACAGGGGCGTCGAAGACACACATTTCCTGGTTGGATTTTTTAAAAAAATTCTCCAAATCGACGACGAACCAGATTCAAAATCACATGAACGACGAGAGCGATTTCTTCAATGGTACGGAAGAACAGCTTGAATCGAAGGCTATTCGTTACTGACTAGTCAGAAAAACCTGGCTAATCAGTATCCAGGCATCACCACGTGGAGGTTGCCTTCATGGACGCCCACTAGTACCTATTCCCCAGTCTCCTATTGTTATGGATATTCTTTTTGATCTCGTGCTTTTCCTGGTATTTTCTCCGATAGCTTTTTCCAGTGCTTTCTCTTCTGTGCCTCTTTTTCCATTGCGTATTTTACGTAGTTTCCTCTTTACTAGACATGTTTTTACTGCAAACTTTTCCCCAATTCTTTATATTTATGTAATTCTACGCAACCGTAAGATTGTGAGGGGCGTTAAGATTGAGATAACTTAACATTCTAAGAGTCACATATTTGTGTGTACGGAAACCTTTCTTTTCAAAAAATATATTTACATTCCATGATTTTGATTTCGTTCTACTTAAAATTTTAATTTTTCTTTCTTTCTTCTGTATTTTATTTTCCCGATTTATCCAAACGACGCTACCTATAGTCCCTGAAGCACTTTTGTCATAGTTGTTCTTCATTCAAGTCACCGTGTCTCTGGAAATAGTGCAGAAAGTATATGGGTTATAAAAACAGGTTGGTGACATACAAGTGCATTTCAACCATAAAGCTTTTTTTTGTTTTGGTAAAAATTCCTTCAGGCAACAACCAGATGTAGAATAATGCTACTGCCAATGGGAACACGATTTATTTACAGGCAAAAAATCACACGAGAGCCGATCTAATTTTTTTTTAGTTTATTTCATTTTTTTACTTTCAGGTCTTTTCTTCCGTTCTCCTCCCCCAATTTTTGGGGCTCCTACCGTGTTCTGGCAAGGGATTTTTTCATGGAAGTCGGAAGAAATTTCAAAACCACATTCCCCTTCTTGCCCCCAACCAATGGATTTTAGTTAAGATACCAGTTAATAAACCTTTTCACGCTCCGATCTCTTATTACTGATTTGAAAATTTCCAAGAATTGTTGTCATCTCCAGAGCATTGTTAAATTTCTTCAAGTTCTTTTGCCCCAACTAAATAATGTAACTAAAAAAGCGCGGTCATTGTGCGTGACCATTATGTCTGCTTTTGCTGGTCTCGTTTTCCCTTTGTTCCAGCAATCTGAAATTTTATTCCTTTTTAAGTCACAAATGTTCTGCTTAATTAATTTCAACTTGATTTTTTCTTCTCTGCTTGAATGGCCCTTTCTCGCAAGGACACCAAAACAAGTCCCAAATTGGAATTGATGCGTCATCCCATCATTCTTTGCGAGCTAATTGTTCTCAATGTAAAGAGACAAGTTTTTCAGAAGGCCAAAGGAGAAGTTGCTCATCGGGAAGAAGTTTTTATTTTAAGGATCAATTTACAGCTTTTGTTTTATCACATCTTCCTAAATTTGGTGTTGGCATCAACTTAGAGCCTATGTTTTATTTTACTCGAAATAGGAGTGACGGGAAATAGTATTTGAGCATCCCAAATGTTTTCTGAATCAGGCATCGACCTTGAGTTTGATCTTTTTGAGGAAATTGATCAAGTTTGCCTTGCCGAAGACGAGAGTTGTCAGATCAAGTCAAAACCTTTGTTGCCATCGGAGTAAGTAATATAATACCTTATTTTGAAACTATTTCAGCCGTATGTGGTTCCTGTATTTTGTTTGTGTTCATGTACAGTACAAAACGTACTGAAACCCTGCATGTCAAGAAGGTTGATGTCCAAGGGTTTTTTTATGTTGGAGTTTGAAGGTGGAAGTTGCTATCGAGCGTAAGGATGCTTTACACGCAGCTTTATTTGAGTTTTTTTTGGTTTCGTATTGTGCACATCTGTTCGATTAGAGGTGTTATCCATTCGTCGTTTTACCTTGTTATTATTAAACATCAGTGGTTTATTTTGCACTTCAACATTTTTGGTTACTTTTAACACGGGAGTTAAAAAATGGCACGCTAATGTTGATTATGGATGATCAATGTATTTTCGTGTGATGTGCATCGGTATTTTCAGGTAGCGATTTGAAGTTTTTGCAAGGCGCTGTTCGTTTTGAAGCTTTGGATTTGGCTCACTGCAGATCGAGAACTGCACAGAACCAAATAAGATAAACGCCTCTCAGAATTCCTGGGATTTTCACCCCCGGATTAAATTAGTCTTTGTTTATCACCAGATCTTATTGAAAGTAATTTTGAAATCATTTGGCAATGGCTGCATGCTTCTAGGTGTTTTCTTATTTCCAATGAATTAAGGAGTGATTACACATGTGGCCCACCACGGTGTTTGAAGAGTACTTCATGTTTTGACCTGATTACAATTTTTACAAAAGAGACGTGAGAAGATCAAGTATCGTGGTCACACTTAAACGGCACCAAATGTTAATTGCTGCAGTTAATATTGCACAAAGTTGACCACCTTGAAAGTTCGTTGACGATCACAACCTCATGGTAAAGTCTTCATAGCGAAATTTTGTGAACAGAACCAATTTTTCATCACAAAGATCGTTTCAAAGTTACCTTACGATGAACATGGAAACTCTTGCCAGTTTTCTTATATTTTTCCGTAGCAATATGATAACCTTTTTTACTTCAATCCAGTATTGCATTTTTGTATATCTTGTAATGATATCGAATTTCTTTATTAATTTTATGACATAATTTTATTCTTTAATGCTAAGTGGATTTCCTTTTAAAAATAACTGGGAGTTTCAAGAGAAAAAGAACAGAAAATTGTTGCAAACTGAAACTGGTGGTAATATTGAAAATTTATAGATAACCAGCGTTGTATTTTCACTTAAATGATACCATGGATTTTTAATAACTAATTTTATTTTGTTTTTTTTGAGTTTCTGCCAGAGTGAGGTTTGGGCGAGGTTTTTTTTTCACCGAAAAAAGTAGTTTCGTGGGGAATCCCCCTTAACTTGCAAATCAAATTTTCATCTCTGGCTTGGTTTACAACCATGATTTCGATAATCAAAGGGTAAATTCGTAAATTAAAGTAAATAAACTAATTGATGTCTTCATTTCCTAATTTGAACCCGCATAAAGTATTTTAACAAGCCAGCAAACTGTGCAGGATGCAAGGACATAGATTTGGTGTACATCAATGCTCAACAAATATCTCATTCCCACTTTCGAAAAATAATATATTATACAGTCCTTTCCATCGACCAGATATTTTAGAAATATTGTTAATGGATGTTGAAGAGATGTTGACACAACAGACAACAACAGTTTTGAGTTAGTGTTTGCACCATCTTTTGTTCATTGCAATATGTCAGGCGAGAATTTTACAGTGCAGTCTTAAATCGTTAACTCTATTATTGTAAATTTTGTTGTACTGCAAATTTTATGTAAATGAATTATAATTACACTACTAGAAATTTTTATTATGAACATATAGTTATGCTTAATTCGATATGACAGACCAAGCTAAATTGTGATAAAGAAAACAAATTATTAAGAAAATTATTCTTCTTTCTTTTCTTCTTTTTCTTCATCAGCCATACACTTTCTATTGAAATCAGCTGCTTGCATCATACTCGTTTTTTTTGTTCTGTTTAATATACCCTCATCTCCTAGGCATAGCCTCATCATGTTTTCCATAATTTTGTCTTTTTATCTGAGTCATAGCTTTGGGCTTGATCTTCTTTCTTGTACATCTTTTATACATTTATGCTCCTATGCATCACATAAACATTTCCTTTTATGAGGGTTCTCTTATTTTCTTTGCTATATCTTAGTTTTAGTTCTCCTGGTGTCTGCATAGAACATCAAAGTCATATATCCAGTTAGATATGCTACAGCTTGAAATTTTACAGAATACTATGGTTGACATCTGGTCAATATAATACAAACCATCAAAAGATGTAGAATCCAAACTGGAAGCAATTGTTTCTTTTGCTCTACAAAGTTTTATTCTAGAATCTGTTAATGGCATTCTACAACTGTTGAAATGACTAAACCATGTTGATAAAGAGTATATGCTGATCACTAACAGTAAGAGAAGTAAGACATATCATGCTCTTAGATTCACCATTGTAGTGTAATATCTAGAATGGAATGTGAAACTAGAAATTCACATTCATCAGTTGACTTTGTTACTTTTTTCCTTATATCCCTAGGCACCATTGTTTATTAAACATGGTGGTGGTTAATTTTTTCTGGAGTTATTAGTACCAGCACCCAATATATGGAGTTGGAAAACATGAAGAGTTGTATTTCATTAACCGTTTATGTATACTAATTTAAAGTGTTTGTTAAATCATTATTATTTGGCTCCACTGATCAAGCCATAACAAAAGAAACGAAAACACTTAGAGGGCAAAAAACAGAAACTGATACTTGGTAAGAAATGATTGGCAAAAAATTCAGCCATTTTGAATATGTTTTGCAGGAAGTGTTGTGGTTGTCCATTAAAAATCTGGAAAAAATGAAATCATAAAACACCTTACCAATTAAAAACAAATGTCGATTAGTGCCATGAACTTTTGTCCTTTTTTGTCCTTTGAGAAGAACATACTGACTGAAATTTGTAAATAATTAATCTAAAAATATTGATAAATACCAGCACAAATAAAGTTGTACAATATGATGATACACACACATCCAGGTTATTTATACTTAGCATAGAATAATGTCAAATTTTGGTAAAGCTTTGCTCTGTTAAGCCTGTC
Source organism: Morbakka virulenta (assembly GCA_003991215.1). Taxonomy (NCBI): domain Eukaryota; kingdom Metazoa; phylum Cnidaria; class Cubozoa; order Carybdeida; family Carukiidae; genus Morbakka; species Morbakka virulenta. Next base: position 388,515 of record RDPX01000308.1, read on the forward strand.
AGATGACCATTATGGCAGGCTATGTAGTTTGGATGATGGTGTTAACATAGTACGACAGGATTAGTTTTAAGTTTATTTTTTACACATTGTTGAAGATAATTAACATGACAGTTGCCAAACTTCCTAAACCATTTTATCATTAAAGAAACCACTGCTACTCGAATCTTGATTAAAAAGTACAAAAAATAGTAACCAAATATGGATTACAACATGTATTAATTAATCCAAAGTAGATAAAGTCAAAGAGAAGGCTTTGTAAATTTTAATAGACAAGCCTTGAAGACAGATAAAAAGAGAACCCATACCTAGAGCAACCCTACAGAGTTCATCCTTGGAACTGTTCACACAATCACTATGGACTGTGTATTAATTCCAATACTGCATAATGGAGGTTCTGTAAATCCTTTTCTGTAAATCCTTTTCTGTAAATCCTTATTTCCAGTAACAACCTGATCTCTGCTGATTTCCTTTCCAATACATGGTTTTGAGTTTGCAAATGTGTGTTTGTTTGTCAGCTTTTTAGGCCCTGAGGGCATAACTTTGCTTGGCCTCCATAACATCATTGATAGAAAAAGAGATAATACACACTTTCGAACTCTCAGAATCTTAATTGGAGATAATATTGTAGTTGGAGCTATATCATTTTGTGCTTCTTGTCAATCTAATGCCCAGTTTGGATCAATAAATTACCATTTGAAAAATTTTAATATTTCTGTACATCTATTTAAAAAAACCACTTAACTCAGCATAAGTATTTTAGATTCAGCAGAGCAATAACCTGTCAATATTAGTGGACAAAGATGACTGATTTCATTATTCTGTGAAGCAAAAAAGACAAGTTGGTTTCATGGTTTGATGGGTCTGTGTAGTTAATCCAAAAAGACCAAGCAAAGGTGTTCCGAAAAGTATTATTAGGAGAATTGCTGACAGCTTGTGTGTGTAACAGCTTTTGTTTATCAGATTCATTTTTCTGTCCTATTAACTTGGTAGCCATGGACAACAAGAAGTATTGCATTTTAGTTCATGCATTATTTTGAAAAGTTTTAATTTCTATGGGTTCACTTCAGGTATTACCAGTATAAAACAAACAGCTACATACTCTTGAAAGAAGATAATTGGGGGAAAAGTAACGAAGAAGGGGAAATTAAATTGAATGTGTTAGATTAGAATTATGTAAAACAAGTTGAAGCAGTGAGCCTAAGAAAAAATTCCAAGGTTTTATCTGTTTTAGCATAAAAATAATGATGGTACAGAAAACCAAAAAACCTTAAAAGGTTTTACTGAGTATCATTTAGAAAATAAGCATTTATTGTTTTACTTTGCTGAACCAGTTTAGGGAGAAATTGGGTCAGCCCACCAGGTTCAGCCAGAAGAGATTTTATTTATGTTGTACATTTGAATTTCAAATTAAACTTAATTTTGTTGGTGATAGTTAATGTTTGGGTTGTTTCACTACTGGTATTTTACTACATACTAAGTATTATAATTCAGTCATTTACTGTCAGTTCTGATTGGGTTTCAAAAATAGTTTGGATCACAGTAGTAGCAGTACAATGTCAGCAATACATTTGGTAGAACAGAAGGCTATGAAGCCTATCGTTTGTACCAATTGCTTAACTAAGCTACTTATTTGAAACGCCTTTCCATGGAGTTATAATTTGATTTGTTTTTTATTAGAATGTATTAAGCATAAGATTATACAATGAAGCTAAATGAGTGGTTGGATAACGTTTAACATTGCCACAATTTGAAGTAGACAATGTTATTCAGTTGTCTGGTCTTAATGAATAAATAAATAGATAAACAAATATATTAATGAATGTAGTGTGGGTTTTCTGTTCAGAGTGAATGTCAAGTATTAATTTGGCCACCCTTACAAAGAATTTTCTTATACTTTTTAGCAGTGACCATTGGCAAATCTTAAGGTGGTACCAATATTTGAAACGTTTCGTTGAAGAAAATAACGAAACCCAATAAAAGAATATGGTACACTGAATATCTGAGGGTGTCGGTTGCAGCCTAAGTTGTTACAACAAATGGACCAGTCACAATAATAATGATGATAATAATAATTATTATTGTTATTATTATTGTTATTATTGTTATTGTTATTATTATTGTTATTACTATTATTATTTATTATTACCACAGCACTAGCCTTTATTTAAGGACATTGAGTAAATCAAATTGCCTTGTTGCTGTGCCACAGGGGCCAAAAATGGTACTGGATCCCATTTGAGTTATAAACGAATAACACGGAACGTTAGAACTAAGCTGCAAAGAAAACATAAGAGAGACATTTTACTAACGCAGATGTTTGTTGGGCAGTTTATTAAATTCAACGTGATTTTTTTACCAGTTTTATGAAATTGAAGTTTTCTGCTATTATAACTGTGTTTAGGTTTTAAAGGCCTTTTCAATTGATCGTGTTTGTCCCAAACTTAAGGCCTCAGGTGATTTTCATGCCCAGAAACAATAGAGAGGAAATCTAAAGGCATTTGCCCATGTTAAGAAAATAATTTTATTGTTCATTGTGTTTTCAGACGTTCTTGTCTCCTTATTGTCAGTTGAAGTGACAAAGAAACACGATGGTGAACTCGTGACCCTTTGGAAACTAAAATAGATTGAAATTACCATGGGAACCGATTTTTTTCGATACACATCCCTTCAGCGCTAATTAACTTATCGCACTTACTTTTTTTCTCTTATCATCAAGCTGATGTAATCAAATCACATCAGATATTTTATTTGTTTCTGAAATGGTATTTTGTTCCCCGGAGCTTTCGTGATTGAAACGGGATCCCTCCTTCTACATACCACTATGGTACTCACGTGATTCTCTTACCATATGATTTACTTTTGCAGAAAAGTGGGAGTAACCAGATACGGTACGTACGCAAGTATGCAGTGTAGGCCTCTTCAAGGTTATAGGATTTTAAGTTGAGAAGACAGACAAATTGGGGAAAAATTGAAATATTGTAGTACAAGTTTTGGTACAATTATTATTTTAAAACATATAATGTCATGGAAAAAGTACCATAGTGCTGAATGTTTTGCACGCATTATATCGTTGATATGGGCTTTTTGGCAAAATAATCAATTCAGCATTCTCATCGTTTGTATTTAATGCAACGATATTTTTATATTAGCATATTAAAAAGGCTTTTGTTGAGGCCGATGTTATATCGTTGCTGTACTAAAAGACCTTTTAGTCATAACGTGTACCTTCCCAAGGTTCTTAAGGAGATGTTGGACACCATTAAAACGTACTAGCACAATCCTCATTCATAACTCACCGCCGTTATTATTCGTTGCATTTGTGTTTTTTCCTGTTGTTGATGAAACAGTTGTGAACCCTCTTTCATTTTTTTTGCCCATAAATATTCTTATTTAAATGTTGTTTAGGTGCTATTAGGGTAAAGGTATAAGCATTAAAAGTAAACATTGTTTTACATTTATGAAATAAACAATATTGCTTGATATGTATTTGTACTGTAATCACGCCAATCAATGCAAACTACCAGTTCCTGCTCCTGAGGTTCGACCCTCTATGTAACAATTGAAATATACAATGGAAAGTCGTTTTATTATGTTGTTCTTATACCCAATTCATGTAACAGCCGGGCAATCAAATTAAGTTTCTCATCAAACCACTACCCATGCTCTTAGATAAGAAGCATTTCTGTGTGTGTGTGTATTTTTTTACTGCCCTCCTGTACAGCACACTTGAGTTCTTTACTTTCTATCAAGGACTTCCCGGATAATTAACGCTGTCACAGCAAGATATGTTTTCTGCAGAGGATCCACCCCACGTGCAGGTCCAGGTTGTCAAGTTGTTTTTTTTAATTATTTTTCGCAGTTGCCAAAAGCCCTACGATGAATATTATTATCAGAAATGCCATATCACATAGTTACTTTGACAGTAGAGTTCTTTATTCTTGAGGTTTCGTGACAACAAGTCTCCTCAAATCTCAAGAACTTTCCTGATAATCCTTGCAGGATAAAAGATGGCGCTCTTCTACAATTCCACTATCTTCCTTTCGATGCTAATGTTCTTCAGTCTCTTCCTTAACAGTTTTGAAGCTGTTGCTACAGCACTAAGTATAATAGGGATGACTTTCACTCGTTTGTTCTATATCTTTCTTAGCTCCTAGGGAAAATTTTTGATATTTTCCAGTTTTTTCCAATTCCTTCGGATCCACACTGCTATCAAAAGCCACCGCGAAGTCTATTATAATTTTTATTGTTTGTATTGTATTTATTGTTCGTTTTGCCTTCCACAAGCATGTTAGGCCTTATCGTTTCAATCATATGGCCTGTTTGTACTTCGAAATTCCACAGAACATGGAAATCATTGTTCTCACTGATTGCATCTGGCTCTTGTTCGTACCATTTCTCATTAACATAAAATCCACACCGTTTCTGACTTCCCAATGCGCCTTAATTCTGAGCCAGTCGTGCTGACGCTGACATTCCTTTTGTGCCATCGTAATGCACTTTTCCAAAATACGATTGACATTTCCGTCAGCTTGACACACATTCTGCATGTCCTTTCTTGCTGGGTCTTGTCTGCCCTTGTCTTAATCAAATTGGTTCTGATTATGTTGCTCTTGCTCTTGAGTTGTCATTACCCATGTTTCTGTCTGGCCTTTTAGAGTGCCGTCCTTTTACCACAGCCGTGGTTGCTCGCCCGTTAGATTTTCTGCCCGCCTGATGAACTGTTCATGTAGCTTTTCTGTTTTCAAGTTGTTTCCCCTTTAAAGTTTTTTGTGGTTCTTGAATTCATTCTTTCTTTTAATTCCTGCTTCCAAGTCTATAGCTTCATTTGCACATCTTGCAACTCAAATCAGCCACTCGTTACTCTCTTTGCAATCATAGTTTACCTGAATTCACTGTATATTCGGCACTCTTTCCCCTTTCACTCCATGGTGTGTTTAGAAGATTAACATTGCTGCTAGGATGCAGCCTATTATGCAAACTCATTAACTTTCTTCCATCCATTTCTTGTTGATCACTAATAGGCCAGTCAAGCAAAGCAGCTGGGTATCTTAGTATTGGTATGACCCATGTGTTCATTGGTTTGATTATGTTGCCACTATTGAGTGTGGTTTCAAGTATTTTCTCTATATGGTTTTGTATTTTTCCCAACTTTTTTTTCTCATAATTTTCCTCTGTGTTTCGTTTGATTGTAATATACTCGGATATTTACATCTATCATCTTGATTTAATAATCTTATTTTTTCGTCGTGGGGCAACACTATTTCATCTGACTTAACTATCCTTTCTCTCTTTATTATCAGAACAGTACATTTTCTAATCCGAATGACATGCTTATGTTGTTGCTAAAGACTCTTAACTGTATATTATTATTATTATTATTTATTATTATTATTATTATTATTNTTTAATTCCTGCTTCCAAGTCTATAGCTTCATTTGCACATCTTGCAACTCAAATCAGCCACTCGTTACTCTCTTTGCAATCATAGTTTACCTGAATTCACTGTATATTCGGCACTCTTTCCCCTTTCACTCCATGGTGTGTTTAGAAGATTAACATTGCTGCTAGGATGCAGCCTATTATGCAAACTCATTAACTTTCTTCCATCCATTTCTTGTTGATCACTAATAGGCCAGTCAAGCAAAGCAGCTGGGTATCTTAGTATTGGTATGACCCATGTGTTCATTGGTTTGATTATGTTGCCACTATTGAGTGTGGTTTCAAGTATTTTCTCTATATGGTTTTGTATTTTTCCCAACTTTTTTTTCTCATAATTTTCCTCTGTGTTTCGTTTGATTGTAATATACTCGGATATTTACATCTATCATCTTGATTTAATAATCTTATTTTTTCGTCGTGGGGCAACACTATTTCATCTGACTTAACTATCCTTTCTCTCTTTATTATCAGAACAGTACATTTTCTAATCCGAATGACATGCTTATGTTGTTGCTAAAGACTCTTAACTGTATATTATTATTATTATTATTTATTATTATTATTATTATTATTATCATTATGTTATTGTTGTTTTGTTTTGCTTTGTTTTTAATTATTTTTAAGGTCAACTCTCCATCATTGTAAGCATAAAGTTTCAGACCATCCATGTAGATGAGATTTTTTACTTTCTTTTCATTGATCATATCCATAGCCAGTTTCCTTCAAGAGTTTGGTCAAGGGTATGACCGCCAAGACAAAATACTATTAGAGTGAGAAAGGTGAATTTTGTTTTCCCATAGTTACATAGATATTTTAAGAAAATTCATAAGGGTAAACAAAAATTAAAATAACTCAAGTCATCGTAAGATACATGAGTGAGTAACACTATCGAAAGCATTTCTGTAATCAATTTACGCAGTATTTTAGTTTCGGTGTTTGGATTTCGCATTTTTCACTATCATCTTATAAATAAGGAAATGGTTTGCTCTTTGGTAAAAATTCGTTGCCTTTTTTTCGCCAATACAGTGCCCTTCCCCTTTTCACTCATTCTATATTTTTGTTTCAATCTATCAATGTATTTTAGTTTTATAGTTTTATTTTCATTAAATGCTTTCGTTCTACTATATTGCTGATACAGGTTTCTGATTTGTTGCTCTAATCGATGCTTCCAAGCGGGTTTTGATTTCTTGTTTTTTTCCTTATATTTTTTGAGCTTTTCTGGAACAAACACAACACCAGCATAAAACTGATCGTTCGTTTTGGTTATGTCATCTATTTTCATGTTTTGTGAAAGCTTGTAAACTGTTCGCGTTTCTAGATTCAGTTTGTTTTTGTCAAACGATTACATTGATGTTTTTTCTCTTCTCGTTTAGTATCACATGTAGCCCCCTCTTTTTTGCTCTTTTTTGCTCTTTTTCTCCGTCATTTAAACTTACTCCACCTTCATGCATCTCTGTCTGATGTTATTGTCTCTACCGTTAGCCCCCCCTGGGTATCATTTTCGTTTTCTACCTATTGGATAAGTGGAGATTCCTGTACCTGGCTGCGAACGACGTCTATTTCGATATTAGTGCCAGTGTCACAGCGTCTTTGTTGTTCTCTGTTTTCTTCTCTTTCCCGTTGGTTCTTCCCATACTCAATCTCTCTGAATATCTCTTCCAGTTCCAAATCTTTAGCCAACCACTTTCTGTTATTTGATTACTTTATCAAATAGACGCAGTTCAGTTACAATAAACATCTCCTTTTCCCCCAAAAGATCTAACATTTCTTACCTGTACCCTCTGACGTTTGGTACACTTCTGTAACAACACTCCATCACACATATTTTCTTCTCTTGATCACTTCTTATCCTGTTTTGGCAGCAGCTTGATGACGACCGGGCCTGCACTGCACTTCCACAGGACACCTCCCGTGCGAGGGATCTTCATCATTGCTGGTCTCAGCCTCGTTAACGCAGTTGTTTGCTATTTTGTTTGAAAACATTGTACATAGGTATAAGAGATGATGATGATGATGATGGTGATCACGAACGATGATAAGGATTATTATTATCATTATCATCATCATTCACATTTCTAACACCTCCTGTTAAACTGCGCTGATCCATGTAAACAAGCTGTCAGTTATCATCATCATCATCATCATCATCATCATCATCATCATTATCATCAACAACAACAACAGCAGCAACAACTTCATCAACAAACACGACACAAGGAGATATCTGCACCATCAGTATTCACACCACTACATCCATGACCATATCCAAAACACTTCTCCAACGCCATCGTCATTAACTTCCCACGAATAAACCATTGCCAAACTAGTATAATGGACATTAATATTCGAGTGATTTTTAAGTGATTTTTTGGACTTTTTTCCGTGACATGATTGGTAGACTGTAAACCTTCACTCTTAATACATTTTGAAACCCGGCAAGTCTTGCATGGTAGTATCAAGCTACCTGATAAGTATATTGTGATATACTTTTAAACTTGCTTTTTGTGTCATTCGTAATTCAGGTTTTACAGATGGCTGCAGACAGGGTTTACAGAAAGGAAATGGTGTCTGTCCCTTTTTAACCCAAGGTTAAATGGAATTCAGCTACTTCTCTTACCCATCTAGTGCAAAATTCCTCTTGTCTGGATCTTCATTGGAAGTCGTTATGCTTATGTCAAGACGAACTCCATGCGTATTTGCTAAAAGCAAAACTGAGTAACGATAAGTTTTTTCCACAATGTGATATTTTTTCCTTTAAAAGCTTATGGAAACAGGAATATTTGGGTTTCAGGCGAATCGGTAGCATTAACGCCAAGAAGAGAGGAAAACCAAGTCTTTTTCTCTCAAGACCTTAATTTGTCTCAACGACCCCGTAATTTTTCCCCCTGCAAACCTTTACCTTTACAAAAGTTAAACAAGATTATTCATGAGACATGTCAGTGCAAGGAGAATTTCTTGGAAAATATTGAAGTATATACCAGGCATTATTTAAGTTAGTCAGATGTTACCTTATCATATATAATGTTAAATATTTCATATTTACTTTTTATGTAGGAAAGACCCTTTTAAGCTCATGGATCCTGAACTTGTACGAATCAAGCCAGATCCGGATGGCATACAAAGCTCCATGGGACACTGCGCCATGAGCATTCCGACGATGCGAACAAACTTCAAGCAGCAGCTGCAGAAAGAACATTTGTTGCAAATGGAACAAAGGCAACAACAACATTTGGATATGTCACAATTAAAAGAGTTGGGAGAATTAAAGAAGATTTTGGCATCATCATCTGTCAAAATCAATGCACCAAAAAAATCATCGCCGATAGAATCAGTCCCAAATGATGTTCCATCAACAGTGTTACAGGTAAAATCTCATTTGGTGACACAACCTTTCTAATTAGCAATTACCACTTTACATAGATTTTTATCCCCAGTTGCATGAAGTAATGCTGAAATTCTTGTTTCATTCTCATTTTGTTAAAATATTTTTCTTAATGACACTTAAGACTTTTTATTTGTGTTACCATCGGCCTTCCCCTAATTCTTTTGCTCTCGCTAGTTTGTACGAGTAAAGTTTTCCACTCCGTCCTTCCTCATAATGTTGGTATTATCTCAAGTATTTTGGTACCATCACATTATTATATATCCAGTTTTGCATATATTTAGTTTGTTTAATAAGGTAATGTTTGTGTACTCATATTATTTTTTGTTTTTGTATTTCAAGTGTATTTTAATAAGCATATTAAAATAAATACTCTAGTTAAAGTGTTATCATCCGCACGAAACACCTTTAAAGTATATAGATAAGCAGATATATAAATAAGAATGTAGTTAAATATAAATGTTGTGAAATCAGATTGTGTTACGTGTTGATAGCGATATTACTCAGCCATTTACTGCAGAAAAGCGTCTGTTCCAGTGACCGCTGCTGAGTTCGTTTGCAAATTCCAGGTATAAGGAAAGCTCTTTGCACACTTAACTCCTCCAGTGTGCAGAGGACACTATGGAGACTTGACGTGTCATTGACCTTTTTTTTTTTTTGGGGGGAGTAATACACACAAAAGTCTTCCATTAAGATGTAGTTGTTTTGAAAAACACGGTCTTGGAGTTCATATATTTCCTAGAAATAATTAAAGGCAGTGATGTTTGAGTCTGATTATGTCTGTTCGTTTTGATTGTACAGTATACCTAACACAAGTTGGGCTGTCAGTGAAATTTGAATGTTTTAAAAAAACTCAGAAGACAATTGCCTTACTTTACAACACCATATGCTCTGTTGGATTAGAAAGACCAGCAGCATTGATCGCTTCCGCCGTTTGTTGCCTCTTCTCTTCTTCCACGACCACCTCTGTTGCTAAACGATCAGGGTACAAGGTATTAATCGTTGTAAATCATTATTAAAATAATTACTGGTCTCGACGGTTTACGGTTTACGGTTTTGAAGCATAAAGAAGATCTTAATTTCGCATCTAATTTGACACAAATAGCATGACCCCCATAACGAACAAATCATCAGAGAAACATATGTACCATTGTTGAGTGCGAAAAACAATACTATTTTAAGTCTGCAGGTTGAGGAAATTACTACTTTTGTGAAAAATCCTGAATCCTGAACCATAGTTGACTATTATACCTGTTCCATTTTTTATCTAGGTAAGCACGAAGCTGGAGAATCCAACTCAGTATTATATCCAGCAACAACAGAAAAGACAGCTGAAGCAATATCTGGATACATCGAGCAAGGGAAGCCGACGAAATCATTTTGTTGCGAGCTTGGAAGCTCTCACAGGTCTCGAGGGCAATCAGTTGACCGCTAACAGTAGTGGTATCAGTAGTGGGCCACTGCACAATGCCTCCGCCACAGGGAGTCCCGTTGATCTATCGTCTGTTCCAAGTAGTGAGGTCAGTATTGTTTGAGTTTTTTTTACCATAGTGTGTGTACAGGTTTTCATTAAACTTCCTTAGTTTCCAAGTCATGTTGTTGATTCACAAAAAACAGAAGTTGAAGGCACGTACCAAGAAGCTGTTATTATATTTGTTGCCTCACTGATGAAGGCACTCGCATGTCCAAGTGCTTGGGACAGTGATAATAGCACGTGGGAAAGAATTTTGCATCATTCGGTTATCCTGTTCTAAAAATATTACCAAGAATGGAAAAAATGGCTGCCGGCACAAGAATGCACACATTCGCAACATTCACTAGTACATTCACTAGTTCTTACATCTCGTCACATGAGGTCACAGGATGGAGTTTGGTTGGTGAAGTGGGGAAATAAAATTTTGAAATGTTAGTACCTACCTACTCTACTAAGATTTCACGTTAGCATTTTGACATCATTATGTAGTGTGGATATTATCATGACTTACAATTTGGAACTTATAAAGCACCAGCATTACTTATAAAATACCAGAATTACTTTTAAAATACCAACATTGCTTATAGAATATCAGCATTTGTAAAAGAATACCAGCATTAATTTAGAATCCCAGTATTCCTTATAGAATACCAGCTTTACTTCTAAAATACCAGTATTACTTTGCAATACCAGCGTTACTTATAGGAAACTAGCAATACTAAAAGAATACCAGCAGTACTTATAGAATACTAGCATTACACTTTGGCACCACACTATTTCAATATCGGGATATACTGTAGTGCTATACAGAAATTTACTATTTTGAAAGCAGACCCATGTAGAATAATTAAGTGGTCATTCTGTCTCTGTCGTACCTGGCATTTTGGAGAGTCACCAACCCTGCGGCGACACACATTTTGAAACAAACTTTGTGTAAACCATGCAGACCGAAGTCACCACAAAATAATTTATCTCGTTCATTTTGATTGAATATTTGTTTCCAATTAAAAATATAAAATAAAAAATATTCATTCGCGTCATTTGAATTGGAGTGCTCTTGCATACTCAGCCATTAACACTTCCATCCCACTCGCCCACTCATTCAGATTTTCCCCATTCACTCACATTCCCTCCTCTCTCTCTCTCTCTCTCTCTCTCTCTCTCTCTCTCTCTCTCTCCCTCTCTCCTCCCTCCCTCCTCCATCTCTCTCTGTCTCCTCCCCCTCTCTCTCCTCCCTCTCTCTGTGTCTCCTCCCTCCTTCCCACCTCTCTTCCCGGAATATGGGACATGACAATATTCACTGACCAACGATTGCCCCACAATCGACCCGATATAACAAAAAATTGGCAAACATCAAAACCTTTGACAACTCATTGTTATCGCTATCCTTGCACACCAAGATGTAGTTACTACAGAGGCGTGGAAGATTAAAAAATATCGAGATCTTATCTTTAAAATCGAAAGGATTCACAGCGTTTCTGATAAGGTTGTACCAATTGTAGTGGCTTTGGGCATGGTCACAAAGAACGCTGCACGTTGTTGCGAGCTGTTAGGCCTTGTGTGTTGCGGGTGGAGAGAGATTGGCGCTCCGAATATGAATATAATTTAGTCCATTCAGACCGTAGGATGTTAAAATAGCTTAATCCTGTAAGAAATCAATATGGACAGGTATTAATATTCACAGCAAAGAGGACCATTTAAAGTTCAACTTGGAAATATATCAAATAATTCAACAACGTTCTGTCATTTGAGAAAGCAAACGTGATGATTCATAAGCGTCGTTACGGGTAAAACGTAAAAGGGCTTGGATTTTACACGCGGTTTTTTAAGAGTTAAGCAAATAATGCAAAAAAGTTGATTTTCCAGTGAGATATTTGCATAAAGCCTTAATATTTTTATTGCTTCTCTTTAAATGGTCAAACAGGAGAAGTTTGTGAAGTCAGTTGACTTGAAAGACGAGTCGGATTAAAGCGGGGTATCAGAATTTGATAAGGTTTCCACAAAGGTCTTCCTTTTGCGTATAGTTCAAATATCTCAAAGGTAGTACAGAAAGAAAACACAGGTGAGCAGTTGGAATTTCATTGGTGTACATGTTCTTTAAGTCATTTTTCATTGTTGCCTGTTGAAGTTGCTATTCTAATGGCATGGTTTTACATCTCAGAATGACCTGCTTTGGAATGCTAGAAGAAAGAAATTACATAGACAAGTTGTCAAAATGACAAACAATAATGATGGAAAGAAAGCATTAAAATTTGTATTGGCTTTTTATTCAGTTTTCTAGATTAGTGAATCCTGGCAACAAAGCAGCGAAGAGAACAGTACCTTGCTAGAAAAGGCTGTTTTGATTTCTTTTGGTAAGGAAGATTATTGAAGATTTTGTATAAGCCGACGTACTTGAAGAAGTTTGAAGGTGGTTGTGCTCAGTGTCCGATAATCTGCATTCACATTCAGCAGACGACAGGCCACAAGTTTGACAACATTTAACAGGGTTTTTTTTATGACATGGATGATAGAACACGAATGTCATGTTTAAGCTTATCAGGCGATAAATCATAGAAGAAAAGTGTGCAATCCATCTTTTGTGAAATACAAGTAAATAAAGTTGATTTAACAGGCTCCAGAATTGTGTAGAAGTCCCGTCAAAGAAAAGAAAGTTTTGCTTGAAGAAGTCTAAAACATATGCTTCCATATGGACTTTAGTTGACAGGAATACGGAATTATTGTCTGTTTTAAGCTGCACATTGCCACCTGAATTTACACCATATATGTGGATCTTGGAAGTGTTCCCACAATGTTCTCTGTTTTTGTTTGAAGTTTTCAAGAAGTGATCTTTGTGAGCCACCTCTTTACCCTCGCACATACTGATCTTTGTTGTTCCCATCATATTGCTTCAGCCTTCTGATGTTATATTTTCCAATAATCCATAAACCAACACCGTAATGAAGTACCCGTTGTACTATATACAACGGGTTAGAGAGGAGTGTTAAGATAATAATAGGAGCTGGCCGTACCCCAGACCCCTTCATTTCTTTACTGAATATTTCTCTTACAAAGACCAGTTTTAACAATGATCATTATTGCTTGAACTTCAAGTAGGCAGCGTTTCTCTCCCACTCCTTACCCCTCCATCCCCAACGTCTGAGATGCTTGATTTGCGTCACCTGTTCGTTTTGTTTTCCATTTATTGACCTTGACATTAATTCTGACCTATCTTTTCCAGACCTCGTCACTTCCGATTTTTCCATGAAATTGATCTTTGAAAATTTATCCTCATCTGTTACAGTAATGTCGAAGAAAGACTGACTGGGAAAAAATGCCAAGCAGTGTTACTAACATCTTGCTTGCAACGAAAATAGATTTTATGTTTTGTGTTTTGTGAAGCGAGTGGTTGTTACATCTTAGCTGTTTATCAGTTGGGATTTTTAATAAATATTTTTTACTTCGACAGGTGGGAAATCTTCTTGATGACATTTTTGGGTAAGGAGAACTTTTAATCTTTTCAGAGTTGAATATTGCTCTTTTGTATTTTATTCCTTTTATGTGTCGATGTAGCGTGTGCCTTTCCCAGTAAACTAGTGGGGATACCCCCTTTTCCACGGCGGCATCTGATTGAATGATGAAAGTAACATTGAATCATGGTTAGCACGACACCTAGCTTTAAAGCGCACCTTTAAAATATGATTTTGATGTCAATGTTTTTCACGACTAAGAAGAAAACAAGAGAGAACTGATAGAAAAATAGTATCAGCGAGAGTTTTATAGGGATAATGATTTGCTATTGCTTTTTGTAAATCGAGTATCTTCTGTGATTTGAAATGTGTTTTAATTCAAATGAAATGTAACATTGAACGTCATTAATTTGTGACCTGTGAGATATTCAGAACCTTGTTAACAACATTTTATGATGGAATTGTGTTAACAGACAGTAAGTAAGTGTGAAAGGCACGATAATTAATTTTAAGAAAGGATAGCATGTCACCCATTTGAAACCAACAGGGAACAACAGTTTTTGAGAACGGTCAGAATGGACAGAAGGTACTGAAAATTTATCAGATTGCCTTGTCTTTTCTTGAGTTTCTGTCACAGAGAACAGTCACACATACCACTTTTTGGCCCCGCCGACCTCTTTGGTGGTCATAACGAAATTTAATGGTCTTTGAGGGTTGCACAAATTTGAGTTTTTTCGTTGCTTTGGACCATGCACACATTTTATTTGCGCTCTCACACGCCACACACCCCATATACATACATACATACACATATATATATATATGTGTGTGTGTGTGTGTGTGTGTGTGTGTGTGTAATGCTCCCTTACGAAAGTTTGGTTGAGCACTCCATCTGAGATGGGAACCTGTTGTTAGCGTAATGCAATGCTCACTGCGCACGCGTAGTTTGAGCACTCTGGCAGGATGCCACAATAACTCTTCAACCTGTGTTTGCTCCGGCAACATGACCAGAGAGCTATTTCTCAGGAGCTCTGTGCTGCACTGATGAGCCCACAAAGGGCGAAACAGTACTGTCTGCAGATTGAGTATATATATATATATATATATATATATATATATATATATATATATATACTGATGAACCCACAAAGGGCGAAACAGTACTGTATGTAGCTTGAGTATATATATATATATACATATATATAATTGAATAATAGAATGATATATGTGATTCATTAACAAGTACAATTGGTGGAAACATTGTCATTGCAGTAGGCGAAAGAATTTGTTAAGGAACCATTCCGGTTATCTGCTAATGACGACATATATTTGCTATGTACTGTGCAATGCACCAGTGTTCACACTTAGCTGTTCATAGCCAGCAGTTGTCAGACATTAGATCCATTCAGACCCTGGGAATTTTTAGTCTTCCATTATACTGTGACGTGCGCATTAAAGGTATAAATCAAATATCTGCTTGGGATTTAAACACGGGATGGGTTCCTGCCCTAATGTAGGCAGTGCCTAGTACGAACTCTGAAGTCAGCTTTTCCAGTGGTTTAAATACCTACAGCATTCTATGTGGGAGTTCATATCCTTTAAGCTTACTCGTCTTAATAATCGTCTTGATCCCCGTTCAGGTTTCCAGACAGTTTCTGTGGTTCTTTTTTTTGTGGGCGCCTATAGATAAAAAAGTAATTGTTTTTAATGGTGGAAGATATTCTGAGACTCACATTTGTTTTTCATAACTTGCCTAATTTCGAAAAACTGCCACGCAGAAAGTGTACCGTAACGAAATGAGAGGAAGCCCCAAGAGAGACCATGTGGCCACCATAGAAAAATATACGACCACCTGCCTGCACACGTACTCGAAAGCACAAAGGTTGCACAGATATGCAGCCACATGCACACACCTGCACATATTTCTCCAGAGAACGTGACATTTTGTATGTTACTAAGGTACCATACGTGTTTTTTACACCCTCAGGCTCGACACACTAAATGCTGATTTCGGAATGTTCACAGAGTCTAACCTTTCTCTGGCAGCAACGGTGAGTCAGCATCTGTCAAACAATTAACTTGCACTCGTTTCTCGAATTGTTTCGGTTTTTAACTTTCTGTTTGTTTAGACATGTGGAACAACCTGTTGCTTGTGATGCTGGTGCTCTCCTACTTACCATATCTAGTTGGTAAAATAATGACTGACATTTTACTATTTCACAGTAGATATTTTCTTAATAAAATAGATTCCCTATTCTAATAACTAATATCCCGCGATAACCCCGCAATTAGTCTTACTGTTTTATAATAAGGGTCACCTGCATTTAATATTTGGCCGAATGTTGCATATGAAATATGTTATAGGTTTATAGGACATAAGTGGTGAAAGCATTTTGTATTTGAAAAGCGTCTGCAGTTGATCCAGCAAAACCTGGGTAGATTCCTTATTTTTTTTTTACAAACTTTCTGTAGATTTTGTTCAAAACAAAACTGTCGTGTCCACTTTTTAAAGTGCCTGCGGTGTTCAAAATTCCTTTTTTGTTACCCGAATATTATTTTCTCAAGACAGCTGTATACAACAGTCCATCTTTTCTTTTTAAGTGAATAATGCATATCCTTGAAAGTCAGTATCGCAGAAGAGAAAAAGGATAGTAAGCAGTCATAAAATAATTCAGCGGTAAGAACACCCAGCTTCAGAAATGATGACACTGCAGTAATGTTCAGGCCTGGTTTCAAGAATTTTTGAAAGCGGACCTTTCGCCCTCGCATGGCGCCAACATGACTTTCCAGTCTGGGTCAAATGGTGTGATTTGGCATCACACAAAAAAGTTGTGCTTTCCTGTCCCCGCCTCAAGGCCATTATTTGCTTTGAAATAATCGTTTCTTGTTGATTTGGGTGCGGAACACCTTTCATTAACCCGGTCGGAAAGGATCAGATTTGATTTATGAAAAGAAAAGTGAAAAATACGTGTTTGCCGAATTTGGGAGTGGGAGCTCACCAGTGGTTGTCCTTTGGGAGATTCAGCCCCTAATATTTGGACCTGGTGAAAAAACGAAGCATTCATGTGAAAATATGAAATATGCAAGTGAGTTGGTTAAGAACGTAGCAGTAAAGCATATGGCCTTGATACCCATGTCCACTAGTTCAAACTTAGTTTGGTGCATCTTTTTTTCTCAAATCCTCTCCGAGTATGTTAATTTAGTTAATGATAATGTGAACCAAGTGGTATGTGTGACAAAAACTGATGGCACCACCTTTGTGTACAGTCAGTGAACAGAGATATAAATTAAGCACCTGTTTATTATAAAAGGGGGCTATCGATGGTTTGTTGAAGGAAAGCTTCAATGTAGTCCCGACTTGGGCGAATGATCGGGGTTTAAAAGGCAGATAGGGACTGAACAACGATTTTACCAGTTCTTGGATAGTGGGGTGCTTGAGTTACAAAGTCTTATCTTAATGGATAAGAAAAAGATAAGATTTGTTATGGATTTCTTTCTTTTACTTTATTGATTACCCGCCCCATAATCTTCTTGATGGATCGTGTCATATTTTCCACGCATGTTTGTGGCATCGTTCGTATTTAGAAATGAAGGAAAATGGCGCCATGTTATTCATTTTACTCCAGCAATATTTTGTCATAGTTAATAATAAGGTATTTAAGAGTTTTAAATAATGTTTAATGACCTCCACTGAAATGTTTACTTTATCCGTTGTGAATATCTTGGTGAGTAACGGAAATTGCAAGAATGGTAGCAGAATTAACCCCCCCCCCCCATTCTCCGTAGAACACTTACGAGGTTTTTGAGAACCAAACATTGAATTTGTTAACTAGATACCTGGCGTTGTATAAGAAAATTGCACAAGTTAGGCATGGAAGAGAATCATGATGCAATTATTCAAAATGTCTGCGTACCCATCTCTCTTGATAGACCCCGTCAATTTTAAGGTTTAATGTCTGGGTATAAGGTATTTAAACACTATTAAGACAAGAAAACAAGTACATTTGCAAAGGAGTTTGTAAACATTATTTTGATCACAGTGTATTTATTATTGTATTCTTTTCTTCGTAGTTACCCACATCAACTAATCTCGTGGAAATGGCTAGTCATGAGCCAGCGAGCACTGCAGGAGGTGTAAGTCTTGAAAGAGAATTATTATTCCCAGCAGCTGTTGATCTTTGACTACTTAAACGGTAGTCGGTTTGTGTTGTTTTTACGTGAATTTGGGTTATTTTACAACGGCAGGATATCTGAAGTCTTATGATTTCATATCCAATTTTTCCAGCAGGTGCTTGTGCTTCTCAAGTTATTTCTTGAATGATTTTGTAGTAATACTCCCTATTCGAGTTTCCAGACCTTAATCTCTCACAATATGGTAAAGGTTGCATTGCATCAGGCTTAACATTTTTGATATGCATACAACATCATATTCCGTTCCCGTCATTCGGATATTGCTGAAATAGTCGCACTGCAGCTTTCTCATCTTATTGATCAGTAGTGTGTACAGTGAAGTGCCACCAAAACAAAAACACAATGGCTTGACTTTAAGAAACTCAGAAAGCAGGCTGTAGGTAAGAAAAATGCCAACTGTGAATCCTATTTGTTGGTAATCATTTTATCATACAAGGCAAGTATGTATGTTGGCAAGTAGGATACGTGCATATTATAGCAGCTTGTATAATGAGGTAGGTACATGAACCTTGGATAGTTTAACGGTGAACAGTAATAACGAAACAACTGGCTAAATCTGTATGCTTTTTGAAGGTCTCAAGTGTCGTGAGGCTTCTTTTCTTCACGTAATGTGTATGGAAGTACGGTGTAAAATTGGCTATAACTTGTTGATCTTTTATTTTAGCCAAGTAATTTAGTTATAGCTGGTAACGTAATCTACCAACACCTTGTGCTAAATGGAAATGGAAGATTACAATGTGTTGGATCAGAGCTGAAAGGAAGAAACCCCCATGGAAGACCCCCAAAGACCTGGAATGACTGCATAAAGGAGGACATAAGAGAGCTTAAAATATCTGAAGAACGGGACATGGATAGGGCCAAATGGAAGAGAATCATTGGAGAGATCTAACCCAATTCAGTTGGAGACATGATCTAAAACGAATTGATGATGATGATGATGATGATGATGAATCATCTGCATCAAATGTAAAACGTTTATAAAGATCCAAGCTCATGTACGGTTATTTTGATTAGCATATGCAAACTGGAACTGTTTTAAGTGGTTTGTCTTCCACTTTAACCAGTTTTTAGTTTGTTATCTACAAGAACAAAGTCGACCTGATACTTTTGGATCAGTTTACTGTGAGTATGGCAAAAGAGCTTTTGCGTCAGCAGTTTTATCTCTTCGATACCACTGCTGAAGTCGCCCTTGGCACCAGCTTTGTTTCTTCTCATTTGTGATCCTAACACCATGAAGTCTAAGATTAACCATTTATTCTTTTTACCACATTACTTTCTCTTTCTTTCTTTGTTCGCTTTTTGGAAAACAGTGTTTAGAAATATAACCCGATATTGAACTTATTAATTAGTAATTTTGATACAGCTGGAAATATAGTCTAAGGACACCTTTTGTTGAATGATAATGGAAGAGTAGAATGTATTGGATCTACTGCATCAAATGTAAAATGTTTTTAAAGATGCATGCTCAGATATTGTTATTTGAATGACATACACAAACTGGAGAGAGCATTAAATAATAACATATTATTAGACCTGAGCTCGCACATGTGCATTAAATAATAACATCATATTAGACCTGAGCTCGCACATGTGCTAAATTTTAATCACAGTTTTAAGTCATAGCCTGATATTTCATTAACTGAGATTATTCGGATCACAAGCATAGTGAAGCACTTCGTACTCTTTAAAATTTATCAAGTGCAACACTATTTCTATGGGCCTAAACTAACATATCCTTTCTTTTCACACAGGTTACTGATATGGCCAACTCATGCCCAGTTTACGTTAAAGATGAACAGAGTAAGTACTAGGGTGATGCTTTACTGCATTTTTGAAAACGGGGTATGCCGGTGGTGATACGACACGATAGTGGTAGTAGTAGTTGGATATGCTCTTGATGTTTGTTATTCGCCTTATGCATACAATTCTTAAATAAATTGTTTTTATTTTACCCCGTCGAAAGTACCCAATGAAACTTCAATGAAACTTTAGATTGTTTTTCACAGATTTTTAAAATATCATGCCTTTTAAAAAGTGTAAGCCTTGTTAAAGTTTTCCCTACTTACATCATTGTCTGAACATTTGAATGATGATAGAGGAAGTTTTATTTCCTAAAAGGTCGGCGTTTTCCGTAATTTAGTTTTCCGCGAGTATTCCTTTGATTTTGTTAATTTATTGGTAAGTTAAAAGTCGGCGATTAGTTTTCGACACAAAAAGGCACTGGGCGGAATTTTCCATTTTGCGCTTTAAGTTGAGGTAACAAAAGAACTGTTAAACTATTCTTGTTAGATGTTAGTTTCAATGTTTGGAGGTTTGTGAGCCTGCTGACCAAAGAGAAAAACACAAAGTTGCCAACAGTCAAATTGAAGATTACTTTACCCTCTGATCAGTTCAGATTTGATGGTAAATGGTAACCTTAAGTTGCTTTCCTGAGCTGTTTCGTTTTCCTAATTGTTGAAAAATGGTCATCTGAAATACAAATCTGGTTCACGTGATTTTTGAAATTCAATTTGAAGAAAATAATATCAGTTTAAGTTTCCAAGCTAGTTGTGTGATTGTGGAATTGTTTTAGTTTGAACATGTGACCACAAGTCATGCCTATGGCTTTTGTCCCCTCTTGTATGTATATGTTTATGTGTGCGTGATATTAACATGATCAGCCACAAAAGTTGACAACAGTCGTATTGTAGAGGTAAATTGCAATGAAGTGACTTCTATCTGAAGGAAAACTATAGTGGTTGGCCCAGTTCACTTATGCGTAATGCTTGATAATGTCTGTACAAGAAATAAATATGGCTGATATTGTGGTCAGGTGAATTAAATAGAGCCTGATTAGTTTATAAGATAATGCGTTTTATTGTTTCATCATAAAATGTTTCATGAGTATCTAAAATGTTTGTTTTGTGAATAAATGTGAGTATATAGTACATTATTAAGTACATGTAGAGTACAGTTTAGGCTAGTATTAATGTCATCTTATATTTATACCATGCCTCCAGCAGGTCAAAGCCCGTGTTCAAACGACGTACAGACGTTCATGAAAGACAGGCAAAAAAAAGACAACCATAATATGAGTAAGTTTTTTTTTTTGTTTTCCGTATGCGCATTCTTGTTTATTCTTTGTTTACAAAAATTGATACGACCTTTCACATGAGAGCTATGACATTTCTTTAACCAGGGGAGTGATATTTTTGCATCGCGCAGTTTTTACTGTCTGCTCGCTGTTTGTTTCACGTTTAACAGTCGTTCATTACAAGTTCTGTTGATGAATTTCCTTTTTCATGGTTTTAATTATTTCACATCGATTGGCTTTGGCTTGGTCTCATTCCCAGTGGTATAACTGAAAACATGAACAACAAATATTTATATTTCAGATAACATAATTGTATAGTAAAATAGTAAAAAGGTAGTTTTATAATGATAATGCTTTTCCTAGTATATGTGATGTCCCATTAAGCACTATTTTTTGTATTTCGGCGAGCGAGTTTGTTCCAGGTAGCTTTGCAGTATGTTTTTGTACGTTTTTGTTTATAGCACCTAAAGCGCCTATTGCTACCGGTACAATAAATAGTGGTTTTCATTTTCCACATTTTTTCAACTTCAAGTTGCAAGTCTTTATACTTTGAGAGTTTTTCAAATTCTTTAATCGAAACGTTCTTATAAGTTAGTACAGTCATATCTATTAGCAAACATGTCTTTTTATTGTGATCTTTAATGATGATATCGGGACGGTTGGCCTGAATGGTCCTGTCCGTATGGGTCCCAAAGTCAAAAAAAATTGTACTTTTTTCATTTTCTGTGACAGGTTCAGGTTTATTATTGTTATTATTATTATTATTATTATTATTATTATTATTATTATAGAATTATCGCACACTGATAAGATGTCATTTCATTCAGCGGTAATGTCTCCTTGATATTGGTGACAGCAAGTCTCCTCAACTTTCAAGGACTTTTCTCAGGATTCGTGCAGATTGCAGGATTACAATCTTCTGCATCTCTTCAATTCTGGTCTCAATTCCCAGCTCTTCTACTCTTCTTTTGATGTCTTTTGGTGGTGTTCCTAACGCCCCGATGACTATGGGTACTACTTTCACCTTCATGTTCCATATTTTCTGGAGTTCTCTCTTTAAATCCTGGTATTTCTCAACTTTCTCTTATTATTATTATTATTATTATTATTATTATTATTATTATTATTACTATTATTATTACTATTATTATTATTGGCTGCTGGCGAGCGAAGCGAGACAGCAGGCGTATATTTTGGCACAGTTTGTCAATAGGCGATCTGCTATATCGAGGATGGGGACTGGCAAGTTAATGTGATCAACGGGAATAGACGATGATAACGACATAGATATTATGTTGATGGCATATATTTTTGGAACTATCGACTTGAAAAAATAGACGGAAAAGCAAATGCCTTTTCATATGTATTTGCCATCTCTTGTAATTTTTCAAAATGCACGAGACAATTTACGGACTATACTTGCTTTTTGTAGTTGACTGACGGGATTTTTTCCAAGTTAACTAACGCCTGTAATGTAAGTTAATCACGAGTGTACAAAGAAAGCTGGAGCTGAAACGA
Organism: Morbakka virulenta; assembly: GCA_003991215.1. Taxonomy (NCBI): domain Eukaryota; kingdom Metazoa; phylum Cnidaria; class Cubozoa; order Carybdeida; family Carukiidae; genus Morbakka; species Morbakka virulenta. The sequence continues at coordinate 411,041 of RDPX01000308.1, forward strand.
GTGGTTAAGATTACCTCACAATTATATTAAGAATACATTATTTTGCAATTCGCCCTTTTTAGCCCAGCTGCCATATTTAGATATGAATTTGGGATTATTGAAACTTTAAGATAGGAGTTCTTTCATTGCAGTTACAAATTCCCCACTGGGTTATCGATAATATCCTGTATTTTATTTCTTTTTTCTCCTTGATCTCTTCGTTAGTTGAAAGAAGGCGAAGATACAATATAAACGATAGGATTAAAGAATTAGGAACGCTGATACCAAAGCAAGATCAGTAAGTCACATTATTCACTTGTTATTCTCTAGAGTATATGTTGTAGTTTGACAGAATCCCAGACGTCATGAACTGCAGAGGATTAAGGGATTTGGAAATGTTTTATTAATCAATTAACATTTCCCAAAAAGTATAAAAAATTGAGGCACATATATATTTTTCCATTAAGAAAGGTATTCGCGAGCATACAACAAAATCATGAAGGAACTGTCACTTTTGTCACTGAACAATGGTTTATTAGCAGACATATCTTCGAATGTATTTTCGAAAACGCAGGATTAATTTGATGATGGAACTCCCGACCTTTCGGGATGGTACCTCCATTTTTTAATAAGGATAAGAACAAGGATAAAAGCTGAAAGGGTTCTGTAGACTTACTTGTGCATGTTAGCTATTAATACGACCATTCAAAAGGAAAATGCGTAAGTCAAAGATTCAGAAACAGCATATCTGATTTTTTGTAGCTAATAAATTGGTAATAGCTCAAAAAGGGTAGTTGTTAATAAAGTTTGCAAAAGGCAGAGTTAACTACGCCATCGAGGCTTTTATTTGCAGTGGTAAGGTTTTTGAAAATTTTAACCTGATATATTTTCAAAATCTACTTTATATTAAACGCTTTGAAGCATAGCCGATAACTCAAGAGTTAAAGCCTTACCCTCTTATTTTAACCCAACTTCAGACGAATTAGAATGTTGGTACAAGGAGGTCACTTAAAATTAGGCCCAATTAGATCATGTAAATTTTTGTTAACATATTGAGACTCCATAGAGGCGACAAAATAAAATATGTCTGAATCTGACCGAAATAGATGCATTTTACCAATGGCTGCACATTCACTTTCATCGAGGCCTAGATAAAGAAATCTATTCGTAAGGTTTCAATTCACCAAATTGGTTGTCAAGCATGTGTATTTTCCCTCTACAAGGGAGTACCACTTTCCATCGAGGAATGAATAACGTACTCGTTTCTGTGTTGTATATATGTAATGTATGTACGTACGAACGTTTGGATCTTTGTATCCGTTTCTGTTTGTTTCTGTGTGTGCATCATTTTTTCTGATAAGGAAAAAAAGAAAAACAGGTGGCATTTTTTAGTGTATTTACTTTTGGGGGGATACTTTAAAAGGGAGCAAATTTGATGTGGGCCCTGCGTTTATTCAATGCGTTATGTTAAACACATATACAACATGCATATATGGTTTTCCCCTATTGTATGATATAAAAATTAAAACACTTACCGCAGTATCACAAGAAAGAAATATAGATTTTGCAAAGGAACGCAAGTAGTTATTATCGAGTTGTTGTTTAAGTTGTAATTTCGTTTGTGTTATCCTAATTGCTGCTATCATGTATTCCTAGTGAGTCAAAGCAGAACAAGGGAACCATATTAAAAGCATCCGTAGATTATATAAGAAAGCTAAAAAGAGACAAAGAAAAATTACGGGAATCAGAAATACAGAAACGAAACTTGGAAGAACTCAATCAGAAATTGGTGCTTCGATGTCAGGTACGCATTATTTGTTTGTTTTTCTGGAAAAAAAAAGTTATGATGGGTTTTGCCAATTTGGCCTCAACTTACCAAGCAACTCCTTTTGTTCACCCCGTCTATTAAAAAAAACCAACCTTTTTTATTGGGTCTTTTTTGTTGCTTCTGTGGAGCAAAGAGCGTCACGACGCGGTACCGACGGAAATATTTTCAACCATAAAAGAAAAAAATCCATTAAATTTGTATGAAATTGTGTCATGTTTTTTGAACTTGAACTTGAAATTGAATTTGTTGAATATTTGCTCATGTGACCTCCAAGATTTTCCAGTAAACTCGAAATCAGTTATCGCCAGCACCTGGTATTGCAATGCAAACGGTGGTACAAAAAGCCACAAAAGCTGTCAAAAGTAAAATATGAAGTAACTTTATATACATAGCCTTCTAGCACCAGGTGAACTCAAATTCAGTAACATGCCACTGTATTGTATATTGTATGTATGTATGTATATATATATATATATATATATATATATATATATATATATATATATATATATATATATATATATATATATATATATATATATATATATATATATATATATATATATATATATAAAGCTTTCGATTCGGTTATCCGTATTAAAGTGCTCAATACATAAATGCAGAGCGTAATATGATATGATAAGTTGGAAAGAATAAAAAAACTACACAGTCCATTTCGACAAGCCTGTTTCGTGATTTTATTCACTCTTCAGGATATGTATATATATATATATATATACAAAAAAATAAAAATACATAAAAATTATAATTTGTCGGTTTTGTCGGGGTTGCCTAAGTCTCCTTTGCTGAGAGGATTGCATTCTGTAAACGAGTAAGTAACGGATGCAATTATATGAGTGTTGTAGCATATTCTTTCATAGTTCAGTAACAAAAAGCAAAAGTTGGTGGGTTGTCGAGGCCAGTTTTCTTGCAACGTGGTACTGTTGACGGTTAAGGTATTTTGATTCCTTTGTTGAAAACTTCAGTACAGCAGCTAGAATCCAGCTTTCAAAGCTTGATTTTGGTTTATATTATACGGCTGATTTTTCGACTTAGCAGCGTGGCCTCGAAGAGTACAACCAGCGGAAGCTAATGGCCTGAGCACCTTTAACACTTGAATTTGCGTACAAGATTTAGAAATTTTTTTATTTTAGACACCTCAGAAAATACATCAGGCGATTGATTTGCGATTGGCATAAACAGTTTAACAACATCAACAACTCCTTTTCGCGCACGAGAAAATAAGGCATTAGAAAAACAACAGATTGAAATAGCAACTACCTACGACTCCAGGAAATCAATTTGAAAACCAGTTGATACATGCATTCAGAAACTGATAGCTAAATCCATAAATAGAGTTCCTTTTTCACAAATCTCCAATTTGTGAATAAGGAATTATCAAAAGAAAATAACTCGCAGTGTTCCTCTTGGCTAAGGAAAGGTAATAATTTGCCAGATAATTTGATTTTATCGTTGACAGGCCAAATAGCATTACACAAACTTGTTAAGAGGAAACCCAATGAACCAAATTTTTTGATTTTGGCTATTTTCGGCAAAGCTTATTTTTCTTCTAATAACGATGCAATTATTTTTGGTCAGCATTTTAAACACCTGTTCCAATTTTTAGTTTAACTAAAAGGGGACACAAAATAAAGTCAAAATGTCAGCGCTGTGGGTTGGCAGACAAGCATTGAAACTGAGCTCCGGATCACTAACTTATTTTCTGTCGCAGTTAACAGCAGCACAAAGCTTTACTGTTTGGTTTTTTTTTGTCCAGTTTTCTCTTCTGCCCTCAATCTTTCCAGAACTGTTTGAAGTATTTAGTGTAAAGCCAAACTTGTTTACTGATACAAGAACTGGCACTGGATAGCTTAATCTCGCTTTCGCGTTCCCCATGATGCTGCGTGGCCTCCAAAAAAGTGACTGAATGGTTTTGCTTCAATTGCAATACTCTAATATCCTTCTTCTGTGATTCCACTAGGCTGACTCTACTGGAATTTACAAGACAATAATGTACTACGTTACGTTCTGAGCTCGTATTTCATGTTTTCGAAGTCCCTCAGTTTGTATTAAACAAGTCTCCCTAGCTGTCGCTGTATCTCGGAAGCAAAGCAAATTTGCAGATGCTGTTGAGTGCTGGGGGAATTTCCGACATTTTTCGCCCTTCATTATTTTAACAGGTACAGTAGTGATTTTCGTTCCATATTTTACGCTGTAATGCGAACCAGTTCTTTAAAGTGCTTCGCATTACAGTGCTGCAGATACCGTTGTGCTTTCGTATGTATGGTATCAAGCAACAAGGCCATTCATTAGCCGACATGATTGTCAAAGCTCTGCCAGCGGCAGGCAGAGCCATTTTCATTATTTGTTTTGTTAAGTGTCTTTTTGAAAAGCATTAGAGAACTGATTAGGTATCAGTTGCCCCAGCAACAAGAGGGTGCATAACGTCAAAGAGCAGTACCTTTTTTTGAAATTGCGGCACTACCTTTAAAACAGCTGGCATCCCTTTGTTATTGGAAATCGGGAGAACGAAACTAAGTTGAATAATTTAAAAACCAGAGCTCATCTATGTGGTAAGAGGATGTTTGTGATGCACTGATCAGCGCAAGGGTACCCTGAAAAATTAAGGGTATAAACTGTAAATTAATGTCTGCAGGATTAAACAGAGCCGAAAATGGTAAAGAAAAGAAGAGAATTTAGATTTGATTTAAAAGCACTTGCGTTTACTTAGGCTATATGAAAGAGTAATAAAATTTCAAGTGTGGCGGCATAAGGCTTGTAAGTAGCATGACCATCAACATCAACTTCGTTGAATGTCTGGCCGCATAGATAAGATATACACGTTCTAGATTAGTGACTGATTGCCAATATAGATTTGCTGTTAGGTAAAATCATATTTCATAAAAACTATTTTTCTTTGTAGGAACTTGAATTAATACTACGAGCATCAAATATACCATCAAGTCTACCAGCACCTTCATTTAACTCGCCCCTTCAGTCTTTACAAGTAACACAGTTATTATTAAATTCAGCATCATCTATGGGTACGTCGTCTCAAGCAAGTTCTTTTACGAATGAAAAGCTTGACAGCCCAGCCCGTCCACCAAGTTCAACTTCAGGTGTGTCAGGAATGGACGACAGCCCGGTGAATTTCCTACAGAGCCCTGGCAGTGAAGATGATAGTGTTATTATGGAAGACTAACATTGGTTTCACCACAATGTGGGGACCATTTCGAGTCGGAAATCGATTGCTATTGTAAGCCACGGTGTAGTTGTTCACCTTGTTTTTTAAACCGCACGGAAGCAGCCAAGGTCGCGCGGTTTTACACGCCCCTGTGATGTGCAAAGAAAGAAGACAAATTGTTTTGTTCTTTCGTTTTACTTGTGGTACTCGGGAGCAACGATAAAACACCACGACCAGCAACACTCGTCAGAAGCAGCGCATTCTCCGAGATTGCACATTTTCATCTTACGATCCTGGATTTTGAGGTAACTGTTGGCTGGTTGAGAAGGTGCGAAGGTGATTTCTACATTGAGAATTGTATGCCAGTTTTGTGTTGAAATAGTTTGGCATCAGTTGCTGTACCGTGAAGTAGATATGTGATTAACTGTTGGAAATGTGCATTGTTAAAACCCACATCATTTTTAGACGTGTTTTACAAAAAAGGAAGACGTTAAGTCAGGAATTTTTATTGACACAACGTTCAGTTATCAGGGGCTTTTAACAAAGAAGCGCATGTACTAACGTGGTTAGTGAATAACACGGTGCACACTATTTTGCATTAAAGAATATGTTTGTGACCAGTAGGTAGGTACTTGTATGTAGCCCCTTGCATTTGGTCACGGCTTTTTTTTAGGGTTTTCACTTCAGTGTGGTGTGTGATGTATCTGTTTGAAATCGTTATTTTTGTTGGAAAGCAATTTCAATGATTTGCGAGATATGTATTAGAGGTTTTGTACTCGGTTTACGACAGGTAATTTGAATCAACCCAATGTTAGCAATTTTAATACCGAATTGTGAATTTTTAACTTTAGAGATATTGGGTTTTCTTTTAAGTATGGATTTTGTGAACCGGTAATAAAATTACATTGGACGTTATTCTGAACACGAGCGTTTAATACTTGTAAATAGTGATACAACTGCATATTGTAGTTGTAGGATTTTTTGACTTTGCAATAAAGTTACTATCGATTCCCGAATTACGCTCACCAGGGGGGGACCCGGGTTGTGTACGGGGTGTGTGAGCTTGGTTACACGGAACTTGCAATCCTTGGCACTAAAATTTTTTGTTTCTTAAAGCTATTTTTACAGTGCAAACAGAGATCTTTGAGACCGTTTTGAATTGTTTGCGACAACAAGGACACCAGAGCGAAGAGCCGTAACCTAACACTACTTTTGTTATCTGTTTATTGTAGTGCGAGGTTAAGGTATGGGTTACATGTGGTCGAGGTACCTGGACGGGAATTTTTGTTTTAATTAGAAGAAAAAAAGCCAATAAAAAACAAAAGCGAACAACATTTTGAGGGCATTAATTTGTGTTGGCCTGAAAGGGGGGAAAATTTAAAGTTTTCGCAGATGGATGAATCGCAACAAAGAAAACAAACTTCGGTTTCATACCGAAAATAATGCAAAGTAGTGAAAAATTTAACGAGGGTAATAATTTAATTTTGACGTGTTATAAAATTGGACATTTTAGAGCATTTTGTTGACACGATCCGCATAAATATTAAATCTGCCACGACGACATGTTTAGAATTTTCTTACAAAGATTTTTGCTACTAGTGGTAGCTAGCTTTATGATGTACCTTAAGTAGGTAGAGTAAAACAGAGTAAACAAGTCATTTAGATTCATTCAAGTTCGTATGTATAATTAAATAAAATAGATTCAGTATACAACTGTTTGCTGATTAAAGCGACATGTTAGTAGTATGATTATAAAATACGCAAATGTTAATTAGATACTTCTGGTTTGCTCCACGTTGCCTGCAAATGGCCAAACCGAAGTTAGTAGTTGAAATCAGTAGTAAGACCAATCGATGAATTAGGACAGAAAACATAGCGAATGTTTTATTGATCTGCTTCTGAATTCTCTTAGTTAACAAGAGCGACGCTCGTCACACCGCTCTATTTTTTTGTTTTTCGCTTCACTTTTTCCTTGTTGGGTTTGGATTTTGACGCGCCAGTTACATCTTGAAATCCTTCCCTAGTAGCATCTTCTGGCAACAGCTCAGGATTAATAGCACGTCGTTCCATTTCATCTCGTTCTTCTTTTGCGCTGCTAACTAAACGAAAAACAAGGTCGAAGTCCGTTTGTTGCAGGACTTTTTTGCTCAAGGCTAACTTTGTTTTTTCGTCCACACCAAGGAGAGGATTCATCCACGTAGATTTTCTGGTGCCTTTGAGCTTTGTGCCCTTTGGGACAAAGATGTGGAATGCGATGTCAACTACTTCCATTTTCTTATATTTGTGCTCCTTCCTTTGTTCTGGTTCTATAGGATAAAAACAAAATATGTTAAAGGAGAAAAAGAACTCGTTTTCAGTAGGTTGGAAAAGCAGGCGACGAAATTCGGAACCCTGTAGAGGCCATCAAGAGTTTAGATTCCAAGCAGTTGCGGCGATTAATGTTACCTGCAGCGGAAAAGATACCAGGGTAACGAATTGCTCTGGGTATAACATACTTTTAACACACAACACTTTAGAACATACAGAATTCTTTAGTATTATTGGCAAAATTGTTCGCATGTACGTATATCATACGCTCACGAGTGCCGTTCGAAGGGAACGCAAAGACCGCTGGAAGGAAAGAAACTTTCTCGCGCAAACAGTGCTTATTTTACATTGTTGGTGGGGGGTGCGTAGGCCTGCGTCCAGATAAGTTTAAATGACTGCTAACTAAAGTATGACGCAAGGTGAATCAAATTGGATGGGACGTCTTTTTGTCAGGGTCAAACACCTGAGACATGCTAGCTTTAAGGCACCTTCCCACTTGCCAGATTAAGTCACGCCATGAAAATAATACAAACCTTCAAACGAAAGTACTGCTCTTATAGCATCGTTTACTTCCTTTGTGGAGGGGCATGTGCTGCAGGCTTCAAAAAATTGCTTCATATCTTTGTAGGAAATGGTACTTGTCTTTCCAGCTAGGCGATCAAATTCAACTTCGTATTCTAAGAAAAAGAAAGAAAAAGAGGCGATAAAACGTCTCCCTTGTTTTCAAAACGGAGAAAATTTTAAAGGTGGTGTGTACTAGAGGGTTCGATGGTCGGTTTACGTGCAAGGGTTTTTTCCCTCTTACTCTCGGCTTGAAACGTAGTATTCAAGGTGCAGTAAAATTACTTTCGAACCTGTCTTTTTTCGATCTTCACTTTGTAGAATTCGATTCCGGCGTTAACAGACCACGTTAAAAGCTCGAGTGTGAAAAGACCTTTACGGATCTCCAAAAAATTTTTACTTGACATTAATTTAATTTTTGTTAGTCTTGGCGCTTATCGCCTTATTCTAGGATGCCCACATTTCCGAGAGAAAGCCACCAAGTTGTTTACTTGGTCAGTAAACAACCTGGTCAGGTGTAATAAACTTTACTTGTGGAAAGGGCCCCAGAGACATTTCGAGGCATAATGTAACGGTTTTTGCTACCATCTCACGTTCTACTTCAGGCTCATTAATTTGCTTGATATGGTCGGTGTGAGCAAAGCGGACATTTAAGGGTTTCTACAAAAGGGGCCATTGCCTTCTGAATGAAATCACTCGTCTTTGGTCAAGCAGTGGCGAGAATTTTGTTCTGAGAATATAGAAACTGGAGCATGGTATCAGTGACTTTCCTTTAAACCGCTTGTGGCTTTAAATTATACTTTTTGGATTTTGTTGAACGGGATTTGGCGTGTTCTGTTTTCTAAGGAGGAACAAGCCTGCTGTCTTCATGATGACGGCTGCTGGCGCCATTCATTCTTTCAACTTCGGTCAAATGTTATTTAACAAACTAAGAGCATTTCAGAAATTAAGGGCTCGCGAAACAGCCTTTCAACAAACAGGTCTCGTCTGCTTAACAACAATTAACAATCGAATGAAATTTCTGAATGTGCAGCAGATACCTCAGTCCAATCCCACGCAAAGAAACATTCCAAATAGAGAAAATCGCTTGCTCGTGGTTCTGCGAGTGCTTGGTTTGACAAGTTATATAGACACATCGATTCGTTTATTTCTCTTCCATGGTGGAACCTTACACTGCCAGCCAAGACAAAACGGGAAGCACAACGACATGCAAAGTTATCATGAAATTTCAAATGTGGTATTAACAGATTACAAACGTTAAATCAAAACTGATGTTGGAGTGCAGCTTGTGAAACGAAAATTTAAGGCCATTGTCATTACGTTGGGGTCCCAGGCGAAATAACCCAGCAGCCCGAGACATTGATGAAAGAGGACACCGAGAAATACTATTGGCTAGATAACACAAGTAAAATTTCAAAAACTAAACGGGGTGAGATCACAGTTGGATGCGTCGAAGATGGCCTGAAGAAAGCCAAGTGCCGCTAAACAAAGAAAAATTATCCAACCATTTCCATTCAAGGTTGGGAACAAATAGGTGATTGCACAAAACCTTGCCTTTATTGTTTTTTGAAGCTGATGAAGGAAAGACGTCAACAAGAGAAAATTAGATTTAGATTTTTTAATACAACGTCAACTTCCTTTTGGATGCCATGATAAAAAACTCGGAAAATATTTTGGTCTAGTTGCCCTCCTATTGGATGGGTCCCGGGTACCTATGTTTCCCGGCAATCCCGCGGTAGCCCCTGTTAGGTATCGGGAAGCATAGGTACCAGGAAAAAGGGATGATTCCCTATTGGATTGTGTTTTGATGCAGCATCAGTTGTGAGGAGGCTGAGTGAGGTTCAGTAACACATTGGTGGCTGTGCACCTCTGGCTTAATTGTTCACTGGTTTGACCAGACTTAATTTGGTTATAATTGATGGCCCAAAGTGCACTCCTGGGACTTGTTTAAGTTGTGGACAACTGTTCATCTACCTTAATGTAACACATTCAAAAAATTCATTTCCATTCCGGAATAACGTTATTGGAGAATAATTAGGGAACTACAACACATCGATGATAAACTACGATGATTTCATGCTATTTTGTGCTAAATGTGTTTGCACGCCAACAATGTGTCGTGAGATTGTCGAAAGAGATCGCTTTAAAGCGGGGGCCCTACCCGTTTCTAACCTGGATTTACTTTCTCAGGTTAATCTGGAATTCGTTTACTAGTTGGATTTTTAATATTTTTCGGAAAGTGAGCCAAGTGTTAGCAAGCCTGAAAAATAAGGAATCAGATGATAGTGGTCATTTCATAAATCCGGAATTATGTATCGGATATGTCGAAATCATAAAAAGTAAACGCTGATCATGTCCTTAATAGACGACGAGGTTTCTTTTGTAATATTTCACTTATTACAAGTCAAGGGTGAACATGGAAACTACGACATACTTAATTTTAAACTATCAGCCAAAGGCAAACGCCTCATTTACTTAATCATAATCACTTAGCGAAATTTTAAGGCTGCGTTATTCCTACAGTAGATAGTCGTTTCCCTCCAGATTCTACCATTATTCTCTGGTGTTTCAGCTTGATATTATCTTAGTGAACAGATGTTTTTCTGTGGAAGACATGAGGGCAGTGGTTTTCCTTTAAATACCCATGATTCGGAGGATGAGCTTCTTTTTGCGAAAGGATCAGATGAACCTATGTTCGTTGTAAAATTTTTGTTGTCCCTGTGCCCTAAAAAGTGCACTCTGGTGCTTGTATAGATTCCTTTGGACAGCCATTAATCTCCCTCTCACGGATGCTTCATCCATTTGAAAGAGCCTTTTTAAGAATGTATAGTCAACGCTTGGCAAAATTGAGAAAGGCTTAAAGGTAGACTAAGTAAAATAGCACTTCTGTCGACTGAAAATTAAAGATATGAAGGATGTAAAGTCGATTGCTCTGTAAATCAGTTTGATAGTAAGCATACTCATCATAGAACTAAGCTTCGTTTACTGTACTTTCTTAAAAACCAAAATTCAAAACCAAAATTCATGCTGAAAGTAAACCGTTATGAATTGGTAAGTTGTCATAAAAACGTGGCCAAGTGGTTCAGAGAAGTTTGAAAACGGATATTACAAGCATTTGTATCACAAAAACGAAAATATGTAGGGGAGGGGTGTGTGTCTTTAAAGTTCTTTTACCATGCAACTGAAAAGTACTGTTGAAGTAATTCTGGGTAAATAAAAAGTATTAAAAAACATTCACCCCAGGCAAAAAAATCGCGATGGAATGTGCCAAAACTGGTGATGTTATATTTAGTCAAGTGTTTTTTTAGTTTGCTATGATCTGTCACAAATTTCTCTTTGAAAACCTTGCACCATCAACACCAAAATTTATTATTGGGGCTATTTTATCAGAGACATTTGCTAGGGTTACCTTGCGTAAAGCTAATATTGCCACTTACTGTTTCTTTTTTCAATATATTGTAAAAGCTCATTGAATTTAAGCACAACAGTAGCGTTGCTGCCATGACGCTTCATAATCTTCGTCAAATGGTCCCTGTACGTATTGATGAAGCCTTTGAAATCCAACGATCGTTTCAGTGCCTGCATAAAATGTAAAGTAGCAGGATTAGAGTTATTTCACAAACAAAATTAAATAAAACCAGTATTTCAGCATATAAAATCGAATTTGAATTGTACGTTTCAAAATAGTACTACACATATGTGAGTAAAAGTATCCCCTATTTCAAGTCAATTTTAAGTTAAAATTTGTACTGGGGCAACAGTTCAAACACCGCGCGTTGATGCACGTAGTTTCTATTTAAGGTTACTGGCGAAGATCAAAGATCAGAAAAAGGGGGCAGCTGCAAGAACGAGCGAGGGAGAGAGAGAAAACACAACAGCTCAAACAGCGTCTGTCTGTCTGTCTGTCTCCCCTCTCTCTCTCTCTCTCTCTCTCTCTCTCTCTCTCTCTCTCTCTCTCTCTCTCTCCTTTCTAACGTTCTAACGTGCCATATTATTAGTCTTGGGCTGTCACGCTGTGCTACAAATTTTTGTTAATTGGTCTCCCAAGCAGCTCAATTTACTTTCATGCCTTGTACTCCTATTACAAATAATATCAGATACTATCTTTTAACAAATTGTGCAGGGCTGTAATGAAGAAACTTTTCTTACCTTCGTTTTTGATTTTTCTAGAAACCGTCTTACTAACCAGCCGCGAACATACCTAGAACATTGTAAATAAATAAATAAATAAATGAATAAATAAATACATTGCCAACGTTTGCGGTGAGCCCATTGCGTATGAATAGTTTTAACAACAATAAATCACCAATTCAAATTTTTAAAATCCATAATACTCATGTTCAGCAGTACTCAGAATACAAAAAAAAGAGAAAAAGAATAAAAGCATTATACCAGGTGGTGAATAAAATTTTAAGAATTCTAAAATAGACAGCCAGTGGTCATTTATATATACGTAGTATCGTCGATTTTTACATTTATAACCTTTGGCTTCAAATTTGCAGCTCAGTAGTTGGATTCAAATTCCCATAAAGTTATCTCTGCAGCCGAGACAGCTTTGACTGCGGGCATTAATGTTGGCTGTGTTGAAGTTCAAGGAGTAGCGGAGATGTCCCGGTTTAAGTTGTCTGGGTTTTGTTGTAATAGCTCAGAACTATTAAATTAAAGGTTAATTAAAGGTACACGCATACAATATTTCATGTTAGAAGTCCATGACAAAGGTCTTTCTCTGATAATTGGTTCAGCATTCTGTGCAGCAACTCATTAAAAAACAAGACTGCTGGAGAATTTTCGGGTTGGTTGCAAAATTCATTGAGATCCTTTGAGAAATGGGAAAACAATGGGACTGATAGTCGTGCAAAAGTTGTGCGAACAGTTAAAAAATTCCATTATTTTCACACGTAACAGTAAGCTCAATTCCATCTGAAGCAAAAAAACATTTTATCAGCAAGCAAATACAAATCCCCATGACAAATCTAAAACAGTGGAAATGTGTGGGTCGTTGCCAAATCCAGGTTGTTTCAACCCAGTTATAATCACTTCCGTTTGGTAGCGAAAAAAATTCGTCGGCGCATTTTCAACTGCTTTCTGTTCAAACAAAACGCGATTGGTGAAGTCAGTCTAACAACACAATACTCATTTCATTAAAGCTCTGAAAGCAGCATGTGTACTTTCCAGTAGACAATATATAGATTTATTTATTCCCAAATTTTTATACAGGATAAACAAGTATTGAAAATATTATTAGCTACGGACAGTGCTCAGTAATATAAGAATATTATAACCATCATATGGTGAACGGCAAAAAAATCAACAAAACTTAGTTTAGTTCAGCTACATAAGGTAAAAAAACCCAACTATTTACAAAAGTAAATAACTATTCTAAAAGAAACTGTCTACTGGAAATTTCCCCTGACTGGGTCGAGCGACCCAGAAGAAGTTTTTAGAAGCGCTTCTAAAAACAATTAAGTCGAGTTTAATTGCATAAAAAGCAGAAGATTGTTAGTTGTTTCATAGCCTTTGGGTAAAAACCACCCAAGATTTAAGACAGCACTCGCTTATTCAAGCTCTGACGAGTGGCATTAAAAATTCTCATCTGTATCCCACTGATTTTAAGCCAACTCAAATTACAGAAAAGCGTCAGTCAGCTTCGGAAAATATTCTTGAAAACAATGGCACCATTTCGGGTTTGGTTGATATTGGATCTTTCTCATACGTCTACCCTGGTAAACAGTGGCAAACGGGGGAGCCATTGGGTTCAAGAATCAAAAATGACGTCCACCAGTTAATCATTGAAAAATCCGATAGGCAGAGAAGAGAGCAGAATGGGGTCATTGCGCGCGCGCAAGACAAAGACAAAGAAATAAACAAACAGGGGGGAAATGGAGGTTTGATTTTTTAAGAATGATTTATTTTTTTGATTCGTTTTTTTTGTAATTTTTTGGGTCCTTTTATCCTCATCTTCTGGGGAGACCTTTTTCTCAATTTTTTATATATATATATATATATATATATATATATATATATATATATATATATATATATATATATTATGAAAAGATATTTACATATCCTGGAACATGTGGTACTGCATTGCTGGGGCTCTTAAAAGAGCCGCAGTACTCACAGGAAACCAGAGAGAGGGAAAAAAAAGGCATATACCCTACTTTAAGGCAGAAACGAAACTACAAATTTAAATGTAAATTACTATTACGGACGCAACATAATATGTGTTTGTATTGCCAGACATTCTCGAATTCCATTTGGAGGGAAAAGTCTTGGGATTTGAATGCGGTATAAATTCGGTAATAAAGTATGTTCTTAAAGAGGGTAAACACATTGTTTTCATTATAAGTGGTATTATCGAAGCGTCGCTTACATCGCCAATGCCAAAGGCAGTGTTTTGCTAATTTGGTTTGGTTTGGTTTGGTTTGGTTTGGTTGATATTACCAATGGAAGCCAACAATGGAGTAAATGAAATAGAAATAATCGAGAATACACACAACAAACCGGGGTCCACAAGAATCATTCTGTTTGTTTTGAGAACGTTCTTAAATTAAACGCGGTTTTGTCCCCTTCAAAACCGTAGGTTCATTGCCTGAGGTAAGGTGACCAGATTTTTCGGATGAAAAAAAAAGGACGCCTTAAGTTTCGTAGAAAGTAATGACTGTTCATAATTTTAGTCAACAGTATTCTACTGCAATAAAAGTCTGCATGTACATTGCACCTGATACGAAGAATCCAATAGTTAAGTGATATACTGCCCTCTCTTAGTAGCAATATATACTTTGCAAACAGTCAATTATTTTTTCAATGACTGTATCTGTGTGTGAATATTCCATTGAATATTCCGAAAATTTGGTTTACAATGGGTGTCGTTTCTCATGTGGTATGCAACTGCTTAATGAGACTCACTGTGATATTCGCCTGGCGCTAATTTGCCTCTCGCACCACGGCGTTACAGCCTGTTAAACTCGCAGATTTTACGTATCACTGCGTCATGACTCATCAGTGTCTCATCAGTAAGCCATTAGCTCATCAGTGCCATCACTCAACACGAGTCATCACTACACCCCGTCGTAACCGACATGATGGTCTGTTGAAGGGATTTCTGGGCATGTGGACCGACTGTGTAGGTGTCCTTTGCACCAGAGAGCTGTCCCTTATTTCTGCTTTCGAATGATGATTAAATGAAAAAAAAAATCCTACCGTGGTAGTTATTTCCGCGAATAATGGACATAAAGGGCATTATCATGAAAATAAAGGACAATAAAAAAGAAAAGGACACGGATCCAAAACAAGGGACAGTCCTTTGAAAAAAGGACGTCTGGTGACCTTAGTCTAAGGAAAAGTGATTCAATATGAAAGGTATGGAAATGAGGTTCTAAATTCCAATTAAGGTCAAAGGTAATAAAGAGGTATTCATTCCATTTTTCAAAATTAATTTTGTGCATGGTATTATCAACGAGAGATTTTATTTTCTAACTAAATAGCACTTACCTCTGAATAGTGATGGCAGCAGCTTTCATCTGCGCTTTGCTCGGTGTTTTATCATGAAAAAGACTAAAAAAAAGAACATTTTTAAAAGAAAGCATATTAAATTTATGAAATAAATACAGTTTCTCTTGCTTTTAAAAAAAAGGCATGGAAAGTTTTACATCAAACCGTGGATTCAAAACCGATGCCCAGATCCAACCTACTCTTGCAAAGTGAACTGTCGATTTTCCGTTGGTGTGAAAAGTTACAGCTAACTTTGCTCGTCTTGTGCTTTGGAATTTCTGGTGTTCGTTTGTACCCAGGCTGGAGCATGGAATCTGAGTGTGCGCAAACAGTGACTTGAGTTGTATTATCCTTCAAAACTAAATCTTTTCTCCTCCATATTCCAATGTTGGGTGACCGGAAAAGAACGCAGGCATTGAAACTGTGGTGGTAATGTGGGATAATGGGACTAGATTAATTGGATTAAGCCATTCAAGAATGGTTCTGTTCCCAATAAAAATAACAATGACAAGCTGCCGAGTGAGTGACAAAATCAATATCTGCTTTGCTGTTGTTAAATGGCTTGAAATATGTGTCGCTCTCAGTGAAATGGTGCGATGGGTTGCGAACAGAATTCTGAAGGATACGTCATGACAAAAACTGTGGCAGGCCTGAAATTCGTTCTGAAGCAGTGGTGGTGGTATGGCTGGTATTACTGGTTGTTTTTATAACAAATTTTTAGTTATAATTAATTAAATCTAAGTCATAATTGGTGTCAAATCTATTAACTGCGGGCAAGGAAGGTGGAAGTGGGAAATTAAATGTGGAAAAGAAAATTTTGCAAAAATCTTATTAAAAATATAGATAGGCCCCATTTTTATTAGAACAAACCATACTACACCTGTGCTATATATCTCTTATGTACAATAACTTTGCACTCAGTCAATTGACTTATTTGTTTTTGGTTTTAACGTCATTTCCCCCCAGTAATTGAGCCTCAGACGGTGCCTTTCAGAGGGACTTTGTTTTGGCAGTCAGTTTGGCAGAATTTTTTGGTCGAATGCCCTTCCTGACGCCATGTATATACAATATATATATATACAATGTATATACAATATATATATATATATATATATATATATATATATATATATAACCAGTTGAGTTTCAAATAGCAATCTATAATTACGTTACCAGGAATTACCGTTCACAAATAAATATAAAATAATAAAATTTCAAATAAGTAAAGAAACGAGAAAAATATAAATATACAAATAAGCAAACAAAAATACTAATAAGCAAAATAACACAAGTAAATGAATAAACAATTAAATATAATGGGAAATAAATAAATAAATAGACAAATAAAGAGATAAATTATTAGGCACTAAATAATTAAACAAATAAATGTAGCAAAACAGCCAATGTAAACCACTTGTGTTTTTTTTCTCTTGAATAGAGTGGCTGAAATAAATTACATCAAAAATTTTATTGGACGTCCTCACTAGACCTGGTTGCAGCAGGCCCTTTCTCGAAGAAATGTTGTCAAAACAACACTGATAAAAAACAGCAATTTACTTTCATCCAATATTTTACGGAATTCTCTATCAACCTACTCGTAAATGTGATCAGTTGCTTTGATCCCTTTCATTGTCTCTTCGTGGGTGGATTTCATTTTATAGTCTCTAAAATAAATAGAAAAAAACATATTTCAAAATTACTTAAACATTACGTTTTGTTAATACATGATTGCAAAACATTGATACTAAACTGCCGCATTTGTTCAAAATTCATGTTTGCAGACGACGTATTATATCGGCAAATTGAAAACTTCAGCTGAGAATGGTATCGCAAAGAAACAATT
>RDPX01000308.1:428270-440140 GCA_003991215.1 Morbakka virulenta
TGAGCCTCAGACGGTGCCTTTCAGAGGGACTTTGTTTTGGCAGTCAGTTTGGCAGAATTTTTTGGTCGAATGCCCTTCCTGACGCCATGTATATACAATATATATATATACAATGTATATACAATATATATATATATATATATATATATATATATATATATATAACCAGTTGAGTTTCAAATAGCAATCTATAATTACGTTACCAGGAATTACCGTTCACAAATAAATATAAAATAATAAAATTTCAAATAAGTAAAGAAACGAGAAAAATATAAATATACAAATAAGCAAACAAAAATACTAATAAGCAAAATAACACAAGTAAATGAATAAACAATTAAATATAATGGGAAATAAATAAATAAATAGACAAATAAAGAGATAAATTATTAGGCACTAAATAATTAAACAAATAAATGTAGCAAAACAGCCAATGTAAACCACTTGTGTTTTTTTTCTCTTGAATAGAGTGGCTGAAATAAATTACATCAAAAATTTTATTGGACGTCCTCACTAGACCTGGTTGCAGCAGGCCCTTTCTCGAAGAAATGTTGTCAAAACAACACTGATAAAAAACAGCAATTTACTTTCATCCAATATTTTACGGAATTCTCTATCAACCTACTCGTAAATGTGATCAGTTGCTTTGATCCCTTTCATTGTCTCTTCGTGGGTGGATTTCATTTTATAGTCTCTAAAATAAATAGAAAAAACATATTTCAAAATTACTTAAACATTACGTTTTGTTAATACATGATTGCAAAACATTGATACTAAACTGCCGCATTTGTTCAAAATTCATGTTTGCAGACGACGTATTATATCGGCAAATTGAAAACTTCAGCTGAGAATGGTATCGCAAAGAAACAATTCATTTACTAAGTGGCTTGGCACTATTATACACTTGCTTGATCAGGATTGCGGAGAAACAAAAGAGGCGGAAGCAAAATGAAAAACTTGCCTTTAAGCCTGGTTACGCAAATATATAAAGGGCAAGATGTTACATGTGCCCATATATGATAATATTCCATACAGTGACAATTATGGATGTATAGAGAAATCCCTTCGGCAGCGAGGGAGCCCCTTGAGCAACCAAAAGTCAAAATGTATGGAAAGCAAACTTAACAATGGATTGTATGTATGAATCCTAAGGTGGTTTGGGTGAGAAAGTAAGAAAAAATAATTTCAAAGAACAACTCTTCTCAGGCATGTAAACTTTCTCACCATCTATCCAGCTATCTATTAATCTATCTAATACATGGATTGATAGATAGATAGATAGAGAGACAGACAGACAGAGATAGAGAGATAGACAGATAGATAGGTAGATGGATAGACAGACAGACAGATAGATAGATAGATAGATAGATAGACAGACAGACAGATAGATAGATAGATAGATAGATAGATAGATAGATAGATAGATAGATAGATAGATGGATGGATGGATGGATGGAAAAATAAATGGGTATTGGTGATCCTCGGACGGAACGACGGTTTCATTTCCAGCACGTGAACATATGGTCTGAACAAAGAGGTGGGGTAGGGAAATTTGTGAAACACCATGCTGAAAGAGACGATTGGAATGAGAAAGAAAAATAGAGGTACAGGGCATGATTAAAACACAATTTGGTACAAACTGGATTTCTCACCTACAAAACTTCCCCTCGGGCGCTTCTTTAGTTTCAAAGCTTACAAGCGAGAGACCATTTAAAAGTTGGACAAAGTGCTAAAAATAAAATCAAACTTCAGAAAGAACGAATATTCCTCAGAATAACTTGTATTAAGGGTGTCAAAATAGAGGTTTCTTAGGTGACATTTATCAAAAGTTAAAAGTAAGAGATACACTACTAACTTCTACACTAATGTCTTTTCACGTGAAGCTTCTTAAAAAAATTCCATTTGAGGCGCGGGTTTTAATTCAGAGCGGCACTAATAAGCGGAAATATGGTATTTTCTCTTTTAAATAACTACCCAATAAATGTTATCTTTATGTTCAAGGGGTGGTGTAAGTAGCAGTAGATATTGGGGTGAGGGACTTGTGACCGGAGGGATTTTCTACAAAGGAATAGTGTCCTTATAATGGAAGAAATATGTGATCGTTAGACAACGCACTTTCGTGCTTTCGCCTGTAGTTTTTGTTTCCTTTCTTGTTCTTTCTTTTTGTGTTCTATCTTGTACTCTCGTGCCCACTCCACAGTTGTCACGGTCGGTTCTCGATATTTGACATTTTCTTCAATAAGTCGTTTACGTGTCCAGTATCCTCTCATTGCGCTAAAAAACGAGGGGAAAAAAGAAGAGGTAAAAAACAGGAAGTTAAAAAGATGCTTTTTCCGTTGTTTGTATACCTACATATTTTAAAAAAATGATGGAAAGGGAACATAGAATCGAAGTAAGGATATTCCCGTAAAACAAGTCATTTTATTAAACAGTCCTTTAATAAAACTAGTTTTTACATTTTTATTGGTACAGTAGACATATGACAGCTACATAAGGCTGTCAAGAACTATTCTTCGGAAGGGGTTCGTGTTTACGGTCAACAAAATTTTGACAACAAAATTTAAATGTAGACAACATTAAATTAGCCAAAATATCTATAAATAACACAGGGCACGGACTCAATAAAATGTCAGCAACCAACAACAAAACGGCGCGTACACCAAACAAAAAGTGGATAGTTCGATAAATTGATCCAATTTTGACAACTGACAATAAAAGAACATATGCAAAAGAAATAAAAAATATAGGATACTCTGTTCACACAAAATGTTGATAAAATGCCGACAAGAAGAAGGTTTGAGATTTACGAATGCATTTCATATTTAAAAAGTTTCGTGTTTGGAAGAAAATTCGCTAAAAGATGAAGTGAATTTTATATCAAACCGGAGCTCTGAAGAGTCGCAGATTCGCGCAGCCAGTTTGGATTATTGTAAAGCCCCTTGTTTTGACGTAATTTGGGAATTACAAATGGTTCTTGTTTAATGACACCATTAAATATAAGGTTTGGAAAATCCCACATTTTCATTAGACGATCTTTTCTCTTCCAACAATATCTTTTATAATACACTCTGTTTTTCCAATATATTTATCTGGTCCTTTCAGTAAGTAATTGCACGGGACCTCCAAACCATTCCCTCGCTTATTTTCTTTTCGACCACATACTGTAGCTTTCATTTTTCCTCCTGAGTTTAATGTGTAACAGCAGTACCGCGAAATTTCCCTTGGAACATGACCAACAACAGTTTTGTTCTTTAAAACGTTGATAGCATATTTATCATGAGAATTTCTTGGTTCAGGTAAACATGTCAAATCTTCACCTAAAACAGGCGATCAAACTTCTTTGTACACATGATGACCAGTAATAAAACTTTTAAAAGTAATACTGTAAGGTTGGTGTCCTGATGTTCTTGCCATTATATTAAAGTGTAACGCTTGCAACAGTGAGAACAGTTAGATTATTCGTTTGTAAACGTTCGAAATAGCATTCGAACGTAGATAGCAGAAATAGCATTCGAACGCGGAAGGGAGAAATATCATTTGAACGCGCAGTGAAAATTCTTTTTAAAGATGGAAGCCAGGAAAAGCTACACGTTGAGCTTCAAGAAAACAGTATTGAAAACATTAGATGAAAACAATGGAAATATTTCAGCAACATATAAAATTTGTTCTGTAGATAGAAAGAACATTCGTCGATGGAAAAACCAACGTACAACAATAGAAAAGGTTTGCATAACCAGGGGTGTGAAGTCTCGATCTAAAAGACTAATAAGGCTGACGAAGGCAAAGTTTCAACTCCCTGAAGATGTACAATATGCAAAAGAAGAAAGAGGAAAACATCAAACTGTTACAGGAAAAATGATTAGAAGAAAAGCAACAACACTTTTTCTAAATATTTATCCTAATCCAGCAGAAACGTTCAAGGTATCAAATGGTTGGCTTACTCGAATGCTGAACAGGATTAATCTGAGTTACCGCCGTGTTACAAGTGTAGGACAAAAAATACCTGAAGATGCACCAGAACGAGCAGACCATTTTCTGGCTGAGATGAAAGGTTGCTCCAAAGATTACAAAATGATTTTAAACATGGATGAAACTCCATGTTATTTCGATGTGCCGAGATCTACAACCTACGATTTCAGCGGCATTTAAACTGTAAAAGTTGCAACAACAGGACATGAGAAATTAAGATTTACTGCTATGTTAACCGCAGGAGGTCAGAAGCAAGGTGATGAATATAAGGCTTTCAAACTTCCACCAATGATTATTTTTAAGAATCTGAAGAAAGCTCCAAAAGGAACATATCCACCAGGAATGGTAATAGAGGGATCAAAGGGAGGAACAATGACAAGGGACATGATGTTAAATAAATACAATGGTTTGTTCAAGAAAAGACCAGGATGTTTTTTTAAGCAAACGAAAAGCTTGTTAATCATGGATACTGCGAAATCACACATGGGTGATGAAGTTGGTTCAGCGTTTCAAAATCTTGAGACAGATGTGAAGTATATCGACGGTGGAATGACCCCACTGCTTCAATTCTTAGATACCCACGTTAACAAGTCTTTCAAAGACCGGTTAAAAGATACGTGGGCCGACTGGATGAATTGCGGTGAAGTGGAGTATACAAGGACGGGAAAGAGGAGAAGAGCGTCTTATGAAATGGTGGCAAAGTGGGCTCAAGAAGCATGGAAGGAGGTTTCGAATGAAATGATCGTTAATGGAATGGTAATTTAGATGTTTTACACTCTTGTTTAAAAGAAACGATAACGAATTGAGCTGTTCCATTGAGCCTTATTCTTGAAGTGGAAGAAATGATGTTGGCAAGAGAAGAGGAGTTACTAGAACAACTAACAATCGATGAAGAACAATCAAGCAACGAAGAGGATGAAGAACAACAAGATTACGAAAGTGAAGTCGATTCGGACGAATGTTCAGAAGACACAGACATTGAAATTGACTAAGTTTAGAGTGCTGTAAAAGCACCAGTAGTGCATTAGAATGATTAAAGAAAAAACAATTATTGAAATATGCCATTTTTTTATCCACTCTTGCTGATTTTGGGTCAAAAATTTATAAGCCCATGGGCTTATATACAAGAGCGTTTTTCGGGTAGCGAAATTCGAAATCTTATAAAATTTGCTTATAAGCTCATGGGCTTATATACGGGGGAATAGGGTACATAAATTTAATGGAAAATAAGTTAGCAGAATCTGCAAATGCAGTGCAAGGTAAGAAAGTTTTTTGTTATCGCCACTATTCATTCAGCTGTCCAGTTGAAATAAAGGACTAATATCGACCAGATGAAACTATAGATAACGTCAAACACGCCTAAAACATGGAGTATCTTTTTTTAGTTTTACTGCATCAACCAACAGAATGGCTATAACAAAATGGACTCCTTCAAATTTGATTGGCTTGGTGGATTTATTAAATATTCTCCGACTAGTTCATGCATGGGCTTTACACAGTAGGTTACATCAGGGTATAACAGCTCTATGAAAGCAGCAGCTACAACCTGGAAACAAATGAAGGGCCATTCCAATATCGGTGCATGCGCAAAATGCGAACCTCGATCTCCTTCACTAAATTCAACACAAGGTAATTTCCCACGTATATGATATCGTAAAACACTCTGATGATTACTGTATGTTCAATATATCACTGTATCAAAAAATTCAGTGATACATAAATCATACAGATATTATAAATATAAGTTGTTATTGGAAAACTGTTATGAATGATGTATTACGATCATATTATAACGAAGCATGGCAAATTATTTCCTGGGCTGTGCTGTAGTCTTAGTAGGGCTACACTGGGTCCAACAGACACCCTTTTCAGGTATATCCAATTAAATTGGAAGGGTTGGGTTGCTCTAAATCGGGCAGGAATAAAAGTTGGCCAGAATGAAAATAGTTTTCACAAGTGTGGGTTCCCTTTTTTGTTCAAGTAAACCAGATAATTGAAAGATGTATGAATTACCTCTAAAGAAAATGAAAAGGGGCCTGGAGGAATGAGGCTGAGTTTAAATAGTAGAATAACGAGAACGTCTTATACAAAAGTGCTACTGACGCAGAATAGGAAAAAAAGAGTGCTTATTACTTATATGACTAGCAAACTAGAGTCATCTCATGATCGAAAAGACCAGGGTGGAGTGGAAGCACGGGGAGAAAGGGCGGTAAATACTGGGGTAAATAGGTTAATCCTACTATTTAAAAAATCCCATTATTACGGTAAGGCAAACAGAAGTGAGGTAAATTGGTCAAGAAGATTCGAGCAACCAAAACAATGGGCGCAAAAGGTTATTTTTACGTCATTGAATAAGCTCTCGCTCTTCTGCAGAAGTTTAATAATCACAACAACGTATAAAATCCGTTACGTGTCTTTTTCGGAAAGATGGCCCACACGCCCTAAATCGCTTTCGGCACCCTTAAAAAAAATAAAAGAGAACAATATGAAAGAAAACCTACACGGAAAGCACCCCCCACACCTCCAAACACACACACAGAAAAAAAGCAAAACCGAAAATTAAAGAAAACAAAATACAACAAAACCAAAGAAAAAACAAAACAGAACAGATACAACAACTATCCTTATAAGAAAGAACAAAAGTAGTGGATTTCTCGACTTCAATTCAATGTTAAATACTATGGGAAAAAATAATGAATAACTTTGTTGCATACCATACCTTTGCAATGATACAGCTGCCTTTCTCTGACGTTCTTTTTCGGCTAATTTCAGCTGCTTCATATATTGCCGCGCCATATGACCACGAAATATTCTAATTGTAACAGAGACAAAAACAATGAGCATCAATTCAAAATTTGTCTAAACAACTGAAAAGTAAGTGACCTTAACTTATTTTCATTTCAAATACCGAAAATTCTGATGTATAAATTGCCACTACACGCCACACGCTTCCTTTCTAAAACAGTATAAAGGTAAGTCTATTAGCATCAAGTCCCGTACTTTTCCATTTGCAGTATGATATTTGACAGTCTCATAAGGAAAAAAACGCAGATTACCGAGCTCTGAATTAAACTTTATGAAATTCTAGCAGCTTAATGGTCTTAATTTTAGTATGGTATCTTAATCTGCAATCTTAATTACACCTCATTAAACGTTAAACTTAACAAAAATATGAAACATCTTCAAAAATATGAATTTTGGGGTAACCGAAGATACAAAAATATGAATTTCGTTGATAACCGAAGGTACAAAAATATGAATTTCGTTGATAACCGAAGGTACAAAAATATGAATTTCGTTGATAACCGAAGGTACAAAAATATGAATTTCGTTGATAACCGAAGTTACAAAAATATGAATTTCGTCGACAACCGAAGGTACGAGGTACGAGTCGACCTTAGGCAGCCTCAAATTCCAAATACATCACTCAGAACGAGACAAATTTTATCATTTTCAAGAAACATTTAACGTTAACGTTAACATTTAATAAATGGGGAATACAAAGTCCTAAAAAACTTCTGAGTTTTTTGCATATTAAATATAAAGCCTCAGTATGATTTATTTTTGAAACCGCTCCGTAAACAACGAAATGCCGGCTATGTAAAAGGATTTCTTCCGCAACTCCTCATATATCTGTAGGCGTGGTTCAATTTAAACAAGATCTCGCTTAACTGTGATTATTTGTTTCGCAGTACCACCAGTGGCACTAGAAATCCTTACCGATCACAGCCAAGATCTTTCAATTCATTTAACAGTAGAGAATCAATAAATAAAAACTATGTGATTATGATTCAAGTATAAAACAGGATTAGAGACAATTGATAGACAATTCCTTCCAGCTTCACCCCGACCACTAGCAGCTTATTGATCATCCTTGAGAGACAAAGCGGCTGGAATAGCCCAGCAGTTTCTGGTAAATAAGAATGAGTCATTCATGCCGACTGTTTGCAATAAATTTGATAGTCATTTTACATACATAGTATTCTCTGTGTGAAAGACTGTGGAAATATAATAACGAATACTGATCATGTTAAGCTTGAAAAACAGCTTTTGAATTAAATTACAAAGCAGTTGTTTTCCTTGAGTAAAGATCTTGTTTCAAAATTGTGGGATATGAAATATGACACAGAGTAAGAAATATACAAGGTTGAACAAAAACTGAATATCAAAATGAAACCATTGTTCCACATATTTTTTTTAGATTCAGACCTGACAAGTAGCTCGGCTTGGGATAATAAAGGAGCATGATAAATTATGGTTTTATTTTTAATCTTTCAGTTGGCATTTGAAGGAAACGGCTTCGTTTTTTATTTTGCTTCTGAAAAATTTGAGTAAAAGGGGGTAATGAGAAGAGTTTTGTACCCTTAAGACTATCAAATAAAAGAATTTATACCGTTGTATGCTGACTGCTGCATTGGCTTCCATTTGAAGCTTATATTCCATGTCGAGATTAGGCTAGGTGGAAAAAATGAAATAAAATACAGGTTAAATCGTAAAAATCTCCACCCCAGAACTACGCTGAAGAGTTCAGAATAACCGACCTAGTCATACAAAAACAATTCCACACGCCAAATGCAACCTTGACTAAAGTATTTTTATCCCATGCTAACAAAAACAACTATGAAAACAATAAAAGCAAAAAACCCCGCAAAAATCAACAAAAAAACAACAATAAATACGAATACGAAAACTTTATGGTATTCCAAAACATCTCCAGACAAAGTTTTCCTTTTAAAATGTAAATAAACAAATGTAGAAAAACGAAGAATATGTAAGCATTGAACTGGGTTTAAATTGGTTCGGTTGCAACACTGTAGCCAACAGTTCTATAATGTTACTACCAAACCTTTTATTTGGAGTGTGCCTTGAGAACCTGTTGTTATTCTAATATTTCGAATAAAAAATCATTGTATCTCAGTCTTGCTATTGAAAAGAAATCGATGCAAGTGCTCAAAATGGTTGTACCCTTGTATCGAAATCTATGGCTCGTGACAGCCTTAACATAGATCAAATTATGTAAGCTTAGCAACCTACTACACTAATGCACTCTCCAATGGAAATCCATCCAAGAACTATCCTAATTAATGATCACAAAAGATAAACGATAAACCATTGGTATCTCTTCTTCACAGAATTCAACATATATGCCAACTGTATTTTACAGCCCATATTAAATGGAGGGTGTTGGAAGTGACCTGATCACGTCATGTTGACGGAAATTGTATTTCTACAACACAGACTCAATTTATTACTTGCTGCATCCAAAAATAAATGTAAAATACACACCTACTGTTGTCATGATGTATTATAACAATAAAATCTGATAATGCAAACGACGCATACGCACTTAGCAATACCTACACGTTACGACCACACTTACGTTGTCATCAAAGCAAAAATGATGGAAATGCGAAACATCAAAGGTCAATTCTTTTTTGGGAGGAGGTGGAGCGACAGGCGTTTCTTCGGAAGGTACACGCGTTCGGGGTCTTGGTGACGGTGATCGATTATGCGTCACTGACCCTGCTGGAGGTTTGGGCGCTAACCGTAATGCTCTTCCTCTTGCCTCCGAAAGTGATGACTCTGTTGAAGAAGCTGCTTTTGCGGCTGGAAAAAAAATTAATTACGAAGAAAAGATGGATTTGAGTCTAAACAGAAATTATTTTGTTTAAAATCCAAACTATAGGGCGGAAAACCCCCCAAGACCACATGCCCAACACTCCTTCGGTAATTGGTTCTGTGGTTGACAAAAACGTGAGATGATTACTATTAATAAGAAAAGGAAATAAAAAATTAAACAACGTAGGAGACTGGTAAATCCATAACATGCTAAATCAAGATAAGCCATTAGCTGTTACCTTTAAATACCTGTAATGAAGAGCTGCATATGCCAAATGTCTACCTACATACTTACCGACTTACCTGCCTAACTACCTGCCAAATTACCTACCTACCTATGTTGTTACCATAAAAGTAAGTTTTTTGAAACTTTAAATTATTTTCAAAGTCGAAACTCTCATTTATTAGTAGTATATTTTATTAACATTGAGTATAAAAAAGGCACCATAATCTGAAGAAACCGAAAAACACAGAAAATTATGCTGCCTTGGTCATGTCGTAAGAAATTTAAAAAATTCTTATGACGAAGTCTGTAAAAAATCGCTCTAAAATCCTGCGAGAATCAAACCTGGGGTGTAAAGAGTTTGGTTTAAGAGACAAGTATTGCGACCAAGTACTTGGTGTCAGGGTGGTTAATGAATTTATAGCATTAACCAAGATCAATGGAGAGGTAAAACTGGGTGGCGTCATATTGCTATATCTGTTCAAAATTTTAAACTAAATTGTCCTACACAAAATCAGACCTGAACGGTACATCGTTAAATGGTTGGGATAGAAGAAACATACGATGAGTTCATGATACAGCATCAATCAATGATTGTGAAGAAACCGTGAAAGACCTACTGAACACAGTAAAAAAATCCAGGAATCCACATAGCTTATTTTAAAACTACAACAAACCAGCAACAAGGTAAGCACCAGATCACAAGTGCAACCCATCCCGTTGTAAACTTTTTATTGAGAATAAAATTATCAAACAAAGAGACAGCTTCGAATACCTTTAACAACATAGCCGACCACACTGCACATAAACAAAAAGTTTCAGATGAAAAGCCTTATTATATGGGTAGGAATAATTCAACATCTCCGACACAATGACCGACAAAGTTAAATCTGCGGAATTATATGTGCACAGGTGCACACGAAGAATTAATTGGACGTCACACACAACTAAGTTTAGGTTGCACCGTTAAAATGGTTTTAACTTATAGAAACTATCCGGTAAAGGCGCCTGAATTTCCTCGGAAATGGTGTTACAAATAACAAACTACAGGAGATTTTTTGCTTGACACATTGAACACATGACGGAATAAAGGAAGCCAAAAGAAGACCGCAGGAAGGCTGGAGGAAGAACTCTTGGAGGCACAAATAATAATCTCATATCTCAAGCAGGAATAAGAGATGGACAGAAAACCATGGTTGCAAAAATCAACCTCAGTCTTAACCAAAACTTACCAAGTTGAGTTTTGGTTAAGACTGAAGCTGATGCCAAGTAACCTGGTTGGTCCTACTTTCGATTCGTATGATGTCACGTCTTTTTACCCTTTGGCATCCTTACCAAAGAAATTACCAAAGAAATAACCGATACCTACCAGTTAGTCGTTGTTCTTCTTCAGCGACAGCTGCAGCTGACTTGTTTTCTAAAAACAACATAAAGACGATATATGTTCGTGATGGTTTACGAATATAAGATTTAGTAACTTACTAAATGCAAAGTAAATCGCATATGGTGTCTGCATTGATATAGTGACGAGAAAGTCGGATACTGCCATCCCCGCAAGAAGTATATCAAGAAGTAAATATACAAATATAGGACATGCATGAAAATTGTTTAATGATCACGGAAAATGTTATATTTAAACAAAAACTTAGTTATTTGGAAGCTAAGCCAATATTGCTGTTGATACTACTACAACCACCATTTATAACCACTCCTTCTACCACTACAGCCGTTACTAATAATGTACGACTACTACGTTTACCACTATCACTTGCTCATTCTAACAATGCCATTAAAAACAAGTACTGCTGGCACCACAACTGCTGCTGCTCCTCCTCCTACTTCTACTTCTACTACTACTTCTATTGGTACCACAACAACTTCTACACTATCACTATCAGCTTTACTACCATTTCTACTGCTATTTCTATTACTCTTACCCCTACTACTATTACTTCTTTTACTAGTACTTTTACTACTTCTACTACTGCTACTTCTGCTACTACTGCTACTACTACTACTACTACTACTACTACTACTACTATTACTACTACTACTACTA
>RDPX01000308.1:442013-454362 GCA_003991215.1 Morbakka virulenta
TACTACTACTACTACTACTACTACTACTACTATTACTACTACTACTACTACTACTACTACTACTACTACCCCTACCATTACATCTGCAAAAAGTGTTGCCAAACTAATTTCTAAAAGAATTTACTTATTAACCACAGGCCCAGTCATGGCCATCTATGTACAGATGACGAAGGATCTGTGAAATCCTGCTAAAACAAACTCATTTGTTTATGTCGCTTTGGGCGATGAATATTTCTTTAATATTTCATCAAGTAAGGCATAATTAATAGTAATCATTTACTACGTTTACTTGTAAGTAATTTTTTTTCTCTCAGACGTATAATGGCAGTTTACCTTCAATAATCCTCCTTACGATTTCGTCAGTATCTTTCAAAATAAAAAAAAAGTTAAATCAAATTGAATCAAAAATAAAAAAAGCCCTAATTTAGTTTACTAGACAAAAATTACCCTATTGCTCTGCTACCGCTGCTTGTTTGCCATCTCAGCTCAAACAAAAATCACATTACTGTACCGACAACTCTCCTTGTTTGCCATCTCCGCCCAAAGAAAAATTACTCTACCGCTTTGCTCTCTCCCTGTCTGCAAATCTGTCTGCACATCTGTCTGGACATCTCGACTCCACATCTGCACAGCCCACGGTTCGTAGGTTGGAAGAGTAAAAACTGGGGCAAGCTCAAGCAAAGAGAAAAACCTGCATTTGTTTATAGGTGGAATCTAAGGCCAGGTGCCTATTTATTTAGGTACATTTGAAGCATTATTAAAACGTCATGTGCTGTGGAGGATATTCTGGTTTTACAGTAGAGTTTAACTACTATTTTTACTTCCAACAAAAAACAAGTGCAACATTCAGGAGTAAGGTTATTTCCATTAGTTAACAAAAATAATGGCGACTCTTGGCAACAAAAACATTAGAGAGGATAAAACATTCCCTAACAAATACCCTAATACATTGGGCCATTCTTAACATGCCAGGAAAAAGAGTCAAGGCTATTGAAAAGTGGTTCTACAAGAGAATGCTACGTATCTCTTGAGTATAGCATGTTGCAAAAGCTGGTTTAGAAATAGTCAATTGCTTGCACATTTGTGAAGGAATGGGAGCCAGGATGGCATGAGAAAATAAGTCGATATTAGACTAAAGTGTGTAAAATAAAACAGATACCAATAGGATAAACATGAAGATAGATGAATTAAGATTAATAACCTCTTTCAAAATAATAAAGAAAAATGAAGTAATAGAAGAATGGTTTACTGACCATAATGTAATAGAAGCAATTGCAAATTGGACAGAATAAAAAGGAAAGACTGAAAGAAAAAACAAAAGTTATGACTGAAAAATCATACAAAGAATATAAAAAATGGAAGAAAAGAGAGTACACAATATATGGGAAAAAGAAGGTATAGTAACATAATTATATAAACAATGGAAGGAAACAATAATAAATACAGTAGGGGAGTGTAAAAGAATTTCAAGGAAGAGAACTGAACTGTAAGGAAATTAATCACAAGAAAAGAAAGATAAAGAAGAATGTAAAAGATAAACACAAAAAAAGCAAAATTAATGAAACATAATTACGTTTCAGGAGATCTTATAAAACGAAGAACAAAAAAAAATACAGTAAAGAGGTAGTTACACTTAAAAGCCTAAGAAAAGAAAAAAATGAACCTGCATCAAGAGAGGAAAAAGATGTAGAAGAAAATGTAGCTTAATATATGAAGACCATAACTAAAAATGGCAGTAACCAAAAACCATTATTAATAAGACGACAAAAACAAAGTACTACTTAAATTCAAAAACAAAAAGTTAAAGGATGAAAATGGAAGGAGCAATGGTCATTGGATCATATGTGTAGACTTGAAGATGATGAATTTCCTCTTGGGTCGACAGAGGAGCTTCACCAAACATCCATGCAATTTGTGTTTATGGGACAGTAGGGATCCGGATCAACATTGGGTCAAACAAGACTGGCTTCCTAGACCACAACTGCAAGCTGGGGGGAAATCTGATAGAGCAACCTTTGGTTGATCGATCTAACATTGTACTTCCTCCACTACACATAAAGTTAGGCTTAATGAAGCAGTTCGTAAAAGCCTTGAACAAAGACCAAGAATGCTTTCAGCACATCAGTCGAACTTTTCCTAGTTTCTCCTATGAAAAAGTAAACACTGGGATATTTGATGGACCCCAGATTCGGAAACTCATTAATGACAGTAACATTGAAGGAACCATGACAGTTGTTGAAAAGGCGGCATGGACTTCATTTGTAGATGTTACCAAGTATTTCTTAGGGAATTTTAAATCTCCAAACTACAGGAGCTTGATTGCTGATTTGCTGAAAAACTTTCATGAGCTTGGCTGCAATATGAGTATCAAAATACATTTCCTGCACAATCACTTAGATGTCTTCCCGGAAAACCTTGGAGATGTTAGTGATGAGCAAGGTGAGAGGTTCCACCAGGGCATAAAAGAAATGGAGGAAAGATACCAAGGCCGATGGGATGTCCACATGATGGCGGGCTACTGTTGGTCAATAAAGCGAGACTGTCCAAGTGTCCAAAGTCGAAAAAGAAGCTTCCTTATTTCTATATGCTTTATATACGCTAGCATGCATACAGCTCATTTTTTAAAATATATTTGCATATACTTGTATGTTAATAGTGTGAATTTCCTTAATTTTCACAGTTAAAGTCCATTTTCACATCTGAATATGGTTTCATAAAATGTATCAACAGCCAATAAATTATTGTTTCAGGACAGCTACAAGTAAATACAACCCTTTTGTGCATATCAATCGAATAAATCAAGGCTGTATAATTGTTTGTTTGATTTATCTGAAGTATTAACAAAGGCATAATTTTTGCAAAATATGTACCATATAACTGCCATAATAAAAGCTGAGACCCTTTAGGGGAAAAATAATGACATTTTCGAAATCAGCATGTAAAGATTACCCAGGATCAGTTGTCAAATAATTATTACAAAAATTTTGTTTCTCAGTGTTGATAAAAGTGAATCAAATTTCAATTTAAAACAATTTTATTCACATAAAAATTACAAAAAACCCCAGGAATAACATTTACAATCTACCGGTATAACCAACCCAATTTTACACAATATTTTTCATGAAATAAAATAAGATATTGGCTATAATATTTCAAGTCTAGCTGCCTCTCTGCAGTTAATTAAAATGCATAAAATGTTTTTAAAATTAACAGAACAATACTGCTTTTAATATACCTTCAATTAGGAATTTTTCAAAACTTGAAAGACCCTATTTTCAAAATTAATTGCTGAGAGGCAACTTCTTGATTATAAATTACATGTTTTTTTCCTGATACAAAATGTATATTATAGACAATATTTATCTAAAACACATTTAAAATAGCCAGTACATATATAGGGGATTTAACAAAATGACTGTGTCACTCACACAATGAACATATATATAAATATATATTTAGTATAACATATTACAACTTTACAAAAACTGCTAGCACGAAGAATTGCAGAATGCAATTTTGAATATTTAGACAACAATTCAGAATGATTTTAGTTACTGAGTAGACTGGATAACAACTTTAAAAAGGTGGGTGAAAAAAAGAATTAAAAAATTAAAAGAAATGCTCTGGTGTCATGAAAAGTGACCTTAAAAACATAATTTTCAACACATCAATTTACCCCCCAGATATGCTCCAGAATGCGTCTAGGATTTCAAAATTTTCTGGGGGGTAAATTTTGCCAGACCCCCCTAAGGCAGGCCCGTTCAATTCTTGAACAGACCTGCTAAAAAAGGAGTGGAAAACCCTGTGCTTATGATAAAAGCCATTGTATGATCATAAAGAGGTGCAAGAAAATGAAATTAAAAGAGACGAACATTTATATAGAAGAAGGAAAAATTACAAAAGCAAAAGAATGCAAATACCTAGATAATTGGATAAATGAGAATGGGAGTGTAGAAAGACAACTGAAAGAAATTAACAAAAAAGCAAAAGAATGAAAGCAAAAGCAAGGAGAAAAAGAAGTGAAAGAATGACTGGAGAACTAAGCATCAGAATTACCCTTATGCTATAAGAAAAAACACTCCCGCCATAACATAT
The DNA here is from genome assembly GCA_003991215.1 of Morbakka virulenta. Lineage (NCBI taxonomy): Eukaryota > Metazoa > Cnidaria > Cubozoa > Carybdeida > Carukiidae > Morbakka > Morbakka virulenta. The sequence goes on from RDPX01000308.1 coordinate 446,109, forward strand.
AATCTACAGGTGTGGGCTAACTGGAAGCAGATAGATATTGACCTTTCAGAACAAACACAAGCTGAACCCCTAAAATAGATATTACAACTACAACAGTCAACCGCATACTGCGACATTCTGATGGAACTGGGAATCTGGATAATCCAATGTTGGATTCATTATCAACAATTATTGCTATGGCAAGACTTAATGAACTCAGAGGAAGAAAGACTTGGGAGAAAAGTGATAATGCATCAGAAAGACCTGAGGGGAAGCAGGGTGGTATAAAAAACTTAAACAGACAGCCCAGAAATAGAATGTAAATTTGACAGAAGCACAAATAACCACAAAATTAGAATGGAAAAAATTAAAAGAGCAAATAAATTAATGTATGGGCAAAACTGGTGAACAAAAAATGAATCAGATGAAAAAAAGGAAAGGACAGAAAAAAATTTTAAAGGCAAGAATTAAAGTAAAGATTTTAGTGAATGAGAAGAAAAATCATCAGAAAAAAATTTAAATGTACGAACTAGGGAGAACCGTCGGGAAAAAACACAAGTATATAGGATGCAAGCAAGATTAAAATATTGAACATCTAACTGGATGTAAGGACGCAGAACAGGAGATGGGAAGAAAATCAAACAAAAGATAAATAGATACAGGAAAAAAGGAAGAACTACTACAAATGAAGAAATACCTGGAAAAATATTCTCAGAAGAGAGGAGCTTAAATGTAAACCGAAAAATAAGAAAAGAAATAGAGTATGGTGTTGAAAGTGTCCTGCGTGATATAGAAAAGTCATAACAAGAAGATATTTATATATATATAATGCTTGCAGAAAAAAATGCAAAGTGGGCAGTGAATATTAACAAGGTTCACAAATATAGGAACCTTGCCAAGCTACGATAAAACAATAAACATTGATGCGATTGATCAAAGAAAGCAGATTCTGACCCTAAAAACCCCAAAAAATCACTACAACCCACCCAACCCACTATATCCAAATGATTACTAAGGCTAGAGAACACTTTACCTGTCAAAATAAACCCTAAAATCCAGTAGACTCACAAATTACAATTTCACGTTTTCTTTGGCCCGGGGTAAAAAACTGATTTTTTCAAATTCAAATCGCATGCATAATGCATCCATTTGCATACCTGTACTGATATCATCTCCTTTCTCCCACATTCAATTTTTGCGTGTTACGTTGACACAATTCTATCAACAGTTAACTAATATTATGAATGGTATCAACATAAATGAAGAACAATAACAAAGTCCTTAGTTGCTTACGATAGGTAAGTTTCCCCATCTTACCTGGTAAATCTCCATCGTTTTCAATACCAAACCTTCGCATCTCGTCGCCATTATTCAATGCGTCTCTCGGCTTATCTTTGTAATGTAAATAAGGTAATTTTACTTTTCCTTGCTGTCCGTATCTTTAAAGCAAAAATAAAATAGAAATGAAAAGATACTAGAGGCAACAGTAGAAAACAAAATAAACAACAAAATAAACAATAAAATAAACAACAAAATAAACAACAAAATAAACAACAAAATAAACAACAAAATAAACAACAAAATAAACAACAAAATAAACAACAAAATAAACAACAAAATAAACAACAAAATAAACAACAAAATAAACAACAAAATAAACAACAAAATAAACAATAAAATTACATTAACAAGCATCTTTATGCCATAAGTCAAAATTAAGACCTTCCAAAAAGAATAGATAATTCTTAACTACGATCATGAAAGCAAATAAAAATACCACCTGCTACATGTAATATGAGAAACTGGGCTCATAGCAGCAATTAGATGGTTGACTGATGAAAAAAAAAGCACAATGGATACCATGTGGACTTGAAATACAAGATTTACAAAGCTCGTGCCACTTTTGAGCACCATATGAAAGAACTGTTTCAAATATGCAATTTTCAATGGATCAACCATGTGACATATTAACTAAAATTTGGATAAATAATGTAACACTGCCCAAGTAACAGATGGTTCTATGCGAATTTTGCTCCATCAATGCGTATCTAAATCTATTAATTTCTTTCAAAATGCAGGGAGTGTTTGTAAGAATTTAGTTGCTGTTTTGTCTTTAGAGTGTTGATTGTCTGAAAATAGGGCCGTAAAAATCATCTTTACCTTCCACCATTAATGTATAGGAATAGTTGAAGCTCACCAGGAAGCTTATTTTATGCTGTTCCCAACATGAAACAAAATGTTGGTGGTAAGATTCTTTGATCCCGATAAGCAATATGTCTCCCTGTCTTTGTCGTCCTCTGTATATTTCTTGTCTGTGTGTCCCTGTGTGACCACTTGTTTGTCCCTCTCAGTTTCCCTCTGCCTTCTGTATGTCTCTGTTAGTTTCTGTCTGTCTGTCCCTCTAAATCTCTCTACTTTCTCTTCCCCTCTGTCCCACCTCTCCTTTCTGTCAATCTTCTCTCTTTCTCCCTCTCTCTCCGCCCCTCTCTCTTTCTTTCTCTTGCACGCTTGCACGCGCACCCCCACCCCATCCCCACTGCNGTGCCACTTTTGAGCACCATATGAAAGAACTGTTTCAAATATGCAATTTTCAATGGATCAACCATGTGACATATTAACTAAAATTTGGATAAATAATGTAACACTGCCCAAGTAACAGATGGTTCTATGCGAATTTTGCTCCATCAATGCGTATCTAAATCTATTAATTTCTTTCAAAATGCAGGGAGTGTTTGTAAGAATTTAGTTGCTGTTTTGTCTTTAGAGTGTTGATTGTCTGAAAATAGGGCCGTAAAAATCATCTTTACCTTCCACCATTAATGTATAGGAATAGTTGAAGCTCACCAGGAAGCTTATTTTATGCTGTTCCCAACATGAAACAAAATGTTGGTGGTAAGATTCTTTGATCCCGATAAGCAATATGTCTCCCTGTCTTTGTCGTCCTCTGTATATTTCTTGTCTGTGTGTCCCTGTGTGACCACCTGTCTGTCCCTCTAAATCTCTCTCTACTCTCTCTTCCCCTCTGTCCCACCTCTCCTTTCTGTCAATCTTCTCTCTTTCTCCCTCTCTCTCCGCCCCTCTCTCTTTCTTTCTCTTGCACGCTTGCACGCGCACCCCCACCCCATCCCCACTGCCGTATCCATTAACCCATACAAATACCAAATAAAAATCAGCAAAAACATACCCACGCGTAGATTCCTTCATTTTGTTATCTAAAAATACAGAATAATAATGTTTATAAAAAGCATTACATTTTGTTTTACTAAAGATGACAATACAAGATACTGACGTGCATTAAATACATAACATATGTATTTGTTTCAATTATTAAGGCTGATTGGAGGAATAAAGATGATTTAAGTAAGCTCTGCAACAATGAAGCCCACAACAATAAATAAATTTAACCATGAAACTTAAAAAGCTCAATTTTGGTGTTATGGTACTTTTTATCCCTATGTTCAGAAAAGACTGTTATTTTTTGACACCGCTACTAACTACCACAACAGAAAAAAATTGAAGAGGGAGGATGGGGTGGTGGAGGATGGGGTGGGGGGGGATGGGGGGAGAAGAACGTTTTCAAAGATAGCCACACAGAATGAAAAAAAGAAGAATTTAATCAGACAACGAACGTAGAAGGTCAAATTTTGTGTTATGCTTTGCAAACCTGTGCTAAATAAAAGCTATGATATTTTTCCATAGTGCTGTCAAAGCGGCTGCCAGATCCCAAAAAAGGAGTCACAACGGTCCATTTTCAATAACCTACCACCTCAAAATGAATTTAACAACAGTTTCTCACTAACCTTCAAACTATGGGGACGGATCAATGCAGGTTAAGAATTCACGTAAATATTGCGAGGGCAGTGATTCAACATTACTTCTATTATCAAACCACAGTCCCAGAAAGCATAGAGGACCTTTGCTGGTTTACATAATATAACATGAGATTGTCCTACTTGCCTCTTTTAGTTTTTTTCCTCCGTTTAAGGAAAAGAAGGACCGTAAGTAAAAGAGACTTAAATAATATTGAAACTCAACGTTCTTGTATGATACACTTGCCCTTAACAGGGTTAATAAAAACAAATTCTATTAAAAATAAAGCAGTAGCTTTTCGGATTTTATTAAATCATCAGCGCATGCTCCCTCCCTCCCCTCTCTCTTCCTCCTCTCACTAACTTCCTTTCTCCATTTCCCCCTCTTTCTCTCTCTTCATTTCTGTCTCTCTGTTGTTCTTTTGTACTTGAATAATAAACTACCGTAATTTCTGATGTATAAACCGCAAGGAAGATAACGTGCAGTGTTACTTGAAACCATTCCTTTAATTTTTTTTTCATCAGATAAACCGCATCACCATATAACCCGTATCTTCAAATACACTATCGGGAAAGTATCGAAAAATGCGTTAAACAAGACATTTGCGAAATGAAAGAAGCCACATATTCTTGGACAAAGATTCAAACCACTGATAATTTTTCTACTGTTATATTCTACTACAAATTAAATGTGGCAGTTTCATTTTCTGCCACTCTAACTTTCAGAAAATTAGGTAAATTATTAAGATGAGCAAAAAAGAAAACACAAAGAAAAGAAAACACCCAACAATGATTTTTTTTACTTGATTAAATTGTTTATGAAAGCAAACAAAATTCAAATCTCATGATATTTCACGCCACCTTTTCTAAAAAATATCCGTCAAATTCATCATCTTCCGTATCGCTCTGGAATAATTCCAGAACATTTTCATCCAGAGCAGAGCAAACCGGCTCAATTGACAAATCGATGTCATCTCCACCTTCATCCTGTCAGATAGTTGAGTTGAAGCGCTTTTTGAGCACTCAAAGATCCCTGCATTTCGTAAACCGTTTACGATTGTGCTTTCGCTGATGCTCTAACACGCAAACAACAACCAGCGACAAACTTCCGCAAACGATATTCTTCTCATCTTTCCGCGGTTTATGAAAGAATGGAGTCCTTTCGACATCGATTTTACCAAGCATACTCTTATCTTTACATAACATTTTCTTTGACAATGAACGACGACTCCTTCTGGAAATTCCTCCTTTAGCATCGTCTTTTTTTAAAAGATGACCACAGGGTTCAGCTTTCTCCCCGTTTCGGAATACCCCAGAATCACGGTAAAATCTGTTTTTTTCATGGCCAGTGGGGTTAGTTGGCACACTATTCACACCTGTACCGTCAACTGTTTTCACATGCAGTCAATCGAAGGTCACGGGTACCTCATCCATATTGAAAATGTAAGATTGAGTGAATTTCATTTCTTTTTTGTTTCGCCTGAAACTCTTTGAAACTGGCTGCTTTTTCTTTCCTATTGGAAGGAAGTGCTTGTCACTGTGTTGTCCTTGTACTCACCGACACTTTGTTTCTTCGCATAAAACTATTGCACCAGGATGGTCCTCCTACAAAATTCTTATTCCCTATTGCTGCTACAATTCTTTTCCTTTCAAGCGAGTTGTTACAGTGGTGACGGATCTCTTAAGTTCTTTTTGAGAAATAACTCATGCACACAAGCCTCTCTCCAGGTTAGGGAATTTGACTTGTCCATAATGTAACAACTGCAAACAACTTTTGATTTCCCTAAAATAAGACTTTTCTTTCTCCTCCAATCCCGGACCATAGATACGTCGCACCAAAATTACGACCAGGCTTTCGATTCCCATGTTCCTCAGCATATGCAACAACAGACAACTTTGAAGCCGACTGTAAAAGATCTTTTTGGATTTGGTGCCATGGTAAATCAAAGGAGTGAACACAACAGTAGATACAGTAGACATCAGAAAGCGAAAAAAAAGAAAAATGAGACTCGTTGGCAAGTGAGGAATGAAATAAATTACGAAATACTTCTTTTTTTGTATAGACATCCGGAAAAACTAGACAATGCTTGTCAGCTTTTGCCCAGGTGTTTCGTTGTTGATCGGTGCAAGGGCAAAGTATTTTTATCATCAAATAACCCGCACCGTCGTACAATCCGTCGTACAATCCGTCGGACATTCCACTCAAAAATAAGAAAAGTTATTGTACAACCCGCGGGGTATACACCAGAAATTATGGTGCCTCAAAAACAGACTGAGACAATATAAAAAATTGGAAAGTGAATGCAATAAGCTATTGAGTACACCTTAAAAAATACTATGTAGCAATACAGATTTAGTACAGGTTTAGTTATTACGTAGTTTGTTTTACACTGTGCAGACAAAAACATAAATCAAATATAGAAGATGCCCAGTATCGTCACTAACAATAAAAGTATTGCCATTTTCACAGTTACATGATTGTTCTAGTCATCAATTTAAAAGATCAAGTGATCATGTGATCATGTAATCTTACGTCAGCAACAGCCATGAGCGAGAGAACAATGAAAAACGCTTAAATACAAGTGTCATGTGATTAGATTTTATGATTGTATATTGGGGAAAAAATGTTTACTGATTTATGTTTGAGAACCATTATTAGTATATGTTACCTTAGTTGTACTAGCTCAGGTTATGGTTAAGTGATCAGAGAATACACTTATTTGGCGAAAAGAGGCGTCAATCTACGTATTACTCATGGCGTCTTACGCTCGAAATACATATTCCCGACAAATATATGTAAGAGGGCAGCTATCGCACTTGATACAAGTAAGAGTCTTAATAATAATTTTTTCCTTGAGCAAGACACGGCATGACCCAGCAAGTATTATCTTATGTCCCATTGATGTCACTTATGAACGGAAATAGCATGACATGGATTGGGTTGTGAAGTAATTATTGTTTCATGAACACAAATCAATAATCAAAACTGAAAAAAAATTGAATGTGCCTACTGTATTTCAACTCTAATCCTTTGGTAAACGCTAAATATTCAGAATTGAGTTTGTAGTCATGCTGGTCCTCAATCCATATCGGCTTTGTTTCTCCTTGTCGTTCACTGATAACGAAAGAAACGAAAATATTTGAAAGACGAAAATATTGGCTTTAAACTGTAAAATAGAAACAGTAATCCCATGGCAGTACCGACTTGATAGATAACAATAAGATTCTTTAAATCTTCCGTTTACTTATAAAATAACACAGAGCATACAATTTGTTTTGATATAAATATTTAATAGCACAATTGTCAATATCCCAAAGAGTTCATTGTTTCCCTGTGAATTGGCAATAGTAATATAGCTACGTAATGTTAACGTCAATTGCGGTCAGAAGCGCGTCGCTTCTCTATCTTTACCATACTACTATGTTTACAGTCGTATTGGCGCAAGGAAGTGAAATAATTTAATTTTATTTGTCTGTTTAAAAGTTGAGCTATAGCCATCAGCGATGTAACCATCGTCTGACACCATCATTCACTTAAATTAAACTTGAGAAAAAACCATGCAATTATGTAATAATAATTATGATTCTAGTTCTTTTGTTTGTCATTCATACGTGCCAAAAGATGTTGAATTTCATTACATATAATTGACTGCGTTTTGTAGGGAGCTCTGTAGTTCATGCCGTAGTAAATTTATAACCATGTCTGCAACTATTACTCAGTGATCAACACCCAATGTTTGTTTGATGGATATAAAGTTATTTAATGCATATTGTAGAATTTTTTGTCAAAAAGTGAGCATGTTTTATTGTAGGCTACGCAAAATTGGTAACCAAAAGACTTCTAGCGCGTTATTAGTTTCTTGAAAAGTCCAATTGTGCTACCACGTAATAGAATATTTATTGCATGTATACATGTCTGCATGTGTGCGTATATGCGTAGACCAAATGCAATCACGCACCTGGGAATGTAAAATTTGGTGTCAGGGTACTTTACAACGCTGAGGGGAAAAATGCTACTTTACTTTTCGATAACACTGTATTAGCCATTAGCGAATCTTGTTGAAGGGGCTTTTCGTCAAAAAGTGTGCATGCTTTATTGTGGACTATGTAAATATTGTAACCAAAACTTGCGTAAAAAAAATAATGGGGTTTTCCAAAATTTTAAGAGTTCATTCTGGAGCTTTTCAAATTGGATTTATTAAAAAATTATTCGCAGAAAAACACGGAGATATTTTCTTCCTTTTAAGCGTACTTTTTTTCAGGACTGTTTTATTAAAAAGTATTCCAGCTCGGTGGGAAACTTTAGAATAGGAGTAAATACCTGATAAAACACGGACAACTACTCCCGATCAGTGTGCCAGGAATTCTTCTGGCATAAAAATGAGCTCAGCTTAAGTTTTAAACAAAATTTCCATTTTGGGCGCGGGGGGGGGGGGGTAAAACATGACGTCCAACAATACAAATAC
>RDPX01000308.1:465988-476028 GCA_003991215.1 Morbakka virulenta
CTAAGTCAATATTAGTTAACATGGTATTTATCAACCAATTTACTAAATTTAGAATTATTAATTCAAAGTAATTTATTAAATAATTAACATGTTATACTAAGTCATTATTAGTTAACATGGTATTTATCAACCAATTTACTAAATTTAGAATTATTAATTCAAAGTAATTTATTAAATAATTAATATGTTATACTACGTCATTATTAGTTAACATATTTATCAACGAATTTCCTAAATATAAAATTATTAATTCAAAGTAATTATTGAATAAATAACATGAGATATAATGTCATCATTTGTCTGTATTTTGTAAGGAACTAAACCTATATTTTATATGTAGGATCCTACGGCTTTTTTAATTTCTTTAACACAGGCGTGTTCTTACATTAAAAGGATTTTGTATTAAATGTTTTATGATATATACAATTACAGCAATGCAGTGTCTATTTTCTACATTTTCCGTCAAACAAATATTAATATCAAATAAAAGGTGAACTGAAATATACACTTAAAGGTGGAAAACATAATATTCAGAACTTGATTTCAGGTTTACTACTTAAGAAGCTTTAATACTATGAAGTATAAAAAAAGAAATAAATATATAAAAGGCGTTTGATATACTAAAGTATAAAACATACATTGATTTTAATCATATCTCTGCAAGATATATATAGAATGATACAAAAAATTTAACCATTGGATTCGCTATAAGTTTAAAACAAAAGTAGCAAAACCTACTGGGAAAAGGAAAGAGCAAAAGAACTTTTCCCATTTAAAATCTAGTGGGAGTTAAAGTTTGCAAAAGTTTGCTAAAGCTGAGGGATAGTTCAGCAACTTATCATCCTCTAGCGGCTTGCTCCATCTGGGTGTTCACACCAATCCCCCAAAACATTAGTAGATGCAGATAGGAAGTAAATCCTCATTATTCTGGGAGCATTCAAACCTTAAATATACCGGCCGAAGATTCTTGTCCGTCCCATAACAAAAAAACGTCTCAAGCCAAGACTTATTTTACATTAGATATTGCTGCTGACCAGAACAGATTAGTATATGTATGTATGTATGTATGTATGTATGTATGTATGTATGTATGTATGTATGTATGTATGTATGTATGTATCTATGTATATATGTACGTATGTATGTATATATATGTATGAATGTATATATGTATCTATGTATCTATGTATGTATGTGTGTATCTATGTATCTATGTATGTATGAATGTATGTGAGAGCACAAGAAGTACATATATATATATACACATTTGTACATGATGTATACATGTATATATATACATACTACACTGTATTCCAAGAGAGCAATAATGTGATTGGGGGGGGGGGAAGTTTAACTATCAACTAAAAAAATTGCAAACTTCCTGGCACTTAAATCATACAATAAACAAACACATTAGATCCAGTAGTAAGTTTTCTTCAGAAAATGAAATAAGTTACAAAACAAAAACAGTAATGTTAACAGATACAAGAAAAATCTTTCAAAAAGTTACATAAATCGATATGGGTGAAAGAGCAATATATACGAGTAGCAGAATTAAATATGACAACATAATATGGGTTGGTATGATGGAAAAGATGTCTAAAAAGCTCAATTATATTGTGCTTAAAATTCTTCTGTGGCACGCTCTACTATATATCATGTAACATTATATCATAAATAAAATGATATTCTATTGTTATATTATATTATATTACATTATATCATATCATATATCATATTGTATTATGTAATTGCATAACTATACTAAAATTTAAACTGCAACAATTTATGTCGGACAGATACAACAAAGCAAGATAGCCACGGCAAGACTCATATTTTGCTACCAGAAACAGCACGGTTACAGCCATATACCTAAGTAAATTCAAGAGCAAGAACATAAATAAACCTTAAACGGATTTTCAAAACTTTAGAATTTGAGTTTCGAAACCTTACCTGTCGGTCTGCGTTCGACGAGCAATGACTGGGATTGATTCTACAGAGCGCTAAGCGTGTGACAAAAGAGAGTAGGTAGTTCAAGTACTTTCATCTGAAATGCTCATTGTCAAACAAAGCAAAAAAAAAAGTTAGTTTAGTTGATTGGTATCACATCCCATTTATAAGGTAATTTCAAGAACATTACCAAACAACGTGAGTGTTTTGGTCGCTTCGTCATTACAATCAATTGTTTATTGCAAAAACATCTATCCTTTTTCTCACACAAAAACTTAGCACTTCAGGTATGCAATTCAAATACTCTTGTTTCCCTGATGAATTCTTCTCAGAGAAAATTAGCACGCACAATGCAGGTTTCTTTCAATGCCGACACTTAGCACACAAAAAACCCAATTCTTATTTTCTTTTCATTTCAAAACCGACTTTAAAATACCTTGCTTTCATATTTCGTACAGCCCCTCCTCAAACAAATACTTTCGGGGTCATATACCTAAAATAGTCATTGAATTGCAATGATTCGGTTTATTCAAATCAATATATTTGATAAAAGGAAAACCAGAAGCGCCAATTGATCACTTGTGCCCAGCAAATGGATACAATTCAACTGATATAAACGTTAATTGGTGTTTACATTTTAATCGCAGCAATTATTTGCACTATAAAAGGAATATGACAATATAATTATTTCCCCGGGTAGCACGCAAGGTATGGCGTGAAAATTTCTTTCACATTTATCAGGTAATTGAATTATACTGCATTACACTATGTTATACTATACTATACCATTCAATACTATGCCATAATAGCCTATGCTATGCCATATAATAGGTCACACTATCCTATAAACACAATATTATACTATATCTATACTATATTTTGATTCAGACAAAATGTTATTACTTTATTTGTCTGAATAGGATGAAAGGGAAAACAATTCAAGGTTGAATGGAGCACAATGCTCTTCGCACCTTGCTAACGAACTCTCAGAATGAATAACAAGAGATGACACACAGAAACCGTCCATTTGATCAAGGTTAAGAAACGGGTAAGGGAGCTCTCAAGATACAAAGTGAATCAACTTGTATCAGGTGGAGTACAATGGGAAGTTTCAACTGTCTTTTTTTATCAATGGATTGCGGAGAGGGAAGGGGAGGGGGGAGTTAACCTATGGGCAGTCTTTGACTTCTATTCGTAGATGTGATTATTTTTCATCACATTTAAATATTAATTTTCGTAAATCAAATTTTAGATATTTGTAGATATCACTGCTATTTATTACATCTGCGTGTTTATCTTCGGAATAAAAAATTATCTGTAGACATATATCAATTTTACTTTTAAAAATCGTAGATATACGTAGATATGATTCTTATTTTTTATTCTATTTATATATTAATTTTGGAAATATTATTTTTAGAAATTTGTAGATATGATATTAGCTTATTACATTTATATATTAATTTTTGTATATTTAATTTTGAAAATTTGTAGATGTGACTTTTATTTATCACCACATTTACACACTACTATGTAGACATGATTTTAATTTTTTGTCATATTTATATATTAATATTCGTAATATTAATGTTAGTGATGTATATATATATATATATATATATATACTCAATCTGCAGACAGTACCGTTTCGCCCTTTGTGGGGTTATAAGTGCAGCACAGAGCTTCTGAGACATAACTCTCTGGCCATGTTGCCGGAGCAAACACAGCCTAAAGAGTTACTGTGGGATCCTGTCAGAGTGCTCAAACTACGCAAGCGCAGGGAGCTCCGTATTACGCAAGTAACAGGTCCCCGATATATATATCTCGGGATATATCGGGTTCATTAAAAATTAAGTCATTTCTGATGCTCTAGTGAATTTTAGTGATATTAATTTTTTTCAATACGAAATAATACAAATTAGTTTTATTTTATGACATTAATTTCCATATAGACATTAATCTTAATAGCGATATGGACGTGTTTGAACAATGGTGACAATTTTACGAAATACAGTGTCAATTCCCAGGCAGGAAAAGAGAAAACATGGATGGAACGCTGAGTGAGCAGCTGATTGGCGAGCAAAAGGAAGTTCAACATTATTTTCACGTCGCTTACTACAGCCACTGCGTCGTGTATATGATCCCAGTTTGTTCGCCCCAATCATTGAGGGATATTCTACAAGTTCTTTTGAATAATTGACAAAATGGTTACTTTCTTCATTGCGCAATGCCTTGTGACACAAGATACTGTGACGGGGAAACCCAATTCTCATTATGTAACACGTTTACTACAGAATACACGTTTCTTTTCTAAGAAATTGGTTCATAAGAAAGTAGTGCTTAAATGTTGCAAAAAGAAAAGAAAGCTCGATGCTGGATTTTCGAGACCTAAGAAAGTCGATAGGTTCATGTACATTTAAAATTCAAGTTTTCACGCTCGCCTTTCATCTCTTTGATGTTAGTCGTTCACCTTTCCTGTGTTAATCTACGTATTCATGTGTCATATTTCTGTAGAGCCTGTCTTTCTGTGTAACAGATTAGTGTCTTACAACGTATTTTCCTGTTTTTACTACTGAAGTCTATTGATGAATTTATGCTAAAATAGAAGTGACAAAGTTCTGATACCGAAATCATGAAAAAACTGAGAAAACTTCAATACTGGCTCCAAAAAACGTTTCTTACAAAAAATCGAACGTGTACTTAACGTCAATAACTCACTCTTTTTTCCTTCTAGCTATTGTAACCTCTATGTGCAATTTTATCGCCATTTACGCACTTCATAGTGTTGACTTGGGCTGTTTAATCACAAGGAAACCGTGGTAAAATCCAGACTATTACAATTGATCTTGGACAAAATGCGCTCCATACAACAGATTTTTAATCACAGAAGCGAGGAATAAAAGCTGGCGAACAAGGAAAATCAACATGAAATTCAGGGAAGCCAAAGTGATTTGGCTTAACAAATAGTGCGGAAAGTTTGAAAGATGCAAAAGCAACAAACCGGGCGCGACACACAGAAAGATTAAGGAAATACCTGGTTTCAAATGTCGTTCTTCTACAGGTTCCATAAGATCAAAGGATGAAGAAGTCACAATGGAAAGGGGCAAAATTCTTGAACATTGGACAGAATACATCAGAAAACTTTCTGCAGATGGCAGGGGTAACAAGCCACAAATACGAAAAACCATGGAGAGACCAAAAGTCCTAAGATCAGACTTTAGAGCTGCATTACAAAAAATGAAAAAGAATAAGGCTGCAAGTCCCGACGAAGTTGTGACCGACATGATTATTGCACTGTAAGTCTTTGGTGTAGAGAAGCTTACTGGTATTCTCAACGCGGTGTATGACAAATAAAAAATCCCAGAGGACCTTAGTAAATAGATATTCATAGGCCTCCTAAAAAACCCTGATGTAATTGAATGTAAAATGCACAGAACAATTAGCTTAATGAGTCACGTAATAAAAATTCTACTTCGCATTTTGGTAAGGGAAGCAAGAAGTAGGATAAGACCTGAGATGGCTAAAGAACAGTTTGGACTCGTTCAAAATGATGACATATGTGAGCTTTATCGATTACACACAGGCATGTGATAAAATGCGGCGTGGAGGGCTTTTCAACATGCTAGAATGTTTAGATCTGGATGGAAAAGATTTGAGTCTTGCGCAATCTTCACTGGAAGCAAACAGTGTGTTTGCAAATAGGAAATGACACAAGTTCATAAGCCAACATTAGAAGAGGCGTTCGACTGGGATGTGTGCTTATTCCAGACCTTTTCAACCTTTACAGTGAGATTATTCTTTGAGAAATAACACAATTAGAGGGTATTCACGTCGGATGACACAACAATAACAACCTGAGATATGCCAACAATATGGTCTTGATTGCAGAGTCAGAAAAAAAAGCTACAAAATATACTAGACAAAGTGGCTGAATCCAGCAAAAGGAAAGGGCTTACCATAAACTGTAAGAAGGCAGAATATATGAGATAATTAGTAAGCATAAAACAAACAAACAGTGTAGGATACTGATCGGAACACCCTAATAAATCAGGTACAGAATTTCAATTATCTTGGCAGCATTATAACTGAAAATGGCAAATGTGACCAAGAAATTAGAAGGCGAATCGGAATGGCAAAAGCAGCATTTGAGAAACAAGACAGCAAAATAAAGAACAACAAAATTTCTATGATGAGTAGGATCAGAATGCTGAACTGCTTTGTGTTTTCCACCTTCGCATATGGTAGCGAACGCTGGACCCCTTCGCCAAGTATGGAGAAACGAATAGAAGCAGTAGAGATGTGGTTTCTCAGAAGAATGGTGAGAATATCTTGGACAGAAAGATTAGTAAATCAGAAATGTTGGGGAGTGCAGGAACAAAACGTTTTCTTCAAGGAACCATCCGAAAAAGACAGTGGGAATTTTGGGACATGTAATATAGAAGGTGGAGATAAAACACCTTAGTGTGACATGCAAGATCAACGAAAACGAAGTAGTGGCAGAGAAAGAATAACATACAAAGCAAGCATAAGTAGATGAACGAACGCAGCGGAGCGAGGGCTGTTAGCAGTCACAAAGGATCGAAAGAGGTGGAAGTCGATGATCCTCAACGTCCTAGGAAATGGCACCTGAGAGAGAGAAAGATATGTTTAGTATATTAAAACACTTTAAGATGCGAAAACTTAAGCAAGATGATGATAAAACCGAAACTTTTAGTCAAGATGCTGATCCTCAATATCAAATGTTTGCAACAACAAGTGCTGATGAGATATCGGATGTAGAAATTTGAATTCCAACTGATGGTGCCACCTCATCTATCCCCACGTGTTCTGAACCATTGTTCGTCGACTGTAAAATTTCCCCGAATCAATCACGACTAGACGTTTATCCGACAACCTTTGGAGAGAAGGTTATACACTTCAATCCTGACTAGTATAGGAAGTACATAAAATTGGAATATAGTATAGAAAAATATGCTGCTTTTTGTTTTGCTTGTCGCAAATTCCATTCTAGACAAAGTGAACTAACGTTCAATCGACGTTCAATCAAAAAGCAAGGGAAAACTTAAGCTCTTAGTAACAAAGTATAGAGTTAAAAGGAAAGGATTAACAACGGTGCTTGAATTGTTAAAACAAAAAATGCTGGCTAAAAGTGCCAAAATCACCCGTTATGAACAAAGAATAGTACAGGATCAATAGATTGTACTCGTTGATCAAAAAAGGTCTATAATGAAGCGAATGGAAGTAGAGGTGAAACTCCTGATACAGAAGAAAGTAAGAAGTTCTGGAGAAGCATATGGAGTCTTCAAAGGAATTACAACAAACAAGCTGAGTGGCTTAATAATATGAAGGAAGAGACCAATATCAGGCATGAGCAAGACAAGATGATGATCAATAAAGATAAAGTGAAAAATCAATGTAAAGCAATGCCAAACTGGAAGGGACCAGGAAAGGATGGAGTGCAGGGCTACTGGATAAAAAATATCAATAACCTGCATGAAACAATAGCCAAACAAAATGTCTGATATTTTGGAAGGAGTGACTGAAATACCTGCCTGGATGACATACGAAAGGGCTTTTTTGTGCCAAACAGACTCTGCAAAGGGAAAAGCAGTTGACAACTTTCGTCCCATTAAGTGCTTTCCCTTAATGTGAAAGTTGTTGACGAGAATAGTTACATGTACGTAGATAGCGAAAGTTTGTTTCCTGAAGAACAGAAAGAGTGTAAAAAAGGTGGTCGTGGAACCAAAGTTCATTTGTTGAGTGACAAAACTGTCTAAAAAGATTGCAAGAAGACACATGCGAATCTAGCTATGGCGTGGAACGATTAAAAAATGGCTTATGACTTTATCTCCCACAGCTGGATAAACTAATTTTTGGAAATGTTTGATATAGCCAACAATGTTCGACAGCTGCTAGAAAGAAACATGAAACAGTGGAGGCTCTTACTCATTTCTAATGAAGAGAAACTATGTCATGTAGATGTATTTATTACAAGCATTATAATACCTTCTTTCTCTTCTGCTTAGAAAGGTTAGTGCGTTTTATGATTGGGGAGAAAAAGAATGCAAGTTGAATCACCTTCTCTTAAAGAATGACCTTAAACTCTGTGGGGAAAGTGAAGATCAATTGATTCTCTTGTAAACACGGGTTTTTGTTTTCAGAGAAGATATTGGAATGAAGTTTGGTTCAAAGAAAGGTAGAGTTGTGATTCTCAAACGAGGAAAACGTTTTGAATTCCATGGAATTCAGCTTCCAAATAAAGAGATGATGAAAGAAGTGGATGAAGGCTATACATATCTTGGAATATTAAAATGGATGAGATCAAGGAAAGTGAAATGAAAAAGAAGATTAACAAGGAATACACGACAAGACTTAGGTTGATTCTTAAATCAATACTGAATGGGAAAAATAAAATTAATGGAATCAATATCGGGGCAGTTGCTATAGCGAGGTATTAAACCAAAAAGTGAGTTTAAAAGAGAACAGACAGAAGAATTAAAAGCTAAATGGACTGAAAAAGTTATGTATGGTCAGTTAGGCAATTGACGGACGTAGTTGACCGAAAGAATACCTGGATGTGGCTAATACTTGGATAACTGAAGTTTCAAACTGAAGCGAATAACTGAAGTTTCAAACTGTTGTGCTCTGCACAAGAACAAGCAATCAGGACGAACTATGTCAAACACAACATCGAAAAGAGTTCTGATACTCCTTTATGCAGGATGTGTGGTGGAAGGGGTGAAACGGTCGAACATATAATTAGTGAATGCACCACACTAGCCTAGCGAGAATATGTGACGTTATGATAATAAGGCGAAATTGATACATTGGAAACTTTGTGAAAAATATGGTTTAGAGAGACAAGAAAAGCGGAATGATCATCTTACAGAAGGATCTGTTGAGAACAATGCACTGTAAATTCTTTGGGATATGAAAATCCAATGTGATAATGAAATAAAGGCAAGGCGGCCGGATTTTGTTTTTGTAAACAGGAAAGAAAAATTACACTCAAATTGATATTGCATAGTCCTTTGATATTAGAGTCTTTGAAAAAGAAAAGGATAATATGAAGGGATATCACGACTTAAAGTTAGAGATTGGAAAAATTTGGGATAGGAAAAAGGTTCAAGTTATCCCTACAGTCGTTGCTTCACTAGTTGGTATTTCAAAGAAATTTGAAAACTGGATAGAGAAACTAGAGATCCATGTAACTATTGCACTAATTCAAAAATCTGCCTTGTTCGGAACAGCTAGAGTCCTCCGAAAGGTACTTGACATGTGAAATGTGAAAGAAACCTGTTGGCCCCAGGCTCTTTGTTATCGTTTGTCCTACTGGAAAACAGCGGCAATTTCACCAGCCAGACCAACAAGCTAAATTTCATATAATGTTATTCAGAATTTACATTCCTATTCATTTTCACAAGAACATAAGTAAATAGACACCTACAAAGACTTACATAAACGGGTCAGTACCTTAAATTATTGGTTATAACCCGGTGCTAAAACGTTTTTAAACCAAAGCGCAAAACTAGAAGAAATTGATAATATCATCATCATCATCAAAATAATAATTATTTTTTTTTCTCTTCTTCTTCAAAAAAATCTCCAGTCGGTAAACAATTTACTGGGTGTGTAAGTTCGATTTGAGTCTCGGATTATTCCCTAATCTTAGAGGTTCAAAACATCTCTCAAAATTCTGGCAGTACTTGTGATTGCTGATATTTGTATACTACCGCTTATATCAGGAAGGTCTAATTCTTTCAAATACTTTTCAAGTTCGAATGGAATCGTTCCAAGAGCCCCGACAATTATCGGGACTATTGAAGTCTCAACTTTCTGCTCTACACGAATGACACCAGCCAGGTCAATGTATTTTTGAATTTTTTCGGCATGTTTTTCTCTCACTCGATGATCTTTTGGAACAGCTATATCAATAAGAATCCATTTATTACTTGTTTTGACTACGATATCAGGTATATAATGTTTTACTTTCGTTGTAGTAAGAATGGGTGTATTCCAGATAAGTTCAACACCTGTACTAGACATGCAAGAAGAAGGCGGAACATGATCATACCAAACCTTGCTCGCAT
>RDPX01000308.1:525776-578771 GCA_003991215.1 Morbakka virulenta
TGTAACGGTATTTTTCCCCTGGTTGCCAGTATTTTTACTCTTTGTGCTACTTTTAACTTCTGTTCTATGTATTTGTCCAATCGTGTCCACTTCGTGTGCTTGTCATGTGTATTGTAGCTTTTGACTGTTACTCTTCCACGTGTGTCTATTGAGCTTGTCTTATTATTTGCACTTGTGATACTTAGTGACCTTTGATTAATCAGTTCTGATTGGATGTTGAACAACTATTGTAAATAGTCTTTAAAAACCCTTGTAAGAGAATGTTAAGCAGGAGATTGGAAGTGTAGCTGAAGAAGTGTATGATATTTTGTTGTGTATTTTTGAGTTTAAAGAACAGATTGTGGAAAGCCCTTTGGCTGTTTGAATATTTTTAAGTACTAGTTTCAATTTTTGTCTTAAGAGCCCGGATAACTAATCTGTACCATTACACTTGACCTTCTATCTAACTGCTGTATCTCTCCTGTTGTCCTGCCTAAAACGCCACTGAATATTTTACCAAGGGCATTATTCATTGGCCAGGTGTTTATTCGTTTGATAAACATTTTTTCCAATCAAATTAATGTTTAATAGCTTTCCGATTCTTCGCTTTTACTCATGCCAAGACGTCTCTTCCATTTCCTTTTGCTTAACCAGATCTGCTTGCTGTATCCTCAGATACGAATATTTTTCATTCTTTCCCAAAAATCTCATTTTTCTGTTGTCAAGCAACTTTATTCCTTCCAATTTTACAAACTTTCCCTTTTTCAATACTAGCAAGGCGCACTTCTTAATACCAAGTTCCACTGTAATGTCTTTGCTAAAGATTCGTACCATATAAATTAAAGAACCAATTGGGTTTTTTTCTGTTTTATTATACAATAAAAAGTCATCCATAAACAGCAGATGGTTGATGTTATACTATGAATGGAGTACTAAGTACTACGCCTCAGGATAATCGATCCATGTCACTGCTTGATTCTTATTTCTCCTCATTACCTTCGGCAGTACCATTCTATCAATGTAGAACAATTCTTCATTTCCCAATGATCCCTTTCTGCAGCTCTTTTGATCTTCTGATATTAAGAAATTTTGATTAAAAAAAATTGTATGTCTGTGTTCTCCAACTCAACATTCTGATAGAATCTTTTCTGAGTAGGTTGGAACATCCTGTTTTGCTTTTCAATTTTAGCACTTTTTGTAGCTATTTTCTGTTTGATTTCTTCGATACCGACTTCTAGTCCTTTCTGTTTCAGTTTATAACGATTCTTCAGGTCCTGTACATGTTGCTTTTTTTACCTTTTTCCCTTCCATTAGTACAATCAATCTTCCATGGTCCCTATTCAAATCAATAACTTTTTACCATCTTCCCTAACACTGAATTCAATATTTGTACAGCAGTCCTCAGGATACTTCTTTCAATACCTCTCAATAATGGAAGTCTAGTTTTATCTCTTTTCAAAATCGCTTCCATCTTTTCAATAACTTCTATCTCTTCTGGTGACGCAACACTACAATTCAAGATCTGTAATTTTCCATTCATCCTGGCTGTGCCTTTATATATATTAGGCACTAGTATCAACTTGAATATTTAGCACTTCCATTTCCTTGTACTCGCTATTTCATGTTTCGTTTAATGGTTCTATCTTATCTATCCTTCCTTTTGTCTTCTTTAGTTCCAAGTCACTAAAGTCATTTTTTTACTTTGGTTAGTCTGGTCTACGAGTCGTTATTCCGCATGGAGTAAAACTTTCCAATTCAAGCCATAAGTTCAACATCCTTTTTTGGAATTCATTTTTAGATGCGATATTTCCATAATAACATATAATAACCATTCTATTATCCTTTTGGGTCCATTTTCTTGGTTTAGTCGTTCCAACAGTAGCTTGATGACCACCAGTTCCATGTTGCTGTACCAAGAGGCACCGACCAAACAAGAAACTTTTACATGTCGTTCCGGTCTCATCAACACCACTTTTAAAAATAATTTCTTTTTCCATTTTACCTCAGTTGAAGGTAGTGACTGTATTGCACCACCATTCGTTCTTTTACCATAATACCATCACTAGGAGGGTTGCCAAGCATGGCCAAAGTGGCCTTCCACCTAGTATTCCAAGGACTCTGGCTGGTGTTGTGTTACACCTTGCTGGACGGTGACCTGGAAGTAATTGTGGTAAAGTGGTAAAAAGAGGGGTAGCTCCATTCGCCGACACCAAAATTCTAGTTTGCCACGTTATTTTATCTACACTATGACAAGATAACATAACTTTCTCAGTATTACAAAATTTAATTTATCTTAACCTGACCCACATAAGGAAGTATTTTGCAGTAAAAAATTATTGAAATTCAAAACCTACCCATGTACTTCCAGCAGCATCCTGATCAGAATACCATAAAATTTTTTGTCGTGATTGTCACCAGTATCATACAAGTACGGTCTGCAACAACAAAACATTTAATAAAAAATAAAAAACAGCATTGCTACACTATACTATACCACCGTGGTAAATCTATAAGAAACCGGGGGGATTAAAACCCTTATACCTAAAAGGATCGTGAAATTCGTTCAGTGATATTATATTGCATGTTTATGAATTATTTGAATCGTTTGATGATCTCTTTAGATAGGCTATTTTTCACTCAGAATCTGTATTTTTAGTTAATTTTTTTTACTGTACACTTATTTTTTATTTTTACTGTTTCTCGCCTTTCATCACCATTGTTCTGAACTCTGGGTAGCAGGCTCTGCCTGATTCCCTGCTCTACCAGACTTCTCCATCTCGCGCCTTCTGTAGCTCCAAACAAAACAAACGTACATCATTGTTAATGGTGTTACTCTACCTTTGTTTCAACCTTCCGCTCCTTCCTGTGCTTTCAGTCTGCATCTCATATATTCTTATGATATCTTTCTCTTCTTCTCGATAACACGCATTACCATACCAACTCATTTTTTCTTTCTCATTTCATCTTAAATCGGCACCAGGCCTGCCTCTTGTATAATTTCTTTGGTGTTTATCTTGGCTGATTCCAGGATGGTAACTTAACTTATGCATCTTACAGACCCCTATTTTGTTGGCTAGTACTTGTGCAATAGGCGATGTTTCATTTCCATGCAGCAAAATGGAGCTGATCGCTGTTTTGTCATTATGGTAATCTTCAATCACACCGTACACCTGTTCTTTTGTTAGTTCACTTATTCCAGTCCTTGGAAATTCACAGTTTAACCTCCTTCTGTCACCCTCCTTCTTGTTAAATATATAACCCAGGAATTTAAACTGTGAGCATTTTTGCAGTTCTGCAAAAAACTGTGTAAGTTGTATTTTCTCATTTTGATGTCTTTTGATTCCCCCATCAATGGTAAGTATACTGTTTTAGACATTCTGAGCTTCAGTACAACATGCTCTATCCTGTCTCTTCAAACCTAAGTCTTCTCTCAAGGACTTCTCTGCTTTCATCACATAGCATGAGGTCACTGCCAAACTCCAATCCCCGTGGTGTGACCTCATTGATATCTTCTCTTATCAGGTCCATAATCAAAATGAAAATGAGTGGACTAAGGGCAAATCCTTGGTGTACTCCAACTTTAATGTTGATGTCATCTGTCTTCCCTGATATAGTGTTGACTCTGGTGGTGCTGTTCTCATACCATGTCTTTAGTTATATTTATGTATGATTCTGAGATTTCATTCCATCTCAAACAGTACCACCTTAGTTCTGCAGGGAGTTTGTCATAACTTGTTATATTATGTTTTATTTTTAATGTATTTTTATTTCATATTATTTCATTTTTACAATGCGTTTAGTTAATTAGAGCTTAAAGCCACTGGATAATTTTATGTACTAAGGAAATATCCAGTGTAGTGACTGACCTTTTGATTACTGAAAAATATTGTGGCAATATTTCCATGCTGGAAATGGGGACCTCTTCATCACACCCTGACATTCTATAAAAACAACAAAGCAAGGGTGAGAAAAGACAGCCTTGTCTCACCCTAAAATGAATGAAAACTATAACCAATATTAGTAATATTACAGCCCACTACCAAAACAAAGTTTACTTTTGCCATTGATTTCTCATGAAATAACCATTTATTGTGCTCAAAGGACTTCTCTTGACCTGAGTTTAAAAGGTTGAGGGATATCTTCTTCCCCTACCTGTATGAAATGATGTACAGTGTCAACCTCAAATTGTCATAAAAAAACTCTAGGTAATTGCATGTCTAGTCGTCATGTAGAATTTAGTGTAAAAAGGGTTTCACAAACATTAACATTACTTTGGAGAGAATATTTCATCAACATTTAGAAGGGAAATGAGCCTCCAGCTGGTGAGGTGTATTTTATTATGCTTTTTTAAAAGTGTGTCAAAAGAGCATACCACCTGTTTGGTATAGTTAAAAAATAATAATTTGTTTCATCCTGTAAGGATATTACCTTGTTTTTCAGCCTTTACTGTGGCCACAAATATTTCTTCTAGATACTCCACATTTCAAATATGCTGGATCTCCCCTAACCCTCTAAATACTTTACTTTACAATATTTGATAAATTGGTTGATTTATTTATTTGCTCATTTTTTTATTTATGAATATAAATACAACCAACAAAACAAAAAATATTAATTGGATTTAAAAAGAAAACAGAATGATACTCTTGATACTCTAAGAATGATACTCTTGTCTTTCTAGTTCTACAATGACTTATTTGTCATGAATAAAAAACAGATGTTGAAGGAACTCATAATTACAGATCACAGTAAAAAACAAAACAAAAATAAATAAATAAAAAACAAAACAAAAATAAATAAATAAAAAACAAAACAAAAATAAATAAATAAAAAACAAAACAAAAATAAATAAATAAAAAACAAAACAAAAATAAATAAATAAAAAACAAAACAAAATATAAATAAATAAAAAACAAAACAAAAATAAATAAATAAAAAACAAAACAAAAATAAATAAATAAAAAAGGAAACAATATGGCTGCTACGTCTTTTGCAATCATCTTGATAGTGAAACAACAGGGAAAGAGGAAAAGCTATGAATATTGCTTACATAAAAACTGGGAACAGCATTCTGAATAATTGATGACAAACTGATTAATTGATTAATTCATTGACTGAAGCCTTTATAACCAAATTAATGACAATAGTTTTTTTACCAATAACTTATAATTCAAAAATTTATTATTATAAATAAATAATAAAAGATCATAATTATTCAACTGATGATCATGTAGAATTCACATTATCATAATTTTTAAATGTCTAATTAAAAATAGTAAAAAATATTTTTTGTCTACCTCATATCTAATTCTCTTTTTGCTTCCTTCCTACCATTCAGGATATCAGATTTCAACTGATAGTGATACTCCTCAACATCCTTGTACATCACATAGAACTCTTTATATCCTTGCAGCTACAAAAAAAACCCAACCCACAACAAAATAAAAAATAATCACCTCTGCCTTGCTGTTTAGTGATAGATTGCACTTAGTATTGTGTACAAGATTATATATAGGATGTATTATCAATAATACTTCAATTTGGTGTTTAAGGGAATGCAAAATAGTAGTTTTTCTCCCACACAACTTGCCATGAGAACCATGTGTGGAGCGAATGTTATGTTAAGTCACAAGCAATAATTTCAGTTGTGGAAAGCATCATTGCCATGCTGTATCTGAATCTGTAGAATGCATGGCTTTTATCCAGAAATCTGACATCAGTGCAAAGGTACTGGGATGCAGAGTATATGTTGAGTTATTGGTGCTTGTCAAGAGCCAATGTGAACTTAAAACTGTCATGTTCTTTAACACTAACAATGCTGTTGTTTAAGGGGAAAATAAATGTGTGTATTGTTCGATTTCACAGTTTGGTAATACAGAACATCTGTTGCCAATCCTGGTCTTATTTTGCTTTTGATCATCTGTGGTGTCAGGAATTGGTAAGTGGGTACACCAGGCACCAGCCTCTAAACCACTTTGTAAGGAGTGTTAGTCTAAGTTCTTTCCATGTTTCTTGTAGGTTTGAGAGCTCATGTTTTGCTAATGTTATTGCCACAAAGCCAGGGGTATTTGCTTTTATTACCTGGTTATCTATCAAACTCTTTCTCTTTGGACTCAACATTTTGGTTGAGACAAAGACTAGAAAAGCACTTTGCTTGCATGGGGTACCACAAGGTTGTAGGTTCTGCAAAGAAAGCCAAGGGTGCAGTTAGTCTTTTTTGTGACATTAATGATGTAGTCTGAGCACATCAGATTGCCTGAGAACAGAATATGAAGGTAAGGGTTTGTAAAGACTTATACCAAGATGTGTTATCCAGAGAGTACATGAAATACTAAGTGGGATGAGCCAGGGACATGATAATACTTGTTAGTGTTGAAGTCCTCCCAAAGGATCACTATCTTGTTGTGATTGGGAGGCTTGCATGTTTTGTTGATCCTGTGAGCTATGGTGGCTGGAGCCTTGTGCTCCTGGTAGGGCCACCCATGCCAGACAAGTTGAAGGGGAGAAGCCAGACTAAATCTGATCCATGGTCCTCCAGGTTGGAGGGTTTGTTTGTGTTAACAACCCACTTATGGAAAAAAGCCATGTTAACCTTCAAACATCATGAATATCAGGGAGCGGAGAAGATCACTAACAATGGCATTTTGATGATGTTGGGTTAAAGCCTCCAGAAAGCTCAGTTTCCAATGGGGTCTTTTGCTAACCCCAAAAAACCCAATAATGTCAGAGATTAGAATGTAAGCTATATGTATAGGGTGGAGCAGCAGCACAGATCACATGGGAGATGGATAGTTACAGATTGGACATCCTTGGAATCAGCAAGTGCAGATGGATGAAAGCAGGTAAGATGAAGTTACCCAGTGGACAGAATTGATCTACAGAAGCGATGAGAAACTGCATGAAGGGGTTATTGCCATTGTGATCAGCCAGCAAGCTATGAAATCCTTGTTAGAGTGGACACCAAAAAGCAGGAGGATCATAACAGCTAGATTCTACTCATAATAAGTGCCTCATAATGATAAAGAAGTTTCAGAAAAGACCAATTCTACTAAGAACTTTAAGAAACTTTGGATTGGTACAATAAAAATGACATGATAATAATTTTTTGAGAGACCTGAATGCCAAAGCTGGAAGTGACAACAGTGGTTGTGAAAGTTTTGTCAAATGAATGGATTGGTGAAAACAGGAACTCTTTTTCCTCACAAAGATGTAAACAAAGCTACCTGGGTGTCACCAGATGGGAGCACAAAAAATCAGACCAACCACCTTTTGCTAAGTGGGCATTGGAGATCATCAGTGCTTGGCTGCTGTATGCAGAGGAGGGCTGGTATCAACAGTAATCACTACTTGGTGAGGGCCCACATCAAGTTACATCTCAGCTCACATAGAAATATGAGGATCAAGCCCAGACTTGATGTAGAATGCCTTAAGGATGAAGAAACAAAAATGAAGTTTTGTGAGGTAGTTAAGAAAAGACTGGAAGAAAACAGGAACACAGAGAGCTGATTATGTGGAGGAAGTATGGGAACATCAGAAAAATGCCTATATCAAGTCAGCAGAAGAGGTGATTGGTTTCAGGAAAGGAAAGAACAAGCCATGGATACAAGAGCAAACCTGGAGACTAATAGAAAAGTGAAAATCCAATCAAGACCAGAATTGATAACACACATTCAGAGAGGATCAAAGACAGACCAAAGCAACAATACAAACAGAAAGATTGGCATGTGATGAGATGTGTGAGGGAAGACAAGAGGGAGTGGATGCAAGAGGAAGCAGAAAGCACTGAGAATGCAGCACAAAGTTCTCAACAGAGAACCAATAACTGAACTACCAGCTTTAAAAATGGTAGAGGAACCATTGACCAGATCTTTATCCTTAGGAATATACTAGAAAAAGTGAATGAATGGAATGTAACTCTTTACATCCATTTTGTTGATTTTGAAAAGCCATTTGACTCCATCCACAATGATACTCTTTGGAGGATAATGCAACAGTATGAAATTCGCCAACAGCTTATGGAGATGGTCAAAGTACTGTACTAAGACTTCCGTTGCTCTGTAATTGACAAAAATGGGACAACTGATTGGTTCACAGTGAGGACTGGAGTGAAGCAGGGATGCTGCATGTCAGAATTTCTGTTCCTCTTGGGAATCAACTAGGTGATGCAAAGAACACTGGATGGAAAAGAATGGGTATCTGCTGGAATTTTACAACAATGCTGGAAGCTCTTGACTTTGTGGATGACATTACTCTAGCTGAATGAAAAAAATGCCTCATGAAAGTGAACAGCAAGAGTGACAGTAAGTTGAAGGTAAAAGAGAGGGAAGTGGAAGAAGTAGACAGTTTCACATATCTAGGAGTCCCTGTTCACAAAGATGGGGGTATGACAGTTGATATCAGAAAGAGAATTGCTCTGGCAAGTGCACAAATAAAGAGATTATCTGACAGATGGAGAGCCAGAAACATCAGCCACAAGAAAAAAGCTCATTGTTCAGGAGTCTTGTCTTGTCTATACTGCTCTTTGGATGTGAAACCTGGAAATTAACCAAGAAAGAAGAAACTAAGCTGGATAGTTTTCAAACCAAATGCCTTAAAAGAATTTTCAAGGTCCATTGGCAACAACATGCCAACAACAGAATAGTGCTACAGATAGAAATCAATTGGAATTGAATTGGCCATGTGTTAAAGAAGGACTCATCAGATGACTCTGCAGTTGCCCTTGGATGAACACCAGAGGGAAGAAGGAAAAGAGGTTGGCTTAACAACGTGACACAGAATGGTTAGGATGGAGTGCAACAGAACAGGCTGAACCATGTGGAATGTGACACACCATGCAGCTGGAGATCAATCCAAGTGGAGGAGTGATGTCAGAGCCTTATGCACCTTCTGGCACACAAGGGATTACGGTTAAGGTAAGGTAAGTGTTGAGGTGCATTCCCAATCTCCCTGCCCAGGCCTCCAAGTTTTTTCAGGTCTGCTTGTAGAATGTGATGGTGACTAAAATCATTGATATATTTGTCAATGAGTCAGTCAGTCAAGACTGATTTGGGACATGACTGCTTGGAGCAAAACACTGATGTGGCATAGAAAGAGAAGGGAGGCAAGCATTATACCCTGGGGTACTCTAAAGTCAACTGCTTCAGATTCTGTTGTCACACTTTTGTAATGACTTGCATAGTTCATTTGCTGAGGAAACACTGTAGCCATGTGTTCAGGAAACAAGGATTGTCATAATTTGTAGGCTGATGACTGGCTGAGACTGTACTGATAATCTTTTAAAAATGTATTTTATCTTGTCTGTCCTTGTCATAGGAGGTCAGACGTAAAGGTAAGGAGTTGTAGTCCTGAAGAGAAGCCAAATTAGAAGCTGAGATTGAGGTTTATCAGGATGTTGTTTTTCCTTATTTGTATCATAATGTGGTGTTATTTAACATGTTCAAGGATTTTACAGCATACTGAGATAAGGGAGAGAGGGCAGTTGTTCTTGGTTGGTGGAAAATTCCTTTTTTGAAGGCACAAGCTATGCTAATCATAAACCAGTCTCAAGGTAGGTGGCCACAAAGTAATAGATTGTATAGGTAAATGGAGAGATTTTATCTGGGGCAGGGGGGTGCTTGGAGACTTTGTCAGATTTTGTCTTAAAGATTGAAAATTTGTCACCAGTGAAAGAAAATCAAGATCCCAGCTTGTATTGGAAAAAAGAAGAAGCAAATATTGAAACAGATGTAGACACCATGAATATACTTCTACTGCTAAGTAAATGTTCTATGAAGATGGCAGAAACAAAACTGAGTTTCTTCAAAAGTCCAGGAAATCCTTTTTGAGACAATATCAAACTGGAATTAACATCTTGAGGCCAATGCACCATTCCACTGCTTAGAGGGGATAAATCTCTTTCTTACTATTGATAACAATCACTAAAGCAAAACAAAGTTAGTAAAAGTGTTTAAGGATTCAGAAAACTGTGATGAAGAACTAAAAGATTTAGTGAAAAAAACCCACAGAAAAATGTGAAATATTCTAAGTGTTCAGTAAACAAAATAGAAGCTAGTTTTTGACTTTAATCTAACAGAAGATTTCAATGAATGCATTAGTGAGGATTTGAAATTTATAGAAACTCATTGCATTCTTCATTTGGTGAACAATGCTACTTGTTACAATGCTGTGACAGTTACATAGGTACCACACAGTAAAACTAAAGGATCAAATCAAAATTGAACAATACAGACTTGCCCTCACAAACAAAGTCCAAGTTCTTCAAGACATTATGAACATAGAAGGTACTGAAGAGAGATGACGTGCAGTGAATGAAGCAGTGACAACAACATATAAGAAAACACTAGATCACAGAAAAACTGCCAAAGAAGATTGGATCTCAGCAACTCTCTTAAAGAAGAAAGAAGTGAGTAAGGAAACCTCCAAACACAAGAAGAGAATCTCAGACCACAGGAACACCATACTGAAACCAACAGAAGAAGAACACTAATCCTGACAAGAAAACCTATGTAGATGTGCTATTGTGACAGAGGAAGGTGCAAGAAAAACATGAAGAAACTTTATACTTTGACCAGCAAGTTGGTTAGTAGCAGATTGGTGCACTCCACCAACGGAAGAGATCAGATATGTCAATAAGAAGTTAAAGAATATAAAGGCATCAGGGCCTAAAATGATTCTGGTGGAGGCATTGCATTGTAGTCAAGAATCTCTACTTTAGCTGTCTTTTCTTCTCTTTATAAAGATCTTATGGAAAGAAGGCTTCCACATCAAGCTTTCTCCAAAAGGGTCATTAACTCCTGCTTCAACTAGATACCCACCACAGTGCTCTTCATCCCAGGAAAAGTCTCTCAACAGAATCTTGCTAGGAAAAATTTTTTAAATTGTCAACTCCCTCCCCTACCTCTACTAAGACAAGCAGAATGGCTTAGGGAAGGTTAGATCTTAAACACACCAAACTGCTATGCTTTTTTGGCAATTCTGAAACAGTCCCTGGTGTGAAACTCCTCCCAGTTTGTTAATTTCATTTTTGAGAGTAAAAACCTAACTGAACAAAAATAAAGAAATAACTATTTTTGGGAAGAGGCNCAGATAGGCCTGCAATAAAAATGGAAAGAAGGCTTCCACATCAAGCTTTCTCCAAAAGGGTCATTAACTCCTGCTTCAACTAGATACCCATCACAGTGCTCTTCATCCCAGGAAAAGTCTCTCTACAGAATCTTGCTAGGAAAAATTTCAAAAATTGTCAACTCCCTCCCCTACCTCTACATAGACAAGCAGAATGGCTTAGGGAAGGTTAGATCTTACACACACCAAACTGCTATGCTTTGGGCAATTCTGAAACAGTCCCTGGTGTGAAACTCCTCCCAGTTTGTTAATTTCATTTTTGAGAGTAAAAACCTAACTGAATAAAAATAAAGAAATAACTATTTTTGGGAAGAGGCATGGAGGAAATGCATCACGAGGCAAATAAATAAAGCTCACAATAAGAGTGAAGGGTTGGTTGGTTGAAGAATGCTGAGAACACAGTTCATTGTGGGAGTCTGTGTGTTCAGTATTTATGCAACATCAAAATTTGATTAAAAGTAAATTGGCTATAATGCACCTAAGTGAAAAATGCATGATTTCTTCTTGTTTTTCTATTGACATGAGCATTACCAATGCACAATGTATTGCTGCTGATAGCTGTGACCCATGTCAGATAAACTAAAGTAAGGGTTTCAGATGCATCACAATGCAGAAGAAATATCATTTGGGGTATGATTTACAGTAAGGTTGGTGTTAGACCAGACCCCCAAAAGGTAGCAGCCCTAAACTACATCACGGCTCCCACAAGCAAGGAAGAGTTGGTCAGCTTCTTATGCATAATGCAGACAAATACAGACTTCCTGCAAAATTTTGCCAAGAGATCAGCACCATTTTGTGAGTTGACCAAGCACAAGATATGGATCAGATGGGGCAAGGTACAACTATGGTGTTTCAATGAGCCTATAGCAGCATTCAAGGATGATGTTCTTCTATGGTACTTCGATCTAACCAAGCCAACCTTTGTTTTTACAGATGCTCATGTTTCAGGGCGTGGAGCCATGCTAGGCCAATGGAATTCCATCAAAACAGTTAAGCCAGTGGCATTTGCCTCTAGATGTACCACCAAGGCTGGGGCAGGATATCCACAACTATACCTGGAAGCAATGTACATGGATTTTGGATTACATCATTTCTGCAATTACTTGGTTGGATCTCCATACCTTATACAAGTCATTTCTGACCATAAACTACTTTGCCTGGTCTTCAATGGCAACAAGAAGGGGTCCATCTAAATTGAGCACATCAGGCTATGCCACCAAGATATTTAGTACAAGACCATCTTTTGGAAAGGTAACTCAACCAAGTGGGTTACACCTCCAGATGAGCAAAACCAATTGAGAAAATTTCTAAAATTCCAAAAGCTGAGCTTCATGAAATAGAAGAGCTCAACNATGGCCTTGCTATTGTCAGGCAGTGATCATCAATGTTTTAAGTGCCACCCAGATGATTTGAAGAAGGCTTGTCTTCCAGAACAAGAACCACAGCTAAACCCAAACTTTTTCCAGAGAGATTTGGGTGACCAGGAGGAGAGCAGTGAAGATGAGGACTATACTGCAATAACTGAAGCAGGTGGTGTAGACGAGGAGGTACCAAAAGAAGAATCAACAGCGTGACCGTCGGAACACCAGAGGAGACTAAAGCCTTGATATAATGACTGTTAAATGATAGAACAGTATGTTACAGTTGGAGAACAGTATCAAGAGATGTTGGATTTTGTTTTATGGACACTACATTGTTTTGTTTGAAACTGGAAAATGGTTCCGGTGAAAAGCATTTCCTTGATGGACATTAGCTTAGTTTACCATAATACTAATTTTAAGGGGTTGATATAGTATTTATTATTTATTATTTCTGAAACATGGATTGGGTTATTACTTGCTGGTACACTTTACAATAACAAGTACTTAAAAACAGGAAATTAAACCTGAGAACCTCCCTCACAGAAAAATGACTTTGTTAGCCTTTTTAGTGAGGTGCAGACATTAATCATTGCAGCTTTGACGAAGTTAAAACAGTTTTTTGCAGCTGTAAATTGTCGTGAGCTTTAACGGTTTACGGTTAATCGTACCGTAGTCCTGAAGAAAGAAACGTAAGGCATACGAAAATTCAATTATTGTTGATTCTAAAAATACGTTATTTGTTTGGGTTTGATCCTTGTATATGAATCAAGAGCCTCCCCCTTTCATCCCACCAAATATTATTATCATCTGTCATACCACCCTGGAGAAAATCTCAAATTTCACTTGAAGTACAAGAGTAAGCGCCCTACCACCAACATCCAAAGTATTATTTTTTCATTTTAAAAACTAAATTTAAGCTTATTTAGGGAAGCGTCTTCGGATAAACTAATTGAGTAATATACTAATATATATGTTTCAGACAACTACTTCTTACTCAAAGAGCCCTCTCAAGTTACAATTATTATATGGCTTAAGCCTCCTCCTTCCCCCGATTAAAATCAAAAACAAAATATATATTTTTTAATGGCTGTTGGCTGTCAAGTGCTTTATTATTTGAAGAAAACTAGTTTCATCACGTTGTTATACAGTAAAGAGGTCATTCTTAAATGTAGTTGTGTGCTCAACAGCTGAATAGGTTCAACATTTGATAACATTCTGTTCTGACCATATTTTATGTATGCAGAATTTGCCAAATTCAACTTTTAGTTTTTTCGAAACTAACTTCTAAGTTCTTTCAAACTCTTTCAGAATATTCTTAGAATACAAACCGTTAATTGAGATGACACAGTTCCTACTGAGTGAGATAAAACATCCAACTCAGTGATCTTTACTTAATCACTTTTGATCTCCATTTGTATGTCCACTTCACCTTGTCATTAATAATGCATTAACTGTACTCTAATCAAATACTGTCAAACCTGACTAATTACTGACAGTGAGGATAAAATGATCTGCTAAAGTCTCCTTAAGAAACTTATCTAGCTAACAGCATATAAAATCTAGAATAAATTAGCACTTGAAAAGTTAAAGTAGAAAATCAGTGAAAAAGAGTGAATTTCAAAGTACAATGTCAGTGAAAGGGGACTTTGATCAAATATACTAATTGAGATGTAGACCACTTTGTTATATGGGATTGCACCCACTTGGTTGATAGTATATGAGAAGAAATTAAAACTCTGAATATTGCCTTCTGGCATACATCAAAATAAACAGAATTTTGTTACTTACATTGGATCGTTTGAGCACATGAAGATCTCTTTCTTGTTGTAAAACTGCTCGTGCCATAACAAACACTTGACCTAAGAACTATGATAATATTTCCTTGATTACTATTTAGTCCACAGTTGGTCTCTTTTAAATCCTTGAAGGGTAAGAGTGATTCTAATAAGTAAAACAGTTATTTTAACTCTTCAAATCAGTTGTCTTTTCACCATAAACAAATCTGTTATCGTCGATATTCGTAGGTGGTTTATTTTCAGGATTTAATTGTATTAACCTTTGCCCATTTACTCATCCTAAATGTTGAGAATGTTCATTCTTGGAAAGCGCTTAGTTGTGAAATAATATATTTAGATGTTCTGTTATTTTCAGTAAAAATGAAGTTTTCGTTTCTCTTTGAGTTGCAATGTCGCCGAGAGAAACTTCTGTTGCTAAGGAGAAAATGAGCAATCAAGCAGAACTTCCGATCGTAAATAAATCAACAAAAGAATAAACATCTTCATCGTTTCATCCAAAACCAAGATGTACACAGAAATTGACAAGGCAGTTTGTCATTAAAAAAGCTGATTTTGGGTGAGTTTTTTCCGATTAAGAATCCTACAAGGCATCGAGTCATCAAGTGAATGAAATTATAAAGAAGAAGAAGAGGGGGGAAAAAAAGCACAAACAAGAGTTAAATTAAACGATGAAAGCTGACCTCAGCCTTAAAAATATTTAAGTCAAAAAATAAGAAAGAAAAGCACTCAGAAGACAAAGATTTATACAACCTAACTGTTGGAGGTAAAAAAACTATATTCAAAGATTTCTTTGTTACAAAGAAGAGCAACAAATACGTAAGAGATAAAGAAATTGAGGTAAACGTATCACACGAGATGCAACCAAATGTGCCACCACCAAGGAAACCCTACCCTATTTTCTATGATTCCTATAAAAAAAGACGTAAAGCACGCTAACATATTGAAGCAAATCTATTCAGTCACAATTTTTAAGTCTGTAATTATAAATGGGAGGATAGGTAACTTGATATCTTCCTTGTACGATACGAACATGAATATTTGCAATGTTGAGCAGAAGTGGAGCAGGTGGGGCCACACCTCCTCTAGCAATTTCAGTTAGATTTTTTTCCCCTTCATGGCTTCAGCCAGTTTATGACGTATTAAAGTCTCAATTCATCAATTCATTGAATCACCTGATACAACGAATCATTGTGCAGTTTTCTTTTCTTGACAGACATCAAACAGAAACCATTCTGATCCACCCACGCTTCAATATTTTTATTTTTTTGCTCGGGTGGTGAGCAAAGAGACAGGCCTTTCAAAAGCCCCCAATTTTCAAAAAAGTCTTTTGTCATTTCATGTTCATGTTCATTCAGCAGATAAATTGGGGGAAAGATTCATTTTAAAGTGACTATCGCCATGACATTTGATACAGCGATCCGTATTTCCAATGCGCAATTCCGGTTGTAATTTTTCCCATGCACATTTGCTGAGCAATGAGCAACCGACCAATTTCTTCTTTTTAGCTCTTCTGTCATCAATTATTAAATGTTATTAAACCTTTCGTTTTGGTTTAAAACATCGAACTCACAATTTGTATGCTGGTCGAGAGTTGAAGTCCAATGGCAGCTTGTATATTTACAATTTTTTGCTCATTTTAATTTTTTTAACACGAGAAACGTCTCCAAAGTGAGAAAAAACACAAGGCCCGTGTGCAAATATTGTCCCCTGGGTGCTTGTCAGATATTAGCAGGAGGGTAGTTGTCCTGCTGGCTCACTCATAGGGTATGCCCCGACCCCCTTTTTACCACTTACTAGTTTGGACTGTCAAGTATTACGGGAAAGAATGGTGGTGATTGCCACCTCCACGCTCTTTCTCTTCGGTTTATCGACAAAGGTGTAGGATTCTGACTGATTCAGCAAGTGCCAGTAAATAACAACGTGTTTTTTTTAAAAGTAAATAACTAATCCATAAACCAACGGGGAGAAAAAAAGAATGAAAGCATTAAATAGTCTACCTGTAAGCTCAAATTGCAATCATTCATCAAAACTCAATTAACCTATGGCAGCTAGCATGGCCATTTCAGGTGCACAGCTGATCAGCCTCAGCCGTTAATACACACAGCAGTGACAAAAGAGGAATAGAAACTTTCAGATTGACATGTGGACCCACGAGTAAAGAATTGGTGGGGTGATGCTCCATTGCTCATCAGCCTATTACAGTGGAAACTGACTGATCGTTATGAGACACAAATTAATAAAAAAGGAATTTGTTGAGAAATCACGTATCGATGATGTTTTTATGCAGCATTCATAGTGATCGTCTTGTCTGCAGTCACCACCTCAAAGATTGGTATCTTCAATGCCAATCGTTCTGAGGTTTCCCAAGATCGCATAAAAAGATAATGATAACCCCGAATGATTCTGTGTCCAAGGCACACGTGAAATATATGTATGTGGGGTGGGATGGGATGGGGGATCTAAGACTCACTTCGTTACCTTGCATGAGAAGCTGAAGCTGATGTCAAAATGAGAGAGCACTTCAAATATTGTCTAAGAGCCTTCCTTTTTTCCACCTATGGTCCCAAGGCACTGCCGCGATGACCACCTTGGACCTTTCTATGACAACCTGGGGGAAAAAAGTAGTTGATAAAAAATTCAAGGAGCTTATTTAGTAATGGGAGCTTAAACCCCGCCTCTTGTGGTCGGACCCTTTTTCATCTGTGATCTTGGAGACTCATGCATTTGGTGCCAATTTATGATGAGGTTTCCCGAGAAGGAGGACAGAGGAAAAGATGGGAGCCCCTGGAAAAAATTACTTGACACTTCCCCAGAAAAAATTGGTCCCTTCCTTGAAAAAATGACCCTCTCCCATCAACAAAAACTTCAGCTGATCTAACCCTGGAAATAGGTATTATGACCCCTAGAGGTTGAATACTCAGAGACCAAAAGATGTATATTCAAAATTTTGTAAAGGTGGGATACCTTCCTCTGGAAAATTTTACTAGTTAGCCTATGATTCTAATTTTCCCAAGCACTTAAACACTGACCGTGCCAGAGATTGGTGGTGATTGCTGATGAAGTTTTCTCGGATCATCCAAAAGACGAGAATAATCCCAAGTATGACCCCTCGGTTAAAAATTTGCCCAGACAACCAGGAAACTGAAAAATTAAAAAATAAAAAATTTAAAATTTCCAAAATTTTTACAAAATATTCTGAATTTTTACAAATTTACCTCTAATCCCCCTTTGAGCCAACCTTATCTAACCCCCTTATTTCAACCTTATTGTATTCGCGCGCACATGCACACACACACACACAGACACTCACTCTCTCTCACACACACATACACACACACACACACCTTGGTCAGACTTGATTTGCATCTATCCAAGTGATCCTGATGTCCTGAAATGCTTCATGAAGAGCACAACACAAGTTCACCACTTGTGTTTTTTAAATTATGGGATAATTGCCTTCTTCACTGATTTTACAATCCCAAGTTTATTACTCACCTATAATGTAATTACCTCTCCAGTCATACATGTAGAATGATTTAGCATTGAATACTGTTTCGTGGCTATCTTTGCCAATATTTGACTGTCAGTTAAAATATGGCTTTTTGCTTCATATCCAAAGTAATAACGTTATTATGTTGTAATTATCAGTTTAAGGCAAAGTCCTCATTTATACGAAACGACTCCCCTACGATTCTACAAATATGTTCCAAATTTCATTTAGATATCTTCAAAATTGAGGCCGCGCAATAAAAATTGGTGCTGAATCTGCACTGCTACCCTCAAAATTACGTATGCGACAGAACACAGATTTTTGGCGGGGGGAAACTGCACCGAGATGTAGGCTTGCTGACTTTCTTCTCTCGCTAGCAGGACAATAAAATTTTCCTAAAAAAAGTACTTTTCGGGCATCCTAATTTTTTCTAAGTGAATAACCCCTTTCCCCTTAATGTGGCTATTTGGTGGGACAACTCCCCTGGATTATAGAAATTATTCACTTTTTGGATCTCTTCCAATATTCCCAATTACAAAAGTATGGCAATAAAAAAAAACCCTGTTCATGGATCATGATACCACTAGTGGCTGCTGATGCCATATCAATTCACAAGTCACCGAAAATGACCTTCGAACAGATTATTGTAAGAGTTGAAGATAATGACTTTGCCAATGGTCAAATATACACTGGTCTGAGCAGGGAAACAAAATTGAGAAAAGTTGCATTTGATGAAAAAGTTAAGTAACAAGAGG
Organism: Morbakka virulenta; assembly: GCA_003991215.1. Classification (NCBI taxonomy): domain Eukaryota; kingdom Metazoa; phylum Cnidaria; class Cubozoa; order Carybdeida; family Carukiidae; genus Morbakka; species Morbakka virulenta. Next base: position 544,279 of record RDPX01000308.1, read on the forward strand.
AATTACAGTGGTGGAATTGTGGTATGGAAAGTTGAGTAACAAGAGGAATTACAGTGATGGAATTGTGGTATGGAAAGTTGAGTAACAAGAGGAATTACAGTGGTGGAAATGTGTGAGGAAGCGGGCTCGAGAGAACAACCAGTATGAATTCAATAAAAATGGAATACACAACTTTTCCGGGTATCCATGATACGTGGATGATCCTATCACATATATGTCTGAAAAGCATGGTAACCCATATTTGAATCTTATCGTTTATATGTCAAGAAAGGTTTAGCATTTGTTGATAACTCAGGGAGCAAGCCAACAAGACACTACCCTTCTGCTAACATTAAATAAATATGTTAACAAGAAGAAAAATAAATGAGTAGAAGCGTCGTACATTCCTAATTATTTAATACCGGACGAATTTTCAAATTTCAAAGAAACTGGCTTTCGACGTTAACAGTTTTGATTATCACTTAATATATAAACAATTAATCAATTAACCAATTCTATTCCTCGCTCATTCTATCTCAGCTTCTCATTAGCTGGTCGTAGTGGGTGTCGTCATCATTCGGGGCACATTTCATCTTGCTTCTCTTTCAACTCAACGCAAAATCCCGTTTCCCGTATAGTTTTTTTATATGGGTCTCTTTTCGATCACGGCATGATGTGATTGGTTGGCTATCTATCCTTTTAAAAAATCACGACGTAGAATGCGGGGTAAGATTTAAAGTGCCGCACATGTTCATTTACAAAGTTTTCGCAAAGTAAGTGGAGATTTGATTTAATAAAATGAGAATATAATTTTAATAAGTTCATGTACGCTTTTATGGGTCAATATGAATAACATTTGATATTTTTTTTAGAGGGTGGGGGGTATTTTTTTCATCGACTATATACAGAGGACAAACTTGAAAAAAAAGGCAAGACCCTCATCAGGAGAAACATATTTCCATGAAACAATCTCAAAAAGCCTTGCAAAGAATTATAGCCATAGTCTTCTTCTTCTTTTTCTTTCGGCTCCTCCCTGATTCAGGGGTCGCTACAGCGAATTTTCGTCCTCCATATGGCACGATCTTGGGCGTCCTTGCGTCTTAGCCCCTTCTCCATCATATCAGCTTTGATGTTATCCATCCATCTTTGCTTTGGTCGCCCTCTTCTTCTCCTTCCTGGTATATCCATCCTCAGCACTCTTGTCCCGACATAGCCCTATTCTCTCCTCTCCACGTTTCCAAACCACCTCAACATGGACTCCCTTATCTTCTGAGAGAGTTCTCCAACAGCTAGCCTGTTTCTCACTATCTCATTGCGCAACTTGTCTCTTCGAGTAACACCCAGAGCCCATCGAAGCAATCTCATTTCTGCTACGTTCATCCGTTTCTCGAGTCCTGGCATCAAAGGAACAGTTTCCATGCCGTACATCATTGCCGGTCTTATTATTGTCTTGTAGAGCTTGCCCTTCACTTTCTCTGGCACTCTTTTGTTGCACATCACCGCCGTTGTCTTTTTCCAACTGCTCCATCCAGCTTGGATTCTTTTCTTCACTTCTTTGTCACTGCCTCCGTCATATTGTATAGTTGACCCCTCTACGTCCTTTATCATTTTCACGTGCTGAACATCCTTGGAAGCTCGATCGAACTGTTTTGCCATGCGATAGACACTTTTCTGTCCTTCAGTAGTCTTGAGGTTGTTGGAAATTTCTTCAAAAGCTTCAGACTTGGCTTTCGCCACACTCCTCTCCGCTTCTTTACTGGAATTACGGTACTCCTCTTTGCTTTCATCAGTTTGAGATTTACTCCATTTCTTGTATGCCTCTTTCTTCTTCCGAAGACATTTCTGTACTTCGTCATTCCATCACCAAGTATCTTTGTTTGGTTTACCCTTACCCGAAGTTTTACCAAGTACCTCCTTGGCAATCGACTTGATGGACCCAGACGTAACATTCCAGTCAACCGGGAACACCTCACCATGTTCCTTTTTCACTTCCGAGACAAAACTATGCCTACCCTCTTGCTCTTTCAACTTCCACCATCTGATCTTTGGTTCCGTGCTCTTTGCTCTCTTTGCTTTCACACTGAACTTTACCCTACAGACAACTGGTCGATGCTGACTTGCAGCACACTCCCCTACTACTGCTTTGCAGTCTATAACTTCCTTTAGGTGTTGCCTCCTGCAGAGGACATAGCCGATCTGCGTCTTGAAGTTTCCGCTGTGATAGGTGATTCTTTGCTCATTTGTCTTCCTGAAGTAGGTGTTGGTAATCGCCATCTCACAGCTTGTTGCAAACTCAACTACTCTTTCACCTCCTTCATTCCTTGTTCCCCATCCATACCTGCCCATTACATATTCATCTCCAGCGTTGCGTTTGCCAACATGTCCATTCAGGTCCGCGCCGATAAAATAATTATATATTATAATTATATCCATAGTAAAAACTGTAATTTAATAGGTGACAAAAGACCATTGTCCAAAGCCGTCTTTTCCTGCCAAGCACTTGAACCCTGATCTCTTGACCCTGAGGGTGCATTAATTTCACAACAAATATTGAAATGCAATCGCAACAGCAGACCACTGTATATGTGGTGATGATATAGATAGGTATCTGATAGGTCTTATTGACAAACATGTCTTACAGTAATATGAGAAATTGTAACGTTAATACCCTCTAACATATCTATGGTCAGTTTATTTTGTATTTCACTTCCATTTTCTTGCTTAACACAAAATGGTTAATTGTACAACCTTTTGTATTCAATTTTAGAAACTAGGCCAAATCATTATCACGATAAAATAGACAAAGAGAAGAAAACAATAACGGAAAGTCGACTTTTAAGGGTGGATTTTGTTTATTTTTTCCATTACTATTCGTTTCATTAACAAATGAGAAAATTTAACAATAATAGTTGATTTCAAACATCTTTGATCTATTCAACATTTGACGCTGCTTTTCCATTTACTTTTTGCTAGGTATCTGAGGATCAATCTGTTATTTAGAAAGGTACTGAGTGCGAAAGAGTTTGTGAATCAAATTGAGACTTTAAAAGGCAAATTTATACGACACTCAGTAAAGGAAAGGATGCCTTTCACCAACACATATAAGGAGATGATAAACACCACAAAGGGTGAAACTAGATTGCATCCCTCATACGTAAAAAGCTGCTAATTATTGGCATTAACAAATTTGGAAGAAAACAGCTTTATCCAAATTATGATCCGAATTAAATAAATGCATATAAAGCTTTATTGAACATAAAAAATGTTATGGCAACCAATTTCTGTTTTACTATTTGTGTTTTAGGTAGTGACTTGCTCTGTTGACAACGGGAGACATGCCGACCTCATGGATTATAATGTTATGAATTACAATAATTTACTTCTATATTGCGTTTAAAGATATGAAACTCTGAGTACTGCAATGTTAGAGTTTTTCTTACTGGTACATCTGATTATATGATAGCTTCTACGTTTTAATGTGGTAGAGCACTGATGCTGATGACATTTCATATTCATTTGTTAATATATTGCGTTTATAATGTAAAGCTTTATATTCTTTGTAGGAGATAAGTTGCTCTTTCGTTTAAAGCACACAGGTTTTATTTTAATTAGAAATCTGAATCAACACTTGGAACTAAAAGTTACTCAATTGGTTTCTTCTTTTTGGGACCTACAACTGCATTATTTTTTTAAGGTTAAGATTTTTTGGAAGGATATAAACACAGATCGCCAAGGAGAAAAAAGTGCAGATCAGCCAAAAGTTACAATCTTTTCCCAACAAAAATAAACAAAATGAAAACTTATAAAAACTGTAGACAAGAAAGTCAAGAAAGTTAGTTGAAACCTTCCATCCATCTGTGCACAAATAAAAGTCAATGCACGCTTTTTTGAAAATGGTATTTTTACTTTCTTGTTTTTTTTTAGTCCAGAGCTAAAATTTCTTAAATTTTTGGCTATCGTAGTACTAGTTTCCTGTAAACCAGTTTCTTACGAAAAAAATATACTAGGTTACTGTTTATGGCTTTTTAAAGTTTTGGGATTCATTTACTTTAAAATGATTTTCCTGTTTATCTATGCTTTTTTCCATACTTTACACACCTTCCCAATTGCCTTCTTTAATGACTACACTTGTTTTGAATTGTCCAGTTAGTTTTATTTAAATTATGATTGTAATTTAAACTTTTATAAATGTTATTACAAATGTTATACTGATTTTTTATTTATTCTTTTTACGTTTCAAAATCATATAATGAGATTCATGGCTGGCAGCAGACTAACAGATCACACCCCAAGTAAGAAACTCCTCAGGATCACAAAATTGACACCAATCACTCCAGCAATCAAGAAAGGATGGTAGAAGGAAAGAGAAACCGAGGACGTCCGTGCAAACGCTGGCGTGACAACCTTTACGTTTTGTATTTCACTTCCATTTTCTTGCTTAAAACAGTTAGCGATAGAGCAACTTAATATTGTAACAGAAGACCGGAATCAATGGAAAATGCATCCACGTGTTAGTGCGCAATCTTGTTTAACTGGAGACAGCGTCACATGATGACACTGATTTTAGTAATGCAGGTTTGTTGACTCTATATTTGGGCTCAATTTCCATAATTTTGAAGTTTGATGAAGTATAAGCTGTTGACAAATTTGTTTATTTACTTTACATTTTGATTGCGTTCTTAGTTTGGTATTTTTGTATATCCCCCCCCCCCCTACTATTCAAATATGACCGAAACCAAATGAATGCTAAATAAGTATAATATTTAAAAGAGAATGAGAATGGAGATTGATCAGATAAAGAATAAACAAAGTGATTACATTACGATAACTTACCTAGCTTAAAAAACCTCTTTGTTTTTGCTAATCTTTGGGTTTTTCAATATGCATTCTAAAGGCAACATCAATCACGCGATTTTGGCAACGATATTAATGGGATTTTTTTCTATTTCTTGTTCAGCTTGTCACTAAAGTCACCAAAGGTACCTTCATTCAACAAATTTTACTATTTTTCAGAACAGAATTTCACCCAAACATCGAAAAATGTTTTTTCGGCATTTTCTAACATTTTGCTTGGTTAAAACGTCTCACTACTCACTGCTTTATGGCTTTGAAAATGATGCGTTCTCAAGTAAACTTGGTCTGAAAATTTCGAGTACAGTTAGTTGGAACATGGGTCGACTGTTAAGTTCCAGAGAAAAATTTTCTTGGGACCATGATTTAAAAAACTTTTTAATTAGCGAAGAAGAATTGGCTAACGATTACTGTGAGTAAAAATCTATATTTTGTTTTCTCTGTATTTTCTTTGGAGGAGAACAAAGTTGGAGTGAAAATGGAATGACAGATTTAACACATCTCGTATATACGTATCTCTAAGTCTGAAGCATCATCAACTCATATAACTCATCAACTGCTACTCCAAATATCAGCTTCCTCTCTGAATGAATCTCGTTATTCATCAGTCCAGCGACATGACAAAGAATCGGATAACAATCACTATATCTAAAAAAAAATATGAAAATTTCTGTGGGTCTCACGAACGCCCTCTTCGAGAGCATGACGAAAATAAGAACTTGCATGAGTAAGGAATATTTTAAGGTTTATTGGGTTGATTTCCTTACAAGACTAGACAGTTTACTTTTGTGTTAAAACAGTTGAGCAGTAGAATTTACGCTCTTGATGCATTTTTGCTTCGGTATATAATTGTTCCATGTAATCAGGAGTCAGCAGCACGATTCTTCCCCCCTTCACTTTTTCTTTTGTCCTGTGCCTAATGTGTCTCTGCTCCTATATTCATCGTGTCCTTTTATACTGCATCATGTCATCCTTTCTCTGTCTCTCTCTTGATCGCTTTCCTTAATACACCGTTCCAGTAAGTAGTAAAGGCATTGATCTGAAATTGTGGACGTCTGTTGGATTCATTTCGGATCTTATTGGAAAATATGTCTTTGTTTGGCTTTTTCGTACCAAAGATTGTCTTTATGTTGTTCACTTCTGTATGTTTTAAATGTAAGTTCCAGTTTATTGTGTTTTCCAAAAATCCAATTAATTCCTCTATATCATGATTTGAAACCTTATTAAGTTCATAAATTTTTTTTGAAATAAGCTATTTATCTCGTCGTGAGTGGTAAGCTTTTTCTGAGCTACGTTTCGAGAAGTACTTCCCCCATCGTCAATTGACGTTGGGAGAAGTAACTCTGAAAACGTAGCTCCGAACAAGCTTACGACTCACGACAAGATAAATAGCCTACATCATTGGCTTACACTGAGTCCATAAAGTCAAGAATTTTGAAAATCTTTATTTTTGTTCATTGACAACTGGGGAAACATCAATTAAAGTAGTAAGGTGCTGAATCGGTTTCTATAAAATAATCCTATTCTTTATAAAACAAAGACAAAGGCACTTCGTATTGTTCTAATCAATTAGTTTTACACTAATTTTACTAATTTCACAAAGAATTATGATAATGATGGCAATTAGGTTGATCACTTGCTTTTGAATCGCACATTTGCTGTGTCTCACTTAAATGTAATTTGGACAAATTAATGCAAAATTGGTATTCATTATTTATTTTCATTTGAACAATGCAAATTTAATGTAAGTAATAAGGTCATATTACTAATATGACATTTGTTGTCATATGGAATTTCGCATAGATCACATCTAAAGTGGTCTTGTCACAAGGCGCTGTGATAATCCACTGGCCAACAATGTTTTTATTGCATTTATATCAAACACTTGATGTTACATAATTTCTTGCCCTGATTTCAGATCTGAAGTTAGTTTTTTTCTCAATGCAAAACCTTTTTTGCAATCAAGGTATTTGAAAATCTCAAAATTTCGTCATCATCACATTGACGTCGTAGTATATCATGAAATATATGTGATAAAATATGCTATAAAACTCTTTAATTTAGCTTGGAAATAAAAAAGAAAATGCAAGATTGTATAAATTTATTCAAGATCACGATTGGAAACACTTCCTCAAATACAAAAGTGATTACAGTTTACATAAGACTGATAAGTCGATAAGACGTTTGCTACTAGGAGGAGATACAGCTCATTTGTAGTTTACTCAGGTATGAATTTCCGCTTGCAACTCTTGTGTTTGTAGACTGTCTCAGGGCATTCTCGGTTAATGGTCCAGCAGTAATCTCCAATCATATGGTTGTCCCATCTCCCTTAGTAATGCTCTTCCGTGATCTTGAGGTCCTGGTGGAACCGCTTGTCTTGCTTATCATTTACATCTCCTATGTTTTCAGGAAATCCATCATGATGATTATTCTATTATTTCCCACAATGCCTTCAGGGAAATGCAATGAAACCAGAAATAATTGTTTAACTGAGTTCCTTCAAATAAGTTTGTTATTGTCCTGTACTTCATATTAGTCTTACCTTTGAAATGAAATGGTTTTTAATGAGGTCGTCATCTGCTCTTTACACAAAGGTGACATGAGCTCCCCCAGTAAATTCGGGATGATACTCGCTGCTTGTTGATTTCATTCTCTACATATTTCGAATGATTCCTTGTCTGATGCAATGAGTTCTGTTGTCCTCTTATCTAAAGTGAAAAATTATGACATAAGTGAATAAGTGCAAACATAGAAATGAATTTTTTTAGTTCAAAATAAAAACTCATCTCCACATCAAGGGTGGATTTGTAAATTGAGTGTAAATAACAATGAAGTGGGCAAAACATTCGAGGGAGTACAATTCACCTGTCAGATAAAATGTCTCTATATCTGAGTGGATAACTTAGATCACTAACCATCAAGGATCCCTGTCTGGCTTGTCTGTTGTTTAAATTTTATTGAGGGGAGCTTTCTTTCTTGGTTGCTACTTTCTTTTTAAATTGGAGTTTTAAGATTATATGTATACATAAAAAAGCTAAAAAATATAAAAAAATATGATCTAGGTAAAGAAAAACCTTTTATTGTTTATTTTTTTATTGTTGTTTTCTAAAATTTTCCAACCATTTAACATCATATTATCTATGAAAATTTACTGCAATGTATGACACAAGAAATAAAATAAAAATGTAAAAATGTTCTTTTCTTTAATTTTATACTCAAGGACATGATATCTGACTTATAAAGTGTTTGTGATTTATGGTAATGGTTGACTTTAACTTGTGAAAAGCGTAAGAGAGCAATAAACAAGGTATTTCCATGCATAGAAATTGAGTAATGATAGAATCAACTTTCTTCTAGAGTTATCAGATGATTAGATTTTTGGCAACAATTTAAATGTAAAGCAACTTATTCGTTTAGAATGAAAAATATCCACTATCATAGAGAATATGTTTGTGAGTGATTAACATCCATTGTACTCTCTGCCTCTACAATTATAAAGTATATGTAATTTAAGATATAATGTAAATAAAAAAATAACCTTGCCATTGGGAAAGGCATCGTTAACTGTGAATCCAAGACTTGTCTTATTGTTTTTGTATAAATCTTTCCAATAGGAAAATGGTTTTGTGAAGCTAGGCAGACACATTCTTCATGCTGTCTTGCAGTTGAATGAACGGTTTATGTACTTTTAGTCGAGGGAGATTTTTCACTACTTGTATTTTCTTATTGCTCAATTTGTCGGGAATCTGAAGTGGACGCACAGTTGCACCTTGTATCGGATTAGACAAAGAGCTGCTAATCCTGTAAGTGCGACTTTGTTTTACTTTGTCTGAGTATTCTGTAAAATATGTTTTGAATTGATAACACTTTTCAACATTTGTGTGAAGCTTCAAAGATATTCTAGGAATATTGAAACAAATATCTTGTCCCAAACTAAGTTTATTTCTCTCTGGAGGAGCACAGCTGTAGACCACATTAGTTAGGTACTTCAACGTGGGTTGTTCAACATGCATTTCACAATCATATGTAGGCGCAGGTTCTTCATCAAAATAACAAGATCTTCCTTGCAGGTAATTTGGTATCTGCATTTTGGTGACAACAATATTTGGACCTCTTTTTGTAAAAGAAAATGCGAGTTTGTTAAGCAGTTGATAAAACCTTGCAAGGAAGTTTGCCTTTTCTATAAGAGTCTTGATTGAATCTCCACGAACGTATCGAATAGTGATAGGTATACAAGACCTAATGTATACACAAACAGTCATACCGCTACGTATGTCTGTGTCTATAACAACATCAATCTTAATAACATTTTCAATATCAAAAGCAACATCTAATTTTATTTCTGCACTTTGTTCTCTATTCATAAATATATCTATCTCCATACCTATTGCCATGTCTGAAGTTTCAGCTACGTCTGTTACAATATCTATGTCGACACCTATGGATATATCCATTTTTAAATCTGTACCTATTTCTCTATTTATACTTACATCTATGACTCTACACACAGCGATGTGTTTATCCTCAGACAAATTAAAACTTAAGCGGTATTCAGTGAAGCAAAAATGTCTAGCAATACAGCCATGTCTAGAATTACAGCCGTATCTATACCAACAGGCATGTCTTTATCTACTGGCATGTCTAGTCCTACCGCGACGTCAAAACAAAGATTTATGCCTAATGGTAGAGCAATGTTTATAGCTGGTGCCCCGCCTTTACCTAGAACCACTTTTTTGCCTAAATCTATGACCATACATACGGCCATGTCTTGTCCTACAGCCATGTCCATAGCTAGAGCCATGTGTATATCTAGAGTCATGTATATACCTAAATCTACCTATTTACCTACATCAATATGTATACCTATAGTCATTTCTAGAATTACAAGCATGTATTGTTCCACAAGCATGTCCAATTCTAGAGCATGTCTAGAACGTCAATAGCAAAAGCCATGTCTGTAACTAGATTTATGTCTATACAGATATCCTTCTCTAGACCTACAGNGTAGAGCAATGTTTATAGCTGGTGCCCCGCCTTTACCTAGAACCACTTTTTTGCCTAAATCTATGACCATACATACGGCCATGTCTTGTCCTACAGCCATGTCCATAGCTAGAGCCATGTGTATATCTAGAGTCATGTATATACCTAAATCTACCTATTTACCTACATCAATATGTATACCTATAGTCATTTCTAGAATTACAAGCATGTATTGTTCCACAAGCATGTCCAATTCTAGAGCATGTCTAGAACGTCAATAGCAAAAGCCATGTCTGTAACTAGATTTATGTCTATACAGATATCCTTCTCTAGACCTACAGCCATGCCCAGACTTCACAAGCATGTCTTGACCTGCGGCCATATCTAGACGTACAGCCATGCCAATAACTACAGTCATTTTAAGACGTATGGGCATGTGTAGCCCTATATCTAAGAACAAAGATATGCCCAAAATTATACCCAAAGCCGTGTCTAGACCTTCTGACATACCTAGTCCTACAACCATGTATGGACAGATAGAAATGCATAGACCTACAGTGATGTACAGACCTAGAGCCACGTCTAGACATACGCCCATGTCTAGACCTATATACACATTTTGACATATGACCGTATCTATTATACAAAGAGCTATGTCTATAGTGAGGGCCAAGTTTATAACTGCAGCTATGTATAAATCTAGTTCCATGTCTTTTCGCAGGGTCCAAGGCAATATACAGAGCTATTTTTAGATCCAGAGACATGTTAAGTCTTGCAGAATATATTTTTCCTACTTATGTCTATAGACTTGTAGCCATGTCTTGGTCTATATATACACTTACACATATGAGCGAACGTATTCAAAAAGCTATGTCTGTACTCAGGGTCAAGTTTATAACTGCAGCCTTGTCCTATCGTAGGGGCATGTCTTTGCCTTATACCTTGGCTATATCTAGATCCCTGTCTGGGCCCAATGCCGGAGTCAAGATACAGAGCCATGTTCAGACCTACAGACATATTCAGTGCAGAGCAGACCACCTTCGACCAAGGAACCCTCTTCAGACGCATGTTCATGTCGTGACTTACAGCCAGGTCTTGATCCTCAGACATGTACATACGTATCCAGCCGAGAAGAAAATTGTTTATTTCCATCTGAAACTTAATTCTACAGATGCAAGCAGTTAAGAGACCACAGGCAATTCAAATGATTCAGACGTCGGAGTGATAGAAGGGATCTTTTCTAGTCCCTTCAATCATTTTGAATTACAGGGTTTGGTGCAAGACTTGACTTTATCTGACGCACGTGAAGAGTTCCTAGCTTCGAGAGTCAGTTAAAAACCGTTAACTCAAGCCGATTTAAGAATTTCTTTTTACAGGTCTAAAGAAAGTGGATTTTTTGAACTTTTCAATGTTACTAGCGATTTTGTATTTCGCAATGACATTGGTGCACTTCTTTTATCTTTAGGTATAACTGGTTACAAAGCAAAGGATTGGTGACTTTTCTCAGACAGGACGAAGAAAGGCTTAATGTGTGTTCTTCTTCTTACTGGAAAAAAGTTTTGAGCAATACCTATAGTTTAATCAGTAATTTACTGGCGGGTTACGAGAGTATTAAAAGGTAATTTGTGTGCTTCGATACCATGAACACAATTGGATAATATGTGTAAATTTAAAGATGGAGAATTTTCTCTTGAGTCAACAGAGAGACTTCACAAAGCACCCTTGTTATTTGTACTTAAGACACAATCGGAACCGTGATCATAATTGACAAAAAAAGTGCCCTCCCTAGACCATAGCTGGAACCTGGAAAGCCAAATCTCATAGAGTGACGGTTAGTTGACAACTCTAATGTTATATGTGAGCATAATGGAGAAGTTATTTGAAGTCTTAAACAAAGACCATCGATGCTTGCAACACATCAGGCAGACTTTTCCCGGCCGGTCTTATGAAAAAGTGAAAGCGGGGTACTTGACACACCTCAGATTTAAAAATTGATAAAAAATAGTCTGAGAAAAGTGTGAGAGTTGATCAAAAGGCAGCATAACTTGCTTTTGTAGCAGTTGCCAAGCAGTTCTTGTGAAATTATAAATATCCTAACTACAGGAACTTGATTGGTGACTTGCTAAAAATTTTTAAAAGCTTGGTTGCAACATGAGTATAAAGCCACATTTCCTGCATAGTCACTTAGATGTATTACCAGAAAAGCTCGGAGATGAAAGTGACGAGCATGACGGGGCGTTCCATCAGGACCTAAAGGAAATGGGAGATGGGACATACACATGATCACTGACTACTGTTGGTCAATAAAGCGGGATTGTCCAAGAGTTGAATACACAAAGAAAAGCCGAAAAAGAAGCTTGCTGCCTTCACGTGACATTTGCTCGATTGTCTTTGTTTCTACTTTGACAATACCTTTGGGTTTTTAGCGTCAGTATCTTGGTTGTATCTACAAACATGTTTTGATATATGAAATTCGCTCATTTTCACTGTAGAAAAGCAAATACACTTTGTCTTTCTTTAAATGCAATAAAAACCAATGAATTGTTGTGTCTCAGTCCTTTACAAGTACGTAGGAGTCGTTAGTGTATAAATACTGCAAATACATCGGTGTTACATATTTTTGTTTGTCCGAGTAAAATAATTGACAAATTCTCCTGTTTTTACAAAATTTGTACTATAGAAGTATCATATTTTAAAATTGAGACCCGATAGGAAATAACAAATACTATTTTCAAACTCAGCGTGTGGGAATTACCTAGGAACAGTTGCCAGTTCCTTTGCACAAAAAACTTGTTTCCTAATGTAATTGATCTCCTTGGTCATGTATTCAACATTTTCAACTAATAATCAGGATATCCAAAGAGAAGTGAGTTAAGAGTTTCAGTAAAGAATTTACTTATATATTTCTTTAAACTATGCTTTTCATCTAGACCTTTAGATTTTACATGGATATGTGTTAAAGTAATAATGTAAAAACTGTTGCTTTCAAAATAAATAGTAATATGACAAAGAAATGTACAAAATCATAAATGTATTTGTGAATATTTCTACAATAATATTTAAACGACTTTCGCTTTACATATGCAAATACCATTAATTATATACATTTAAAATATCATATTTACTATATAAGTATATTAATATTTTTACATATATTTTCTGTAATAAATTTTCTTTATGTTTTTCCATTCAAAATTTGTCAATTTTACAGAATTTGCTTTTCATATTTGCATTTCATTTATTCAGATAAATGAAAATTAAAATTCTTCTCCTTTTAATTTTCATTTCATTTACGAATCAGTAAAACATAAATTTTATCAGTTCAAATTAATTCAAACAGTTTATATGTTTTTATTTCGATTACTACCAAGTCGTCTCATCTTTTTCGACTTCGACCTTTGTCTACACCACTTTTCACTGGTCCTCTTGAGCCACCATCATTTTTGTGGCTTCTTTGACCTTTGGTGATACTAATATTGTCACTTGCCTTCCTGTTCTTGTTAGACAATCTGGATCTTGTTGAATGGCTCTTTTGAGATAGCAACTTGTCTTTGATCATGTTTGGTAGAAGATGGTGGAAAGATTTATTCATTTCCAAACACCTCTCGATTTCAAGAAAAATAGAAGATGCTACGTACATTCGCTTGATAATCTCCAGCTGAAGAAACAATAAAGATAAAAAGATAATAGATTTTCTTCTACTAAATAAAAACATATATAATAATGATAACTATATTAGTCACATGGTCCATTAGCAGCTCACTGCGTGCATGACGATTACTTTGTAAGAGATTTGGCCTTGGCATTGAGACATAATACTTCTCAGGATGTACGACACTGAGTTTCACCATGGCCGACAATCTTTCATAAAGCTGAAGCCTCTCCTGTCAACCGTTTTTCATATTAAGAAATAGCTTTTTTTGTTTGGGTGTAAGTGATTAAAAACTTTCACTTTCAATGATTCCCCCTCAATCACTTGTAGTATAATTAGCAATAGAGATGAAACTTGAACTTTGATCAAAATATTTTGAATATTTTCGACAAGCTTAAGATTAGACATCCTAACTTTCCATATCACAATAATTAACTTCATAGTTAATCAGAGCCAAGGAAAATAAAACAAGACTTTCACAGAACAACGATTTCCCTTCAAAGCCAGAAAAATTTCATATCAAATTTCATATCAGAAAAAAAGAAAGCAGATTTGTGAAAATTATGAGAAGAAGAATGATTTAAAATACTAAACAAAATAGATGAAATTGAAACTATTATCTATGGCATTGCATCAATATCTCCAATCTTGAATCTATTATTAAGACCATCATTGAAATGATATTGATAAATACAGAAATCGCCATATTTTTGTTGGATTGTCAGAAAGTTACTTCACGCTATGTAAATTTTTCGCTTTGTCTTCCATGACAACTACTTTTTCTTATTTGTTAGACTTGTATTTGAGACATCTTCTCAATACGATTTAATACATAACAATATTTGAACGTAGCTAGTTCTTCTCGCTTATATTTTTAGCAATGACGTCCCTAATTAATCATTCTTACCATTATCATCGTCATAATATATACATCGACATGCTGATACAGGTATATCAGTATTTGTATTTGTGTCAGTAGGAAATCAAGAATCCCAATAGGAAATCAATAGACTCGAGGTCAAACAGTAAAAAAAACCAACTGTTTATTTTACTACTGAAAGCCAATGTGAATTTCTAAGTAAATCATTGCTAAAAATATTTTGTTTAATTTGAAAAATAAATTGTATTTGTACCTCATTGACATCAACGCCAGCAGATCTCTCCATTCCAACGACATTGTGTTTCTTACCTCTCTTTCGACCTTGGAAGAACAGAATTTTAATTCAATCATCATAAATAGTTCTATTCATACAATAAATAGAGAAATAGGGAAGCCAATTGAATACGATTTATTTTTGTCCATTTGTAGATGGAATAATTGTAGGTAAAATATTCTCATATACTCTGCAAAAGTAGTTTTCCTAAGACAGCGTGCAAAGACTAGAAAAAACAATAATGTAGTGAAAAATTAAGAAGAAGAAAATGAAGAAGAAGAAGAAGACGAAGAAGAGAGAGAGAGAGAGACTTCAACAGGGAGAGAAAGAAAGGGAGGGACGTGTAGGGATAAAGTGAGGAGTCAAAATGTTTATGTGTATATGTGAAACAAAGAAAAATACAAAAAATCACTCTCTTATATCTATTTAAAGTATTAGAACAAACTCATAAGTAAAATAAACATTATATTTACCACAGTATTTTTGGTTGAGATTGAAATGTGCCATTATGTCGTCGTAAAGAGAATGCTAAAAAGATGAAAAAAAGTTTCAAACTCACTATTTTTTTAAGGAATACAAACATTATTACCACAGAACATGCTGAAACTAAATTCAAATTATTACGTGCCCAGTTTCAAAAAATTAATCAAAGCATCTTTGGGAATAGATAGGGACTCATTCGTTACACATTATTTTGAAGCCAATTTTGATGACGCCATCTAAGGGAACATTAGTAAGTAGGATTTTGATATGAAGAGAACACGGTAAAGAATGTATAGGGTCTACAGAGCACTTTTGATTTTTTTTAGCAAATGTAAGACAAAGAAGATAAAGAAGAACAAGAGGAAGAAAAGAAGAAAATTCTGAAGGAGAAAAAGAAGAAAAGGAAGACAAAAAAGTAAAGACTAGAAGAAGAAAGTTACTACGAGACCTGTTAGAAAGAAACTTCCAAACAGACAAAAAAAACACGATAGAATGCAGTTATAATATTTTAGAGCATTGTAAATGGACAATTAGGTTCTGTGGCGGCTAGCAAATTAATTTGATTGAAAAAGACGAAATGCCCATCTATCTACAAGCAGTTTCGAAATGTCTGATTATGACCTGCTCGTATTTACAAAGCAAATGCTTAAGTGCAAGAAAATTAGAATGCTATCGATTAAAAAATTAGAATGATAAATTACAATGGTAAATTAAAATGATAACAATTTTAGAGTCAACTATGTATGCTATTGCAAAGATAACGCTTTTGAAGTGGTTTCATTGTGAAATATGAAGTGCTCTCCAGCAAATTAATTCGTTTTAATGTGGTACTGCGTTATCGTCAAGAAGTCCTTTTGTACATGTTTTTTCTCTCCTTGATGTCCTTTTTACCTGATTATTGTTTATCTAAGCTGTAACGCCTTCTTGTACATAATCTATTTATTCTTTTCGTTGCTCTAGTCAGAAATCAAGCGCTTCCAATTAGCTTGATCTACAGCCCCCTCAACAAATGTCCAAACTTTTTGCATATCCTCGTCGCTTGCTTCTGTGAATCTCGTCCCCTGCATTTCTTCTTGTTAACACCTGGCACATTTAACTTTAGCACTGTTCGTTCAATGTACTTTGCTTCTCGGCTGGACACGTGTCCGTTTCATCTTAGCCTTACCTTACTTGTCTTTTCTTCAAATTTTTTCAGATGTAATGTTTTTCGTATGCATTGTGAATTCTGCTCAGCCGCATCACTCAAACAACCTATCGAATGATTTTAAGTCCTTGAACATTCAATTCAGCATCCTTGGCTGTGCAAAAAGCTTCCGTACCGTAGAGAACACTGGACGTACTATTGCTTTTGGGATGTTGTATCATCCCGTTTAAATATTCTGTACTATCTAAATAGCTACGGATGATAAGTCTGCCAGTTTCTTTAGTTTAGTTTTCCACAACTTGATATAACTTCTTTGATCTCTCTTTAGGACAATGTAATCCATTTACTTGGCATTTATTTATTTCTCTCCTCCTCTTTTATCTCTTTTTAACTTTTTAACTGCTCCACTCTCCTGTTTCTGAACTCACTGCACAAGAATATGTCGCCATCGACCATTATACTCCAAGATGCTTTTTCCAGCATCCCGTTTGAAGGTCTGTTCATGATTTTTGTAAACAGGATGTTGCAATATGAGGTCAATAATAAAAGTGAATTACACTTTTTGTTTCCAATAGAGTTTAAATAGAACACTTAAGCAGAGCTCGAGCAAAAACACATGATCAATTCTCTCTGAAAATTCTCTTTCATTCTCTCAGGACTCTTTAGTTTAATGTCCAATGGCGATTCCCTTCACACAGGGCCTTCCTTTTAATATTGCTGTTTCCCTGTGATCTTGTGACGAGGACTTCGTCATAAAATATATATATATATATATATATTAGGGATTTCTTCAGAGTTTTTGAGGATTCTCTGAAAGCCCCGAGCTATTTTCTCCAGGGCCTTCTTCATTATGTTTACATAAATAGAAAATGTTTTTATTGGCTTTATTGCTCAACATATCCATGTTTGTAGAAGGATTTTTAAAAGGAATGTGAAGCCTTACTTATGGTAGACAAACTTTTGGCTGAAAGCATTTCTTCTTGCCTACCAAGAGACTGTCACCAAGTTCCAGTCACGACAGAGTGAAATCAGATTGTAACATAATATATATTTATTTTGGCAATATATGCTTGAATACTTACTTCTACCAGTTCTGGAATGGCTATTTCAAAGCCAACACGAATTCCTCTCCCAATGTTGTGAATGCTTGAGTTGAGATATCCATAACTTAAATGATGACTAAAATCAAGTCCCACTTTTAACAGATAGTCGTGAAGGCGTTGCTCTACGTTTAAGCACTGAATAAGTGCTTGCTGGCGTAAAAGATATAATCCAAATAAATAGTGTATAAAAAGGTTATAAAAATAATATCCTTATATGCTTGTACATCTATAGTTTATTCTAAATTAATATATTTGCATGAGATGGTGCAGAGAAGNTCTAATGATAGAGCAAAGTTTATAGCTGGTGCCCTGTCTTTACATAGAACCACTTGTTTTGGCTAAATCTATGAGCAGACATACGGTCATGTCTTGACCTTCAGCCATGTCCATAGCTAGAGCCATGTCCATAGCTAGAGCCATGTATATACCTAAATCTACCTATTTACCTACATCAATATGTATACCTATAGTCATTTCTAGAATTACATGCATGTATTGTTCCACAAGCATGTCCAATTCTAGAGCATGTCTAGAACGTAAATAGCAAAAGCCATGTCTGTAACTAGATCCATGTCTATACAGATATCCTTCTCTAGACCTACAGCCATGCCCAGACTTCACAAGCATGTCTTGACCTGCGGCCATATCTAGACGTACAGCCATGTCTATAACTACAGTCATTTTAAGACGTATGGGCATGTGTAGCCCTATGTCTAAGAACAAAGATATGCTCAAAATTATACCCAAAGCCGTGTCTAGAACTTCTGACATACCTAGTCCTACAACCATGTATGGACAGAGAGAAATGCCTAGGCCTACAGTGATGTACAGACCTAGAGCCACGTCTAGACATACGCCTATGTCTAGACCTATATACACATTTTGACATATGACCGTATCTATTATACAAAGAGCTATGACTATAGTGACGGCCAAGTTTATAACTGCAACCATGTCTAAACCGAGAGGCATGTCGCGTCCTGAAGACATGACTATATCTATAGCCATGCCTAGACTCAAGGAGCAAGTCAATATTCAGAGCCATGTTTAGTACTACAGACATGTCCAGACCTGCAGAACATCTTCGACCTACAGCCCTGTCTAGAAGTATAGCTATGTCTTTACTTACAGCCATGTCTAGACATATATATACACTTTAATATATGGCCGCAGCTATACAAAGAGCCATGTCTATACCCATTGCCAAGTTTATAACTGCAGCCATGTCTAGACCTAAAGTCATCAATTTGTCTATAGCCAATTTTATGTTCAATGCCATGTCTATACTTACTGCTATGTGTATTCCTTGGGCAAAATGTATACTGACACCCTTGTCTGGAGCTAAAGCTATGTCTAGATATACAGATAAGTCGGGACTTTCAGGCATGTCTGCACCAACATCTGTGTTTAAATCTGCAGCAAAGTTCTAAGCCAACTGCCAAGTCTATAGATAGAGCGTAGTCTTTACTTATTATCATGTCTAGAACTAGAGCTATATCTAGATGTACAAGCATGTCTTTATGTAAATTTTGTCTAGTGCAACAACCATGTCTAGACGTACAGCCACCTGTAGACTTACAGCAATGTCTAGACTCACAATCTGTTTCAGACATGCGGCCTGGTCTAGATTTAAAGTCACTTTTGTACTCATTTCCACTTCTACATGTATGTCTATCTTCTTACCTAGACCTATGTCGCTATTTATGCCTGTGTCTATAACAAAATCAATCTTAATAACATTTTCAATATCAAAAACTATATCTAATTTTATTTCTACACTATGTTCTCTATTCATAAATATATCTATCTCTATACCTATTGCCATGTCTGTATGCCTAGCCCTATATCTAAGAACAAAGATATGCTCAAAATTATACCCAAAGCCGTGTCTAGAACTTCTGACATACCTAGTCCTACAACCATGTATGGACAGATAGAAATGCCTAGACCTACAGTGATGTACAGACCAAGAGCCACGTCTAGACATACGCCCATGTCTAGAACTATATACACATTTTGACATATGACCGTATCTATTATACAAAGAGCTATGTCTATAGTGACGGCCAAGTTTATAACTGCAGCTATGTCTAAATCTAGTTCCATGTCTTTTCGCAGGGTCCAAGGCAATACACAGAGCTATTTTTAGATCCAGAGCCATTTTAGATCCTGCAGAATATATTTTTTCTACTAATGTCTATAGACTTGAAGCCATATCTTGGTCTATATATACACTTACACATATGAGCGAACGTATTCAAAAAGCTATGTCTGTACACAGGGTCAAGTTTATAACTGCAGCCTTGTCCTAACGTAGGGGCATGTCTTTGCCTTATACCTTGGCTATATCTAGATCCCTGTCTGGGCCCAATGCCGGAGTCAAGATTCAGATCCATGTTCAGACCTACAGACATATTCAGTGCAGAGCAGACCATTTTCGACCAAGGAACCCTCTTTAGACGCATGTTCATGTCGTGGCTTACAGCCAGGTCTTGATCCTCAGACATGTACATACGTATATAGACACTTCCACGTTTGACCATATCTAGACAAAGATCTATGTATATACCCATGGTCAAGTTCATAACTGCAGGCATATCTAAACCTAGAGGCATGTCTAGACAAAAAGCCATGACTATTTCTACAGCCATGTCTGGACGCAAAGGCAAAGCCATGTCTGGACATACCGACATGTCCAGACCTGCAAAACATTTTTGAGCTACAGCTCTCTCTAGACGTATAGGTATGTTTTGAATTATATCCATGTCTTGATCATCAGGAATGTCTAAAACTAAGGTTATGTCTGCAACTACAGCCGTTTTTATGCCAGCTGCCATATCTATACTTACTGCTACGTCTATTCCTTGGGGAAAATTTATACTGCCACTTTTGTCTAGACCTACAACTATGTCTTGAAATACAGACATGTCAGAATTTTCATGCATGTCTGGACCTATATACACCTGTATCTATACGAAAAGCTATGTCTATAACCACGGTCAAGTGTTTAAGTGCGGCCATGTCTAAATCAAGTATTGGTGTGCAGAAGAAACCATGGGACCATCACATTGTTTGCACCATGTCCTTCATAACACTGAATGTCTGGGCACATGGTAAGAAGAGATATCTTTTCTTTCGAATGATTATGCTATCGAAAGAGCCCATATATTATTCTATCCACTTCTATTTTTGTTTGATAAAAACAGTAGGAATGACTAGTAAAACGGGAAGTAAGATTGTTTATTTCCATCTGAAATTTAATTCTACAGATGCAAGCAGTTAAGAGACCACAGGCAATTCAAATGATTCACAAGTCGGACTGATAGAAGGGATCTTTTCTAGTCCCTTCAATCAGTTTGAATTAAAGGGTTTGGTGCAAGACTTGACTTTATCTGACGCACGTGAAGAGCTCCTAGCTTCGAGAATCAGTTAAAAACGGTAAACTCAAGCCGATTTAAGAATTTCTTTTTACAGGTCTAAAGAAAGTGGATTTTTTGAACTCTTCAATGTTACTAGTGATTTTGTATTTTATAATGACATTGGTGCACTTCTTTTATCTTTAGGTATAACTGGTTACAAAGCAAAGGATTGGTGACTTTTCTCAGATAGGACGAAGAAAGGCTTAATGTGTGTTCTTCTTCTTAATGGAAAAAAGTTTTGAGCAATACCTATAGTTTAATCAGTAATTTACTGGCGGGTTACGAGAGTATTAAAAGGTCATTTGTGTGCTTCGATACCATGAACACAATTGGATATTATGTGTAGATTTAAAGATGAAGAATTTCTTTTTGGGTCAACAGAGGGGATTCACAAAGCATCCTTACAGGCGAACCATAATCATAATTGACAAAAGAAAAAGTGCCCCCTCTAGATAACAGCTGCAACCTGGAAAGCCAAATCTCATAGAGCGACCGCTAGTTGACCACTCTAGATTTGTTACTCCTCCACTGCACATAAAAGTAAGCCTAATGAAGAAGTTAGTCAGACCCTTAAACAAAGACCATCGATGCTTGCAACACATCAGGCAGACTTTTCCCGGGCGGTCGTATGGAAAAGTGAAAGCGGGGTACTTGACACACCCCAGCTTTGAAAATTGATAAAAAAAAATGAGGCTGAAGAAAGTGTAAGAGTTGATCAAAAGGCAGCAAAACTTGCTTTTGTAGCAGTTACCAAGCAGTTCTTGTGAAATTATAAATGTCCTAACTACAGGAACTTGATTGGTGACTTGCTAAAAATTTTTAAAAGCTTGGTTGCAACATGAGCACAAAGCCACATTTCCTGCATAGTCACTTAAATGTATTGCCAGAAAAGATCGGAGATAAAAGTGACGAGCATGACGGGGCGTTCCATTAGGACCTGAAGGAAATGGAGGAAAGATATCAAGGGACATGGGACAAACACATGATTGCTGACTACTGTTGGTCAATAAAGCGGGATTGTCCAAGAGTTGAATACACAAAGAAAAGCCGAAAAAGAAGCTTGCTGCCTTAATGTGACATTCATTTGATTGTCTTTGTTTCTACTTTGACAATACCATTGCATTTTTAGCGTCAGTATCTTGGTTATATCTACCAACATGTTTCGATATATGAAATTCCTTCATTTTCACTGTAGGAAGCAAATCCATATTGTCTTTCTTTAAATGCAATGAAAACCAATGAATTGTTGTGTCTTAGTTATTTACAAGTAAGTAGGACTGGTTAGTGTATAAATACTGCAAATACATCGCTGCTACATATTTTTGTTTGTCCGAGTAAAATAATTGAAAATTCCATTGTTTTTGCAAAATTTGTACTATAGAAGTATCATATTTTAAAATTGAGGCCCAGTAGGAAATAACAAATACACTTTTTAAACTCAGCGTGTGGGAAATACCAAGGAACAGTTGCCAGTTCCTTTGTACAAAAAACTTGTTTCCCAATGTAATTGATCTCCTTGACCATGTATTCAACATTTTCAACTAATAATCAGGATATCCGAAGAGAAGTGAGTTAAGAGTTTCAGTAAATAATTTACTTATAATTTTTGAAAATATGCTTTTCATCCAGAACTTTAGATTTTATACGGATAAGTGTTAAAATAATAATGTAAAAAGTGTTGCTTTCAAAATAAATAGTAATATGACAAAGAAATGTACAAAATCATAAATGTATTTGTGAGTATTTCTACATTAATATATAAACGACTTTCGCTTTACATATGCAAATACCATTAATCATATACATTCATAGTTTAAAATATCATATTTACTATATAAGTATATTAATATTTTTACATATATTTTCTATAATAAATTTTTTCATATTTGCATTTCATTTATTCAGATAAATGAAAATTAAAATTCTTCTCCTTTCAACTTTCATTTCATTTACGAATCAGAAAAATATAAATTTTATCAGTTCAAATTAATTCAAACAGTTTATATATTTTTATTTCAATTAATACCAAAGTCGTCTCATCTGTATCGACTTCGACCTTTGTCTACACCACTTTTCGCTGATCCTCTTGAGCCACCATCATTTTTATGGCTTCTTTGACCTTTGGTGATACTAATATTCACACTTGCTTTCCTGTTCTTGTTAGACAATCTGGATCTTGTTGAATGGCTCTTTTGAGATAGCAACTTGTCTTTGATCTTGTTGGGTAGAAGATGGTGGAAAGATTTATTCATTTCCAAACACCTCTCGATTTCAAGAAAAACAGAAGATGCTACGTACATTTGCTTGATAATCTCCAGCTGAAGAAACAATAAAGATAAAAAGATAATAGATTTTCTTCTACTAAATAAAACATATATAATAATGGTAACTATATTAGTCACATGGTCCATTAGCAGCTCACTGCGTGCAAGACGATTACTTTGTAAGAGATTTGGCCTTGGCGTTGCGATATAATTCTTCTCAGTATGTACGACAGCGAGTTTCTCCATGGGCGACAATCTTATGAAGATGGAGCCTCTCTTGTCAACCGTCTTTCATATTAAGAAATAGCTTTTTTTGTTGGGTGTAAATGATTAAAAACTTACAATTTCAATGATTTTTCCCTTAATCCCTTGGAGTATAATTAGCAATAGAGATATAACTTGAACTTTGATTAATATATTTTGAATATTTTCGGCAAGCTTAAGATTAGACATTGTTTTCAATGCTTGATTCCTTTGAAAAATTTCCATATCACAATTATTAACTTCATAATTAATCAGAGCCAACGAAAATAAAACAAGACTTTCACAGCACAACGATTTCCCTTCAAAACCAGAAAGATTTCATATCAAATTTCATATCAGAAAAAGGAATTGTATCGCATCAATAGCTCCAATCTTGAATCTATAATTAAGACCATCATTGCCAAATTTGAAGTTGCACAGAAATCACATTGGTAAATACAGAAATTGCCATATTTTTGTGAGATTTTCAGAAATTTACTTCAGGCTATGTAAATTTTTCTCTTTGTCTTCCATGAAAACTACTTTTTCTTCTTCGTTACACTTAAGTATTTGAGACATCTGCTCAATACAATTTAATACATAACAATATTTGAACGTAGCTAGTTCTTCTCGCTTATATTTTTAAAAATTACGTCCCTAATTAATCATTCTGACCATTATTATTGTCAAAATATATACACCGAGATGCTTATACAGGTACATCAGTATTTGCATTTGTGTCAGTAGGAAATCAAGAATCCTAATAGGAAACCAATACACTCGAGGTCAAACAGTAAAAAAACCCAACTGTTTACTTCACTATTGAATGCCAATGTGAATTTCTAAGTAAATCGTTGCTACAAATATTTTGTTTAATTTGAAAAATAAATTGTATTTGTACCTCATTGACATCAAAGCCAGCAGATCTCTCCATTCCAACGACATTGTGTTTCTTACCTCTCTTTCGACCTTGGAAGAACAGAAATTTAATTTAATCATCATAAATAGTTCTATTCATACAATAAATAGAGAAACAGAGAAGCCAATTGAATACATTTGATTTATTTTTGTCTATTTGTAGATGGAATAATTGTAGGTAAATTATTCTCATATACTTAGGAAAAGTAGTTTTTCTAAGACAGGGTGCAAAGACTAGAAAAAACAATAATGTAGTCAAAGTAGAAGAAGAAGAAGAAGAAGAAGAAGAAGAAAAGAGAGAAAGATATGTATATATATATATATATATATATATATATATAGAGAGAGAGAGAGATACATACTCACACACACACTCACATCAAGAGGGAGAGACAGGAAGAGAAGGACGCGTAGGGATAAAGTGAGGAAAGTGAGGAATAGAGTCACAATGTTTATGTGTATATGTGAAACAAAGAAAAATACAAAAATTTACTTCCTTATATCTATTTAAAGTATTAGAACAAACTCATAAGTAAAATAAACATTATATTTACCACAGTATTTTTGGTTGAGATTGAAATGTGCCATTATGTCGTCGTAAAGAGAATGCTAAAAAGATGAAAAAAAGTTTAAAAACTCACTATTTTTTAAAGGAATACAAACATTATAATATTAGTAAATAAATTGATATCACGCTCATTTTGGTCAAAAATATTTTTGCTGGCTCTCGTCTGAACCAAAACCAAAACACAAGTCAAAGAGACTTTTTATTAATACTGAAGACAAAGAAAGGATCGAGAAATGTCGCCATTTCTAGGTTTCTTCATACAATTCTTGATACAAAAGGCATTCATACTTTGTTGTATACAAATAATTGGTTTTCATGAAAGCCTACAAAAATTCTAGCCAAAATCAGATCCAATGGTTTCCTCATATCTACAATGTCAATTTTGTTGCCACAGAACATGTTGAAACTAAATTCAATTTATTACGTGCCTAGTTTCAAAAAATCAACAAAAGCATCTTTTGGAATAGATAGGGACTCATTCGCTGTACAGTATTTTGAACCCAATTTTGATGAAGCCATCTAAGGGAACTTTAGTAAGTAGGTTTTTGATATGAAAAAAACACAGCAAAGAATGCATAAGGGTTTACAGAGCACTTTTGAATTTTTGTAGCAAATGTAAGACAAAGGAGATAAAGCAGAAGAAGAGGAAGAAAAGAAGAAAATTCAGAAGGAGAAAAAGAAGAAAAGGAAGACAGAAAAGTAAAGACTAGAAGAAGAAAGTTACTTGAAATAAATCCTGTTATCCGGTATTGTAAATATGAATGTTTTTGTCACAGTAGTGATACAGATGTAAGTCTTATAACTGGAAAGTCAAACGTAGAGTAGTTTTATATAAGGCACCTCACATATAATTAAAACCACACTCCGATAAGGCATTGCTGATCTAATTTAGTTTAGCTGAGAAAATGTATCCATAGTTACCAAATGATTGTTTTTCTTCTCAAAATAGACGTCTTAACTTTTAAGATTTGTTTTGAAGTAAAAAATTTACTTCTTTTCTGTTCAAATAATTAACAGAAGAAGTCAAAGATATGGAGTGTCTGTTGTATATACATCTTTTAACTGTTTCCTCATTTTTTTCATTCTCTCTCCTTTGTATCCTTCGAAGATCAAGCGCTTAGATTTTGCTCGTTCTGCAGCATCCTCATTAACTGTTCCAACTGGTCGCTGGTCATTTCAGATTATTTCTATGAATTTGCTCTTTTTTTCTCTTTTTTCACTTCATCTTTTCACCAAGAAAACAACACCAAAGAATAAAAAGAAGGCAAAGAAGAAAACATTCATGAAGATAAAAGAAATTCGAAATTCTTGCTAATACAATAGGGTGAATTATTTTCAATTTTTTTCTGTTCAATTCTTTTTACAAAAGTGATAAAAATGAATTGTCGTTTATAATTTTTAACTGTATAAAGCAGGAACACTTCTAACTAATAAGTTCTTAAACACGTATAATAATATTTGAACAGGTTACATCTTAATCAGTACATAGAAAATATTGGTATCATCCCCACAAGACCTGTTAGAAAGAAACCTCCAAACAGACAAAAAAAAACCCAAAACGGTAGAATGCACTTATAATATTTTAGAACATTGTAGATGAACAATTATGTTCTGTGGCGGTTAGTAAATTAATTTGATTGAAAAAGACGAAATGCCCATCTATCTACAAGCAGTTTCGAAATGTCTGATTATGACCTGCTCGTATTTACAAAGCAAATGTTTAAGTGCAAGAAAATTAGAATGCTATCGATTAAAAAATTAGAATGATAAATTACAATGGTAAATTAAAATGATAACAATTTTAGAGTCAACTATGTATGCTATTGCAAAGACAACGCTTTTGAAGTGGTTTCATTGTGAAATATGAAGTGCTCTCCAGCAAATTAATTCGTTTTAATGTGGTACTGCGTTATTCAAGAAGTCCTTTTATACATGATTTTTTTTCTCCTTGATGTCATTTTTACCTGATTATTGTTTATGTAAGCTGTAACACCTTCTTGTACATACTCTATTTATTCTTTGTCTTTTCGTTGCTCTAGTCAGAAATCAAGCGCTTCCAATTAGCTCGATCTACAGCCCCTTCAACAAATGTCCAACTGTTTGCATATCCTCGTCGATTGCTTCTGTGAATCTCGTCCCCTGCATTTCTTCTTGTTAACACCTGGCACATTTAACTTTAGCATTGTTCGTTCAATGTATTTTGGTTCTCAGCTGGACACGTGTCCGTTTCATCTTAGCCTTGCCTTACTTGTCTTTTCTTCAAATTTTGTCAGGTGTAATGTTTTTCGTATGCACTGTGAATTCTGCTCAGCCGGATGACTCAAATTATTTTAAGTCCTTGAACATTCAATTCAGCATCCTTGGCTTTGAAAAAAGCTTCCGTACCGTAGAGAACACTGGACGTACTATTGCTTTTGGGATGTTGTATCATCCCCGTTTAAATATTCTGTACTAGATAAATAGCTACGGATGTCAAGTCTGCCAGTTTCTTTAGTTTAGTTTTCCACAACTTGATATAACTTCTTTTATCTCTCTTTAGGACAATGTAATCCATTTCCTTGGCATTTATTTATTTCTCTCCTCCTCTTTCATCTCTTTTTAACTTTTTAACTGCTCCACTCTCCTGTTTCTGAACTCACTGCACAAGAATATGTCACCATCCACCATTATACTCCAGGGTTCTTTTTCCAGCATCCCGTCTGAAGGTCTGTTTCTGATTTTTGTAAACAGGATGTTGCAATATGAGGTCAATAATAAAAGTGAATTACACTTTATGTTTCCAATAGAGTTTAAATAGAACACTTAAGCAGAGCTCGAGCAAAAACACATGATCAATTCTCTCTGAAAATTCTCTTTCATTCTCTCAGGACTCTTTAGTTTAATGTCCAACGGCGACTCCCTTCACACAGGGCCTTCCTTTTAATATTGCTGTCTCCTGTGATCTATAATGATTTGTGACGAGGACTTCGTCATAATATTTATATATATATATATATATATTAGGGATTTCTTCAGAGTTTTTGAGAATTCTCTGAAAGCCCCGAGCTATTTTCTCCAGGGCCTTCTCCTCATTTAATTATTCATTATGTTTACATAAATAGGAAATGTTTTTATTGGCTTTATTGCTCAACATATCCATGTTTGTAGAAGGATTTTTAATAGGAATGTGAAGCCTTACTTATGGTAGACAAACTTTTGGCTAAAAGCCTTTCTTCTTACCTACCAACGGACTGTCACCAAGTTCCAGTCATGACAGAGTGAAATCAGATTGTAACATAATATATATTTATTTTGGCAATATATGCTTGAATACTTACTTCTACCAGTTCTGGAATGGCTATTTCAAAGCCAACACGAATTCCTCGCCCAATGTTGTGAATGCTTGAGTTGAGATATCCATAACTTAAATGATGACTAAAATCAAGTCCCACTTTTAACAGATAGTCGTGAAGGCGTTGCTCTACGTTTAAGCACTGAATAAGTGCTTGCTGGAGTAAAAGATATAATCCAAATAAATAGTGTATAGAAAAGGTTATAAAAATAATATCCTTATATGCTTGTACATCTATAGTATATTCTCAATTAATATATGTGCATGAGATGGTGCAAAGAAGCTCTGAAGATTAAAGACGTACTTGAATAAATGAAAAGATAGGATTAAAATGGGTTAAACTGCAATACTTGCACAGTTCGTATTCCGGGGGATGCAAGCCAATAAAACAGTGGTTTGCTGATTTAGAAGATAAAGTGAAAAAACAAACCAGGTTGACTTCTATTTTCACGACCTTTAATTTCTAGCAATGTATTCACTTTTTAAAATAGAAATGCTTTTACCTTAGTTATTCAAACAAACAAGAAAATGGTAAGACTGATCAAGTAGACTAAGATTCGTTCAATATAGTTTTGATAATCAGTGTATGATATCTTGTTATAATTTTTTTTACTTACAGTCGAAATATGCGTCGCTTTTGGACACCAAAAATAGGAACATTGAAAAGAAATTGGATAAAACGGAATTTTGAAAAAAAACACTCTATACATAAACAATTGATGGTGCATCGCATTTCTTTCCAAACAACGCTATATATTATTAATTTCATGCATGTAATCAATCCTTATAAACAGGTTACAAAATATACATATTCAGATGTCAATGATGATGTTCATTCCATGCAATTCATATACAACATTATATAGATCACAAGGAGAAAAAGATTGACTATCAACCCTGTTTGAAAGTCGGGTCCTGTAAATCCATAGATGATCCTTATAGGTTTAAATAAACTACTGCTATCCCAGCCAATCCGTCATTGTTCTCAAGACTGATGAGTACTGTAGTCTGGTCAAGTATATATTTATTCACGTATGGAGATCTATACATGTCTAAATATATATAAATACGTAAAGATTTTACAGAAAATATGGTGTTTAATTACATGCTTACCTTAAAGCCACTTCCTTTGATTTGGCACCTTATTTCAAGGTGTTCCTCAAAATTGACTTTAACGAGAACTTGTCTGTTTCCGTCACGGACCACTATAATTCCTTTGCCCTTACCATGTTCAATAGAATTCTCTAACCCAAATCTGTAAAGTAACTTATAATTGTCTTTTATTATTCTTTGTTCAGTTGGATCTTCTGTAAGCAAGGATATATATTGCGCTGAATAAGAAAAATATATTTTTAATACTTTTGTACATGTATTATTTCTTCAACATATTTTTATATGGATATCATAACATTGTGGTAAACAAATATGGTGGATTGTTGACATAGCTCTTTCTTTTTCTTTTACTTTTGTAAACAAGATTGTATATGTCTGTGTCTGGTCCTGTGAATGTCTGTACATCCTTCTTTATATTTGTGTCATCAAGTGCTAAATACTTACAGTTATTCAATAGAAGGTAGTACTGAAAGACAAACGAAACGAACATAAAATAACTTTTATTCTATGTTGAGAGCACAAGATACGACGTAGTGGGTGGTGTGATACTTAGCCACAATTATCACGCATTATTGCTTACGTTACCCAGTAATTAATTAAAAAATTAATAATAAAAATAATAATAATTATAGTAATAATAATAATAATAATCAGGCTAGTGTTTTATACATCGGAGCTGACTCCAATTGTCAGTTCTGTGTTAAAAAGGTGGAGAAAATAGACCACCTTATTTACGGCTGCTCTGGTCTTACACAAAATGAGTACAAATCCTGGCATGATAGAATCGGCCAATAACCCCATTGAAAGCTATGCAAGAACTTTTGTGTAGAAACCAAGAGTAACTGGTACGAACACCATCCAGAGACAGTTAGAGAATGGAAATACCTCACCGTTCTCTGGGACTTGCCTGTGTACACTGATTGGCCAATACAGGCTAATCGTCTAGACTAATTGTCAAGGACAGAAAGAACAACAGCTACCTGCTCANTGACTCCAATTGTCAGTTCTGTGTTAAAAAGGTGGAGAAAATAGACCACCTTATTTACGGCTGCTCTGGTCTTACACAAAATGAGTACAAATCCTGGCATGATAGAATCGGCCAATAACCCCATTGAAAGCTATGCAAGAACTTTTGTGTAGAAACCAAGAGTAACTGGTACGAACACCATCCAGAGACAGTTAGAGAATGGAAATACCTCACCGTTCTCTGGGACTTGCCTGTGTACACTGATTGGCCAATACAGGCTAATCGTCTAGACTAATTGTCAAGGACAGAAAGAACAACAGCTACCTGCTCATCGATGTGAGGTTTTCTTCGGATAAAAACGTTTCCTTTAAAGTGTTTGAAAAGCTATCGAAGTACATAGATGCTGAAATAGAAATGGAAAAAACCTGACATTTCAAAACCAAAACCATCCCAGTGGTTGGTGCCCTCCTCCCGATCAAGAAAGTAACCCAAGCATATCTGGAAAAGATTTCAAGTGAACCACCACTACAAGAAATCGAGAAAATTGTTATCAGTAGCACATCCCGTGTTTTGAGAATAGCCCTGTCTACCTCAATTTTTTCTTTCTTGAATATCTTAAAATTGATTTTCAATGTTAATGAATTGTGATTTGAATGTTCGTTCTTTGCTCTGTCTTAATAAGTTTTTGTACATCGTTCTATTGGTGTTAAATGAATTGTCTTTTTTCCTAGATTTTTAACTTTTTATACTAAAAATGTTATATGTCTATTTTTATACTAATTTTTATAGAAACATGTTTTATATCTTATTCTTGTTCTTGGGCGATGTGAAAATCGACCAAGATAGATAGATAGATTGTTCAAAAGGTACATAAATTAAATCTCACTCACCCTAAGTCACTGGTAGTGACCAGGGGATAGATCTTAGAATCCAAATCAAAAGAAAACATAATAATAATAATAATAATAATAATAATAATAATAATAATAGTGGTGATATATTTTATACAAATATTGATCCTCTTTTAACGATGCTTTCTCCAAATGATGCCATTTCATGTTATATAGATTTGAATACAATTTCTCTTCTTTTAATTTGTTAGTTCGATATACTTCAAAATAGGAAAGAAACGTACCATCTAAAGCAAACGCAGCCTTTTTCATCAAGTCAGCTATCAGTTCTCTATCTGATATCGACGTGCAAGGACTGAAGGGGAATCCTTTAATAGAACGCAGAAGTGTCACACTACAATGATGCAGCCACCATGTGTTGAGTCTACAAAGGCAACCAATTACATAACATTAACAAATACAATAAATATAAAAGTTGTCAACTTTGTGATCAGCCGGCAAGCTTAGTTTATAGAGGGTAAGGGTCTTAATTTCAGAGTTGTTTGAATGAGTCAAATTAGATCAATCAATTATTCAAATCATTAAACTTTCTAAGTCGCAGATTTACGAAGGAATTCTCTTCTTCCTTTGAAGGAAGAAGAGAATACTTGAAACGTACAACAAATGTTTATTTGTTGTACGTTTCAAGCAACCTTACCTAGTGAACTTTGCCAATAAATAATCAAAAAACAAAACATAACTTTAAGGATGAAACAAAAGTGTAGAAACAATATTTGAACGTCAAGCATGGTGTAATCCTTGACCAAGTGTTTAGTTAAAAATAAGAAGGTGTGAGTTTACAGAATATAATTATTTTATTCCAAGAATCTTTCAAGGAAATCCAATGAAACCAGAAATGAATTTTTTACTGAATTCCTCCAGATTAGGTTATAATTGTCTTGTAATTCATATTAGTCTTACCTTTGAAATGAATTGGTTTTTATTGATGTCGCTATCTGCTCTTTACACAAAGGTGCCATGAGTTCCCCAGTAAACTTGGAATGATACTCTTCTACTGCTTCTTGATATAATTCTCTAAATATTTCGAATGATTCTTCGTCTGATGCAATGACCTCTGTTGTCCTGTTATCTGAAGTGTAAAATTGTGACAATATTGAATACTTGGAAACAAAGAAATTTAATTTTTTAGTTCGACTTAAATTCACCCCTACATCAGAGGGTGGATTTGTAAATTGAGTGCAGTTGTACTCTCGGTCGAACAAAGAAGTTGGTAAAACATTTGGAGTGATAATAACACACCTCTAAGATAACAATTTCTCTATATCTGAGTGGTTAAATTAGATCACCAATCATCTTTGGTCCATGTTTGTGTGGCTTGTTGGTTAACTTTTATTGAAAACCAATTTATTTCTTGGCTGTTACTTACCTTTTAGTTGGAATTTTAAGATTATATTTATACTTTAAAAAGCTATAAAGCAAAACAAATATGCTTTAGATGAAGAAAAATCTGCAATGAAAGTTTATCTTTTATTGTTGTTTTATATAATTTTTCAACCATTTAACATTATATTATTTATGAATATTTACTGCAATGTATGACACGAGAAATAAAATAAAAATGTAAATATGTTCTTTTCTTTAGTTTTATACTCAACGACATGATATCTGACTTATAAAGTGTTTGTGATTTATGGTAATGGTTGCCTTTAACTTGTGAAAAGTGTAAGAGAGCAATAAACAAGGTATTTTCATGCATAGAAATTGAGAACTTATAGAATCAACTTTCTTCTAGACTTTTCAGCTGATTAGATTTTTGGCAACAATTTAAATGTAAAGCAACTTATTCGTTTAGAATGAAAAATATCCACTACCATAGGAAATATGTTCGTGAGTGATTAATATCCATTGTACTCTCTGCCTCCACAATCATAAGATATCTATATAATTTGAGA
Source organism: Morbakka virulenta (assembly GCA_003991215.1). NCBI lineage: Eukaryota > Metazoa > Cnidaria > Cubozoa > Carybdeida > Carukiidae > Morbakka > Morbakka virulenta. Next base: position 577,254 of record RDPX01000308.1, read on the forward strand.
TACAATAAAAATACAAAAAATATTCTTACCATTGGGAAAGGCATCGTTAACTGTGAATCCAAGACTGGTCTTTTTGTCTTTGTAGAAATCCTTCCAGTAGGAAAATGATTTTGTGAAGCTAGACACAGACACATTCTTCCTGCTGTCTTGTAGACGAATAAACGGTTTATGTTCTTTTTGTCGAGGGAGCTTTTTCACTACTTGTATTTTCTTGTTGCTTAACTTGTTGGGAATCTGAAGTGGACGCACAGTTGCTCTTTGTATCGGATTAGCCAAAGAGCTGCTTATCCTATAAGTGTGACTTCGTTTTACTTTGTCTGAGTATTCTGTAAAATATTTTTTGAATCCATAACCCTTTTCAACGTTTGTGTGAAGCTTCAAAGATATTCTAGGAATATTGAAACAAATATCTTGTCCCAAACTAAGTTGATTTCTCTCTGGAGGAGCACAGCTGTAGACCACATTAGTTAGGTACTTCAACGTGGGTCGTTCAACATGCATTTCACAATCATATGTAGGCGCAGGCTCTTCATCAAAATAACAAGATCTTCCTTGCAGGTAATTTGGTATCTGCATTTTGCTAACAAGAATATTTGGACCTCTTTTTGTAAAAGAAAATGTGAGTTTGTTAAGCAGTTGATAAAATCTCGCAAGGAAGTTTGCCTTTTCTAAAAAAACCTTGATTGATTCTCCACTAACGTATCGAACAGTAATAGGTATAAACGGCCTAGCATTTGTCAGTTGAGATCCCAATAAATCTTTATCTTCATTTGCTATCAGGCGTGAGATGTCAGTTTCTGGATGTATCACTATGTGATCCACTGCATTTTGGAAATAGAATCTCAAATTTCCTCCAAAAAGGCCCTTCTCCTGTTGTCGTTGAACACAAGTAACTTTTAGATTGTTACTGAGGTTGTGTAGATCAGTTACATTTAGCTTTTCAGCTAACGAGATCTTCTTAAACTCTGTGGGAGCTATATCTGTGTAAGATAGAACATTCTCAAATAAAGAGATGATAGCTCTATTCCCTTCTTTTATTGAATTCAGATAGTTCTCCTGTCTTCTTCTATTGGAAAGAGTGTTGTCAAGTGTATATTTAGTTTCGCCGTTATACAGAACAACTGATTGGCACTCTTTATTATTTCTCAAATCTGTTACATTTTTCTCAATTTCATGTGACATATGTTTAATACTGCTACGCGGACAGCATACATTGGGATAGGATCTATGTGTAATCAGATCATTTGGTTCAGGTCTGATACGTAGCTGAGACCCTTTTTGGAACTGTTGGCAGGGTGCATTAAAATCAAAACTTTCTCTAGACCGAATGTACAACACTTCTTTCTTTGCCAATTTTTCTGCAAATGATCCCCTATTAGAATAGAGGAAATGAGTATTTGTCATCTCAAAACGAATGCTATTCTTCCTATAAGTTTCTCTTTTATGATTCTGTTCAGAATAATGGCCTTTCAATAAGTTAAATTTATGAACATTGTGATATTTGAAATGATTATTACT
>RDPX01000308.1:579583-599621 GCA_003991215.1 Morbakka virulenta
CTCTCTCGCTCTCTCTCTCTCTCTCTCTCTCTCTCTCGCTCTCTCTCTCTCTCTCTCTCTCTCTCTCTCTCTCTCTCTCTCTCTCTCTCTCTCTCTCTCTCTCTCTCTCTCTCTCTCTCTCTCTCTCTCTCTCTCTCTCTCTCTCTCTCTCTCTCTCTCTCTTTCTCTCTCTCTCAATCACAAAATCCGATTGAAGTAAAGAAAGTTTCCTTTTTGACACCTTTTACAAATTTCCTTTTCTGTGCTGGTTAGAGCAAATGTAACAAAGCACATCGTCTTTTTCTTCTCTTTAATGAAGCCAGATAAATCTAGAAAACCACTGTGATTGAATGGACCTCTTTGTTTACCTGCATTTTTGTTTTTTTTTATTCATACCAATGATTTGGGTGAAATGGTGAAATTATTTCAGCATTAACACAATGATTGCGACAGCAGAAATGGTGCTGGTGGTAGCAGAAGTGGTCCCAGCAGAAGAAGTAGTAGTGTTGTTGCTGATGGTTGCAGTGGTGCTACTTCGGTGTTCGTAATACTATTTTCAATTTTAGAAAGAAAGTAGTTAGTTATTTTAAATTTTTTCTTATTTGTATCTTTACCTATCTTTTCATTTCTGTTCTCTTTGCTCCAATAAAAAATTGTTTAATTAACAATATATTCCGTTTTAAACTGAAACTTTTTCAAAATAACGTCATTCTTTTAGTTAATGGCACGCATCTTTTTCCTATAAATATCTTTGTGTATATGAAGAAAGAGAAAAGATCAAGATCTGACGTAATTGATAATTCAAACAAACAATAGTGTTTCCCATCTTTCAAGTTCTTTCTATTGTTTGAAAGTCTGCCAAAATATTAATAAAATCAAACTTTTTGATTAAAGTTTGGCAGATATTCGAATAATAGAAACATTTCAAACGTGTAATGTTTTAATATTCGAGGAGTGGTCATTGTTATTTATTCCTTAACACCACGAACCAGGACCATTTTATCGAGGGTGGTATGGACTTAATGTGGTGTGGGTAAAGTCCCAGTCGCTGGCAAACTTGCGGTATTGGCTTGATTTATATTACGACCCATTGCCTGATATCACTTGGGACGGTATTCCTTGTCGTGCAAAAGCATCCTTGGTGGCTTCTATGACTTTAATACCTTTCAGTAAATATATATTTGGATATAATGTCAAACAGCCAGTGATTAATATGTTTGTCTTCGGTTGGAATTTTTTAATTACAATGCGATCACCTTTTAAAACAAAGATGTCAACAAGAGTCACCTTAAATCGATTGTCCCAATGCAGTTTAAAAGTTATTTGCATTTGTTTTTCGATGTTCGTCATTCATCCTATATAATGTTTTGATTGTTTGTAAGGCTTTATCAGATTTAGTTTTTTAATTTCTTTTTAAATTTCCTCTAATGTGCGGTTGTTTGCAGGCACTGATGATATGATACTGAAACGCAGCAGATAATTTCAGCATCAGTTAGTGCATCTTTTAAGGAGAGTGGTTATTAGCAGCTCTGGAGAAGGAATCGGCATCTGTCAAATCTTAACCGCAAACGTGTTCAGCGATAAAACTATTTCTCAGCTTCTTGATCTTCATGTATTGGATTTTCTGTGATAAATCAATGACCTCTTTCCTATTTATTACTGAGATAAGTGGCTTGTGATCTGTCTGTACGGTAATTTGTGACTGTTTCTGTACGTACATAGCCATTTTCTCGCATACCCACGTATCGCTTTTATTTGAAGCTTTATTGAGTAATATTCTTTCTCTTACTGTGTGAGGAAAAACGATGAACAAGCGACAGGATGCCATTTAACATCCTGTTGTTTGTACAAAAAAATACACATACCATAGTCTACTTTAGTAGAGTCAAAACATAGTTTTGCTGGTCAGCTTGGCCAATACAACTTGGGTGGTTGGGGCAATGCCAATTGTGACTCGACGTTGTAGCATGCTTTTTCATGCATGTCTGTTCATAGGAAGTCATATTTATGTAGAAAGTAGATCGCAGAGTGGTCATCTGGTTGGGGTTAGATTGTGTGTAAACATTCCGAGTTATTGAGCCATGCCCAAGAAACGTCATGATTAGCTGATGCTGGCTGATGTCTTGTACTTTGTAAAAGCTGAAATTTTGTTCTCTAAGGGTGTGATACTATCATGCGGTAAGTTTCACTCCAGTAATTTAGGATATTTTGCAGGGTTGAGAGTTACATCATGCCTCTTGAACCTCTTCCGTAAAGCAACCATTCGTTCATTATACGCTTAATTTTTGCGTATACTAGAATATCGTCAGTACCATTTGCTATTCCTTCCAGGTTTTGAATAATAAAATCAATCTTTTTATTTTATATTTCTTGCATAGATGACATTCAGAATGGTCTTTTATTGCAGCAGTATCTGCCGAAACGCTATCTTTAATTAACGGTACCATGTAATCTTTCTAATCAACAATTTTTGCCAATGTTTCATCAACAAATCCAAACTAGTATAATTCACGCTTTATCCCTTTGTTCAATTTCGTTACCCCTATACACAATATTATGGTGCCATTTGGTTTACGAAAGACAACTCTTGGATGGTACCAAAGGTATGACCATTTTCATTTCGAATAATCCCGAATCTCCATACGCATAATCTCCACTTAGCCACCTTTAACTTGACCTAAGCCAGGGAGAAGTTGTGGCCATTGATTATCTGGCTCCTCTCTTATGGTGTGTCCTTCATAGAGTTCTCACCACATAAAAATTTGTGCGGTTTATTAAATCTCACTATTTTAAAACTTCTTATAGCTGTTTATCCTAATAAGGCTATTGTAATGTCTTTTCCATACATAAACTATTTATTCTGCAGTATTCTCGACCCATTTGTATTTGGTGATGACGTAGCCAATTCATTTTAATTCCCTCTGAAATTCTTTCATGTTGGCAATAGACCGCGAGTGGTTATCCCTCACTTGGTTAAGTCGTTCCCCTGTCTCAATGTTAAAAGGTATGCTTTCTTTGCCAGTAAATATATATTATGCTCATGGAGGTTGTGCGGTGATAGGCAAGCTATTGCCAATCGCTCCTAGAAAAAGTACATAAAGTCCTCGTGAACACTGTCTATTTTACAGCACTTACGAATTTTACTGTCCTTTAACTGGTTCAAGACCGCATGCAAGGCACTTCCTTCCCCATGGAGGGCAAAATCTCATCCATTTTGATGACTCCTATTCCAAAATTTACAGTTCATTTTAAAAGTTGGTAGTGTGGCTTTCTTTCTCATGAAAGGGTGTTATTTTTTGATAACTTTGATATAAAAAATTAACTTCCTCGCTTCATTCATTTTTTTGCATTCTTTCCAAACCCTCTTTTTCCTTTCCATATCCCCGGCACAAACCTCCAGCTTTACATAAGTCCAAGTTTGATTCTGGTCAATTTTTTTCAAGCTCTATTTAATTTACTCCACTAACTATTCTGTCCCAAATAAGTCAATCGTGACAGTTGCTACAAAAGTTGTAATTCCTGCTTATAATTTTTGAAATCTGTAATAAAATCATCTGATATCTCACCCTCGTCCTCAAAGGTAGAATTAAAAATGTGCCTCCTTAAAGTTTCATTGACAATGCCTTTTGTAAGTCTCTATAGCAGCTAGAATTGCACTTGGATTTTTACTTTTCCCGTCTGACAAGGACAGAGATTCGTATATTTTCCGAGAAATCTCAGAAAGAGCGTTCGCAACAAAGAACATCGGTAATCAGCCTTTCCTTTTCCCAGGCCAGTCACTACAGCGTGATTTCCATACTTTCCTCAAGGCATTCTTATAAACAGATTCAAAATCGGCTGTGTTTGCAAACGGATTGAAAATTATCGTATATAGTACTATTTATTTCACTTCTTCTTTATCGTCATTTATGATCTCTTAGCTTTTGTTTATATTTGTTGCCATATGATGATCTCTAGTTTAGTCATTTTTCTTTGATTAGTTAAATGTATTATCTCACAAAATGGACGGTGTTTTGCACTCGTCGGTGTCATTTTTCGGTTGAAGAAAGCCATTTTATAGTAAAATATTTCTCCATATGACATAAAAGTCATATAGCTTTGTACTATTATAAATAAATCTTCTATTACGCAATAGATTTCGCTCTATTTACATTCAGATATTTTAGTATAAACGTCAAGAAATATTTACGTTCTGTGTATCAAAAAATTATACCTAACTTTCGTTGTTGCTCAAGAAAGAACCATGCCTGGTATTACCTAGGATAATCGAATGAAACCAGAATATCTATAAAAAGGGGGAGACGGTTAGGGGGTGGTCAAGTGACTAGAATAGAGGACCAAATACAACACACTTAGAGACAGAATGTGCAAAATATGTCAAAAGAACAATGGGGCGACGAGGCCGATTCGATCGAAGTGGCCATCAAATGAAAAGCCGAAGATGGAAATGCAAGAACATTGTAGTGGCTCTATTGAACTGCAGAGACGACCGTAAGCTTAAGAAGAAAAACAATGAAAAAGTAAAAGAAATAAGGAGAGAGAAAACTGTAAAGTGAAAACCAAAATGATGCAGCAAAAGGAGATGAAAAAAGAACCAAGAAGAAATTTTTTTTGTTCATCCCGATCCACCTGCAGTTTAAATACCTAATTCAAGTGTCAATAGGCGTGAGATCAAATGATCCTGGTCCACGCGAAAGAGATATTGTAACGGTATTTTCCCCCTGGTTGCAAGTATTTTTAATCTTTGTGCTACTTTTAACTTCTGTTCTATGTATTTGTCCAATCCTTGCACTACTTTTAACTTCTGTTCTATGTATTTGTCCAATCCTTGCACTACTTTTAACTTCTGTTCTTTGTATTTGTCCAATCGTGTCCATTTCGTGTGCTTGTCACGTGCATTGTAGCTTCTGACTGTTACTCCTTCACGTGTGTTTATTGAGCTTGTCTTGTTATTTGCACTTGTGATATTTAGTGACCTTTGATTAATCAGTTCTGATTGGATGTTGAACAACTATTGTAAATATTCTTNTCACGTGTGTTTATTGAGCTTGTCTTGTTATTTGCACTTGTGATATTTAGTGACCTTTGATTAATCAGTTCTGATTGGATGTTGAACAACTATTGTAAATATTCTTTAAAAACCCTTGCAAGAGAATGTTAAGGAGGAGATTGGAAGTGTAGCTGAAGAAGTGTATGATATTTTGTTGTGTATTTTTGAGTTTAAAGAATAGATTGTGGAAAGCCCTTTGGCTGTTTGAATATTTTGGAGAACTAGCTTCACTTTTTGTCTTAAGAGCCCGGATAACTAATCAGTACCATTACAATATGTCGTCAAAGAAAACAAACAGGGGAAAAATAATGGAAAAAAAAATAACAAAGGGTATCCCAAAACCAAGTCAAAAGCGAAATACTTCTTTACGCTTTAAACGGTGAAAAGTAGAAAGACGAGCAGTACAGAAATACACAAAAAACCATCTCACAAACCATTTTTCTTTCGTTGTTTTCAAAACAATAATTGAACTTAAATATACTTTTCATACACATGTGTTATTTGTTAGTTTGTACAAATGGTCTAAAACGCCACGACGCTAGACATGAAATCAACTTGCAAAAGAAAACACAATTCTTAAAGAAAACAACCCAGCTCAACAACTTGCGAATTGACAAATGTAGGTAACATAAACCCCCCAAGGGTATCAACCTTTGCCTATATATATATATATATATATATATATATATATAACCTTTCTCTTGTCAATACAGTATTTGGCATAAAGAAAAGCTGCAGGTGCCAAAATGTTAAAGATACTTCTGTACTACAGCAAGAATTCTAAATTAAATATACGAGCAAGGGAAAACATGCAAAATCTAAAAAATCTAAAACTTTTGACATTTTCAGGTACTTCTACATCTGACACTGCCAAAAAACCCACGTTAGTAAATATTTCATCCAAAAATTACTTAAACAATGTAACGAGGCATTACCTCCCAACAAAGTAAAAATATCATTTTATGTTCAATACTCTTCTATAAAAAGTAGGAACACACTACATGGTCACAATCTGCATATCGTAAATCTTGAGTGCACGTCGCTATTATAAATACTTGCTGTTCTTTTAAGGGAGATAACAGTAAATTAGTATCAGTAACCAGGCAAAAATGTACACCACATTTTTGATCAGAAATAATACATAAAGACACCAAAGTACAATTTCCAATATACAATATCTCCTGTACTTGAAACCTGCACCAACTTTATAACGAATAAATGGTATGGTCAAAATACAGTAAAAACCTCTCTACTGTTTATCTGTGCAAATTGGATATCGATCATTTTTAAAGACTCGTGCGTATTTTATACTGCAGTGCGCCAACGTAAGGGCAAAAAACCCACATACACAAACCAGCTATGATCTTAAATGTATAAAGAAATATAAATGATGCATTAAGGTTCTTTAAGGTTTTGACTAGGGCATACAGCTTCTGCAGCATTTGATGTTACCAACGCAGTGCTTAATCCAAAATCTTCGACAGCATTTCTCTCTTACAAGTTGGAAATTTTGCAATGGAACGACAATGGGGCATTAAGTCACCCTCTTTATTTATATGACGTAATAAAAAGGATAAAAAGGGGTGATTTTCATATTCAATATATATCCACGTTTTATGACGAATAAGCAATTACAAATAATCCGAATACACGAGAATATCAAACAAAACCCCCCAGAAAAACAGCCAAAGTTTTTATTTTGTTAGGATGAGCCATCTGTCAGTGGCAGCGAGGAATGCAATAACCAGGCTTAAAAAGCTACTGATTGAAAGAGCAAAGCCAGCTAAGTCTGCATGGCATAAAGAGTAAGTCACGGCACGTTGAAGGTCAAGGTCATTCGACATTTTGAATCCCATTTTCTGTCATCCTTACGTTGTCTTGCCAATCGGTTCAAGTTGACTTCAACGTGACAAACAGAAACGAGCTTCAACGTTTCCCGACCTGTGGCAAAGCCGTCGTTCAAGACGCTTTCAGCCTCTCCGGTGACTGATTGGGACTGTCGCTCGGCATCAACAGACAAAATATGGCCACTCCTATACAGTTGCATTTTATCTAGCTTCGTACATAGTTACAGAATAACCCGTTTCTTTCCAACAAACCCAAAAATTGTCGTTAAATTTAATCCTTAAGTGTCTGTGACATATTTGATGAACTAATTAAGAAATTCTTATAGAGATGATTTAAAAATTTAGGCTATTCAGGCTTATAACAAAATTCTCCCCTTTGCAAATTACGGTGATAAAAGAACTTCATATGGTAACACATTGTTAAGTGACGTCTACTGTACTACGAACACTGCTAGCTTATAGTAGTCACATTACATTTGTAGTATTACAGGTCATTTATTACAAACAATAAAACAATGAGGCATCTCCAAGAATAGAACAGCAATCCAACATCTGCACGTACATGTTTCATCAACACATGTAGCTGTCATTTGTAAGCCAAAGGTAAAATCTTGTTATTTCCCACCAAAATTAAATAAGTTAAAGGCAATGAGAATATTTCTTTCTTCCTATATTTTGAACAACTTTTGCAGCTACACTGATCGCTTCATCAAAATAAACGCTGTTAACTGAATATTGTATTGTATACAATTGTATACAACAAATCCTGTTTTTTTTATCTTTAATAAATGGAGTTATTCAAACCAGCAGTAACCATTAAAAAAAAAAGAAAAAAGAAAAGAAGAAAAAGCTTTTCAACTTTTACTCTAGATTAAAATTTTATTTTACTCTAAGAAATGAAGAATAATTAATATATTCTTGATCACAAACCTGCAATCTTTTTCAAACGATCACTTTACCTCAAGATATTAAAAGATTGCCATAGCAGATAAAATAAGGTAATCTGTGACAATTCAAAATCAATTCAAATGTGGTCTTCATTTACAGAAAGGGTGAAACGGGCATTCCAGTTAATTTTTAAACCTTAGTACAATTTCTTTTATAAAAATATTTACATTAGTTGTTAAGAAAACGTCTTGCTTATTTTTTAAAGGAAAATAATTACAAGAAAACCATAATTCAAAATGATTTTTTCTGACGGTACAATGGGCACTCTTAAACACCCTGTATATTTAGCGTGTGGAAAAAATCAGCCTAAACAATAACAATCAATCTCGGCTAATTTGCTTGATGACCAAATGGGTTTGGTAAAGAAGTTTATTGCCTAATTCCTGTTATCTTAAACCACCATTATATCTCCAATAAAGTTTTTTCTCTAATAAAATTGACACTTCATGACGTCATATGCTTTCAGAACTAGCTTTGCTTATGCTGGCCAGTGTTTTGCTGGGGCGTGCCAGCCTTGAAGCAGCCTACTTTGGTCAAACTGTGGCTCCGTTACCCCTTGCTCCACAGATCCACTGACAGAAATAGACAGTAAGTCCGTCATTTCCTCTCTTCAGTATAAGAAGGGGACAAACTCAACGCTTTCATATTTACCTTTTTAACTAGTAAACCCATTCAATATCTTGAATCAGATAAATTTTCTCAGCTCAAATGCGTTAGCTGACCCAGTTTTCCGAAAGCACAGTTGTTCTGTGGCTAAAATTTTAAGAGCCAAATAGTACTAAATGCATCTACTCCTTCATGTGCGTAGTGGATAACTCTATTTGTTGATATTTTACATTATCAAATCCCTCTCAGCTTTTACAGTAATTTGATAAACGGTTACATCTTATTCCTGCAGTGTCCATGTACAATTACGCATTATTACCAATGAATGATTCTGCATCTAGGCATGTCTTGTTAAGTTGCTAGGAAGGACTAGATCCCTTAAGAATTAACCCAGGCTTGTAAGCAACAAAAAAAAAACCCCAGTAATATAACACCTGACATTCAGCTGGAAATAAAGAATCAAGAGATTTTGCAGCCTTTCAAAAGATAATCAAAAAGTAATTTCGTTCATTGAGGAGGGGATGGGAGTGTGCTAAAAGATGTTCTGTGAACACATGAAAAGCGGTTTGAAATTTTTAGGTAAAAAGCAAAGCTATTTTTGAACGGCCTTGACAAATTAATTCATATCAAATATTCAAGCTTATTAAGAATTACATTACTGACATTATCTTTGGAAGCTTGAAAATGTAACTAGAGCCCATCCAGAAGTAGTCTTTTTACTCAAGAAACCAATAATACTTCTAGACCAGTACATAGCAAGTATACTAACCAGTGGATATAATGAGCAAAAATGCCATTGAACACATTCCTAATACAATTAATCATTTCATTTACCACCACATGCTCTTTGTATACTAGTCTGACAGACAGCATATTGGGAGTTACTATTGCGAAGTGTCAGCAAATTTTGGCGGTCGTAACATAGCTTAATTTTTTAAAACAGTTGTATCAACTCTTTTAATAATAAAAGTAGTCGTTCATTTTTAGCTGCTGTCATTTCAATATTACTTTATTTCTTTTCCCTGTTATTTAAGATCCGTGTATTTCACGTAACAAAACGATTTTGTTCCTACCCGTAGGCATCCTACCAAAATAGTCTTTCATAAGTCATTGTCATTTGTACAAAAGATCCTGAACTTGGAATAAACAAGGATCGGGCCCTTCAAATATTGACAAAAAAGTCAACCAAGACATGACCCATTGATATGCTGTTGTCATTCCTCACTAACTTCTTTAATGGTAGCTGCTTCTGCCGAAACGTCAACTGTTTCTACTGGAATGTCACCTTCTTCTCCTGTGGAAAGCATAGGTGACACTTTATTATTCTCGTCTATAACGGATTTCTCACCCTCGTTTACGTAAACTGCTTCAAGTATTGTTGGAACTGTAGTCAAATCATCTGCCTGATTTGTACTATCAGGAGCCTCTACCAAAAAAGCCCCATCTTGGTTCACATGGTCTGGCTGACTGATTATAAAAGCCTCTTCCTGGTTATCTGCATTTGGTACCACATATTGCAGTATTTCAGACCCAGCTGCCAATTGAAGTTCAACTTCCTTTCCGTTAATAGTAGCAACAAATCGATGTCCTAAACCAGAATTGCCAGGCAATATTTTGGCATCGGTAGCGGTTGCACCAGTCGTTGGATCTTCGACATCCAACTCATAACCGTTCATACTGCTTGCACCGTTCCCCTCTTGTGACGTTTCAATTTTTTTAACAGGTTCTAGTATAAGAGAACCCGCTGCTAATGCTGCCTGTACATCACTTTCTACCGAAGAAATTTCGGTTGAGCTTTCACCATTATTTAAACCTTCATTTGAAGATGAAGGATGCTTCACAGGTTTACTGTTATCATCAGTGGTTGCATTTGTTTTTGTCACACTGATCTGTTCTGACTGCACTACAGCAGCATTAACTAGGTTAAGGAGTCCCCTGCTCAGAGCTGGAGTAATCAAGATACTGTTTTTCATATTACCCACTGCCGACTCACTTATACCTATATTAATGAGTGACCTGGCTGCCTCTCCTTCGCTCATTTCCGACCCATACACCTCCATGGCGGATTTTACTGGCATTGGATCTTTACTAATGTCTTCTGTTGAAGAAAAACTTTTACTAATATCACTGTCAGTGATATCCTTTGTGTCGCCCACTTTTACAGGCTTCAAGTGTTTATCAGAATCCCTCAGTTCCCTTTTACCGTTTCTATACACAATCTGGGACTCGTTTTCAAACTGGGCCGCAACCGAAGCCAAGGACACTTCTCCATCATCGCCAATTGATGAAACACCTTCATTTTTGATACTGTCCCGTTTCACAGTTGCCATTGTAGCATGGTCTGATTCTTCTTCATCCTTATACTCCATGTCATCTCCTTGCTCATCATCATGAGAAGACTGACTGATTTCTTCTGATTTAACAGTATCGCTAAAAAAATTATCATCAATCTCTTCGTCGTCTTTTGTGTCATTGATTTCAATAGTCTCCAAAACACCATTTTTCCTTTGACAGCTAGCTACATGTCTTAAATAGCTCTTTTCACTCCTTAGCGTCCTTCTACATACTAGGCAGGCGTAGTCTTGCCTTGATGTATGAAGGCGAACGTGTCGTGCAAGGCTTGTTGCGTAGCCAAAAAGCTTGTTACATGTGGGGCACTCAAACGTTTTCCCTTCTGTATGCAGAAGGACATGCCGTTTTAAGCTAGACGAATATACAAATGTTTTGTTGCACAAGTCACAAGTGTAGATCTCTTTCTTTACTTCGCTATGCAACTTATGGTGTCGTACAAGACTTGTCAAATATCCAAAAGTCTTTTGGCAAATGTTACATGTGTAAATTTTGTCTTTAGTTTCGTCGCAGTGAAGTTTCATATGTCTTTTCAAACTAGAATTGTATTGTAACTTTTTCATGCATATCGTACATTCATAACTCTGTGACTTATTTTCATCATGAAGCTGTAAATGTCGCTTCAAACTTGAATTGTGCTTAAAACCTCTGTTACAAAGAACACAAAGAATAGTTTTTTCTTTGTCCTTATCTTCACCAACTTCCTCTTCCTCGTCTTCTTCTTCATTGTTTTCCAGCTTTACCAGTTCTTCAGTACTGTTCATAGCTTCGACTTGTTCACGTGTTACTTCTGGTAACTGTATAATGATAATGGTGTTGTTATCATGCTCTGTTACTTCCGTCATGATTATTTACACGTGAGAAATAAATGTATTAATTTTCTCTTTGAAACTTCACTAAAAAAATAGCAAAAACAAAAGAATGTGAGGCAAATTACAACATTGGGACATTTACATGTGCAAAGCGTGATTTATCTTGCAGGCATTTAACAAGTTTGACACCAAAACACTCAGAAAACCAAGATACTTTAAGTGGTATTCATATTTGACTAAAAAACGTCTAAAACAAGGGGGGTAGGTGGGTGAAAAAGGGGAGACCGTAGGGTAAGAAAAGGAGGAAGATGGGTGAGAAGTGGGGGAAAACGGGGGGTAGTAGGGAAAGAAAAACGGGGAAGGGAGAGAAAGATTGGAGGGAGAGGAGAGGGGGAGAGAGATATGGGAGATAGACGGGAGATAGATATGGGAGATAGACGGGAGAGATATATGGGAAATAGAAGAGGGACAGGAGAGAGACAGACATGAGATGGGGGGTGAGACGGGACGGAAATGAAAGAGATGGGAGAAGAGTGGTGGGTAGAGAGGAAGGAGGGCAAGAGAGAGGAGCGAAGAGGAGAGACGATGTGGGGAAATGACCCTAAAACACTTTATGAACCTTGATCTATAAACTAAACTAGTTATTGAACATCTGCCCTTGAATCTGTGAAATGTAAATACTTTCTTTCCTTAGCTTATTTCAAAACACTGTGATGGTTTGTTGGGGTAAAGGTTCTACAGTAGTACCCAAAAACCAGTGATCCCCATGCACTTTATTCTCAAAATCTGGACTATGGTTGTTAGCAAATGTAGGCGTTATGTAGAAGGGTGATGGGTAGATACAGCATGAGTGCCCTGTACTCAAATGGTTAAAGAGGTAAGTCTGAAACACCAACAGCTTTGAATGGTTGAGTCCATGGTGTTTTAGTTAGCCTCACTAGAAACAGAAATTAATGGTATATATCAAATGGGTCTTATAAAATACCTTTCAGTAGTTACAGTGCTCTAGAAAAAAATTAAAACAAGTAAAGGAAATGACCAATATGATAATTTAAACAAATAGGAAGTTTTTCATGGAAGAAATTGCATAGGAAGCATAGCACTAGATGCAGAGGAAACCGAACAATGTGTGATGCATGCACCCAGCTTACCCTTATCGGGCTGGGAGTCGGATGGGTTTGCTGGGGTTTCTACCCCTAAGCCCCTGGTGGGCTCGTATTGCTCCACCACACAATAATAATAATAATAATAATAATAATAATAATAATAATAATAATAAAATAATAATAATAATACTAATAAATAATAATAACAATAATAATAATAAATAATAATAATAATAATAATAATAATAATAATAATAATAATAAATAATAATAAATCCTCGTGGACAAAAGTACCAAGTGGCATCTGGCGCGGAATATCCAACCCCTTGGCAGAAAGGTTAAAATGCACACCATCTTTATTGATGAAAGCCAAAAACAATTCATACCGCATCGTCCGTCGCGCGGGTCAACGAGGGGTGTCGTCCGTCGCGCGTCCCTCAGGGTGAGACCAGCCCAAGTGACATACCGAATGCAGAGGAAAGTAGAACCTTCTGGAGTGAAATTTGGAGCGTGGGGAAAGAGCATAACAAAGATGCTGATTGGTTGAATGATCTGAAGGAGGAAATGGTGAATGTTGAACAGCGGAATATTATAATTAATAAAGGTATAGTTATGAAGCAGTGCAAAAAATGCCAAATTTGAAGGCACCCGGGCATGACGGAGTGCAAGGTTTCTGGATAAAGAAACTCAGTAGAGTACATGAAAGGATAGCTAGTCAGTTAAACGATATTCTTGATGGGACAAAAGAAATACCAGCTTGGATGACCTATGGAAGAACAGTGTTGTGTCAGAAGGAATCAGCAAAAGGAAATGCTGTCGAGAATTTCAGACCAATAACCTGTCTTCCACTGATGTGGAAGCTGCTAACTGGTGTTATTTCAGAAGAGATGCATTGTTTTATGGAAAGCGAAAATTTGCTTCCGGAAGAGCAAAAAGATTTTAAGAGAAAGAGCAGAGGAACAGAAGATCAGCTACTTATCGATAAAGCAATACTAAAGGGTTGTACGAAGAGGTAATCTAGCTATGGCATGGATTGGCTTCAGGAAAGCCTATGATTTTGTCCCACATAGCTGGATTCTAGAATGTCTTATTATGTTTAGTATTGCTAACAGCATTAGGAGTTTTAGGGAGAAAAGTATGAAACGATAGAAACTCCTGTTAACTTCAAATGGGTCTGAACTGTGTGAAGTAGATGTAAAAAGAGGTATCTTCCAAGGAGACAGTCTTTCCCCACTGATATTCGTGATATGAATGATCCGACTGTCTCTTGTCTTGAGAAAAGTGAATGCATCATATGAATGAAGTAAGAAAGAATTCAAGTTGAATCACCTCCTCTTTATGGATGATCTCAAATTGTCAGGAAAGAGTGAGGATCAAATTAATAGCTTAGTACAAACAGTATTTGTATTCAGCAAGGAAATTGGCATGGAGTTTGGCTTTAAAAATGTGGCGTGATTATTCTGAAGAGAGGGAAGTTGATTAAGTCTGACGAAATTCATTTGCCTACGGAAGATATTATGAAAGAGGTAGATGAAAATNGATATTCGTGATATGAATGATCCGACTGTCTCTTGTCTTGAGAAAAGTGAATGCATCATATGAATGAAGTAAGAAAGAATTCAAGTTGAATCACCTCCTCTTTATGGATGATCTCAAATTGTCAGGAAAGAGTGAGGATCAAATTAATAGCTTAGTACAAACAGTATTTGTATTCAGCAAGGAAATTGGCATGGAGTTTGGCTTTGAAAATGTGGCGTGATTATTCTGAAGAGAGGGAAGTTGATTAAGTCTGACGAAATTCATTTGCCTACGGAAGATATTATGAAAGAGGTAGATGAAAATGGGTATACCTATCTTGGAATTTTAGACTTAAATGAGATTAAAGAGAAAGAGATGAGACTTAAGGTAGTAGCTGAATATAAAAGACGGTTGAGGTTGGTGTAAAAATTAAAAATTAAATGGTAAGAAAAAGATTCAAGCTATTAATACCTGGGCAGTTGTACCATTAAGATTTGGGGCAGGAATCATAGACTGGAAAGTTGATGAGCTAAAGAAGTTAGATAGAGCAACAAGAAAGACCTTAACGATGTATGGGGCACTACATCCTAAGAGTGATGTTGATTGGTTATACTTGAAAAGAAAAGACGGGTGAAGAGGCCTGATTGGGATTGAAACATGTGTAAGATTGGAGGAAAACAACTTAGGTTTTTATGTTCGTGAGCCAGATGAATTGCTTTTGAAGGGTGTAAGAAAAATGGGCATAATTAGAAGTGACAATTTAGTAGAGAAAGAAGAATTTATGAGACAAAATCAAACTAAACTAAAATCTAAGTGGCATAAAAAAAGAATGTGTGGGCAGTTCGATCTTGAAATACCTGATAGAGATAGAGAATTGTCTTGGAAATGGATTGCCCATAGTGACTTGAAAGTACAAACAGAAGCAACGATATTTGCGGAGCAAGAGCAGGCACTAAGAACAAATTATATTAAACATAAGTTCGACAAAACAACAGAAAATCTGATGTGCAGAATATGTGGTGAAATGGGTGAAACTGTACAGCATATAATTTGTGAGTGCAAAAAGCTTGCTCAACGCGATTACAAGAGGAGACATGATAACATTGCTAAACTAATCCATTGGAAATTATGTGAGAAATATGGTCTTGAAAGGAAGGAGAAGTGGTATGAGCACTACCCGGAGGGAGTAGTTGAAAATGATAACACAAAATTGGTTTGGGATATTAACATACAGTGTGATAATGTTATTGATGCCAGAAGACCTGATCTAATTGTGGTTAATAAGAAAAGAAAATCTTGTATCATTATTGATGTTGCTGAGTGGAATTGTAGGGTACATGATAAGGAACAGGAAAACATTGAAAAATATCAAAAACTAAAAATTGAATTAAAAAGGCTTTGGTCACTGAAGAATGCTCATGTTGTACCAATTGTTGTTGGAGCTTTAGGGTGTGTAAGCAAAAATTTCAAGAGATGGACTGGCATGATAAAAATTGAGTTAGACATTCGTATAATACAAAATACAGCCTTATTAGGAACAGCTAGGATTCTTAGAAAAGTTTCAGAAATGTAAGGAGAAAGAAACCTCTTGGCCTTTGGTTGCTAGTTGTGGCTAGCCCAAGAGGAATAAAGTGGCAATAAGAACAACCTGTGCAAATGCTATAAACTAAGATAATAATAATAATTCATTAATAATTAATAATTAATAATTAATAATTCATTCATTAATAATTCTCTCTATGCATCTCATGACAAGCTAACTACCTTGTATAATGCTATTATTTTCATACAAAAAATATCCTATCTTGGATTGTCAATTGATTCACTTGTCCTCAACCAAAAAATGATGAGACTGACAATCCAAAAAATTATTAACCCATCACATGCCTCACAACTATGTATAAAATTCTCTCTTCTGTTCTGCCTGAGTATACATATTCTATTCTGGATTGAAGAATGTCTTGAAATGTATCACGTTTCTCCAATTACTAGAAATTTCTTTTTTCACAGCACAAAACTCTGGAAAACAATGTTCATTCTGAATTCTCAGAACAGGTCTTTAAATGCCAGTGACATAAATATCAATTGGAGTATCTTTCAAGGTGACTCATTATCACCCAATCTGTTCTGTGTAGCACTGTTTTCTTTAAGTACTCTCCTTAACGAGAGTGAAAGTGGATATAAAATCTTTGATAAAATCATAAATCATTAGTTATACATGGATGACCTCAAGCTGTTTACTAAAAATTATTTCCAACTAGCTGGGCTACTCAATATAGTGGCCCAGTTTGGTATGTAAGAATGGAGTTCAGTTTGGATAAGTGTGTGAAGGCCAGTCAGAGGTTAATTGCTCAGAACATCCAACATTTCCCTTAATTGCAACATTGAAATCAGAGTGTTAGACCTGAAGGAGGTATACAAATATTCAGGGATTTCTGAAGGTGATGGTATTAGTCACTTGGCCATGCAGGAAAAATTAGGTAAAGAGGGCTACAGAAGGGTGAGATCCATTTTTAAGAGTAAATAAAATTTCAGAAATTGCATTGAAGCAATTAACTCATTAGCCATTCCAGTGGTCACTTATAGTTCTAATGTAATTAATGAGTTGATTGCAGAAATTAAAAAAGTTGATACAAAAATTAGAAAACTCCTTACCATATATTGCATGCACCACCCTGGAGCTGATATTGATTGTTATACCTACTTAGGAAATAGGGAAGCAGAGTTATGATTCAGCTCGAGCTTTCAAACATGATATCAACCATAGGAAATGCCAAATTGAATGCACAATTTGAAGGTCTGAAAATTCTTACTAAAAAATGGGGGGGGGGGGGAGCACCTCATGGTAAGTACCCTGATCAGGCCAATGATAATATATCTGGTGAATATATCCATTAGATGTTATGGAAAGAGTTTGAACTTTTGAATTATACATACTGGTGGGGGGATAAACCACTGTGTGTAACAGAAATCAATTTTATCACAATACTCTGGGACTTCAGTATTCAAACTAACAGAACTATTCAGGCAAACTGATCAGATATTCTCATTAAGAACCATCAAAATGAGATATATTTCCTCATAGATATGAGCAATCCTGCTGATAGCAACACATAATTAAAGACATTCAAAAGACTTAATAAGTATAAGGATGTTGAGATAGAAATCACCAAGATGTGGCATTTTAAAACCACTACAATTCCTGTTTTCATTGGAGAGTTGACAGTACCAAAAAACACACATTACATTGACCAAATACCTGGAAAAATCTCTCTATGTATAAAATAAAGAAGATCACACATTAGGCTACATCACAGGTGAATTCTCACATGTCAAAACTCCACAATTATTAGTATTATTAGTTTTATTTTTATTATTATAATATGTTTTGAGTTTGCCATGTTTAAATTCCATCCAAGGTAAGTCCCACTCTGGGACCTTAAGCAACAGAGAGAACAACGAGGCCACAATCTACATGAAATCAACATCTTGGTATTGCAATAATAAATTAAAAATATGAAGCATCAACAAAATAATAAATATCAAGGGCAAAAGTGACCTGTTTGAGAAGCATTTTACTGTTTATTTTAAATCGAAGTCTCAACATTATAATTAATATGACATAATTTCAAAGGCACCCTGTTTTACTTGTTACTCCATCACACGGGTGTCTAAAGTAAAATTGTTCCAGAAAAGTATACAGAAACCAGTGAATTCAAAAAATCAAGTTTGTTGTATCACAGTAGATAATCTGTAGTAATATAATGTAGTATTGTGAATCAAAAATAACATTTTTTTGTTGAAAAGCAGGCAAATCCAGTCACTTGTGTATGTCATTGTAGCCAGTCTCATTCTGACAAGTTTTGATGATTGGTGTTGCCAGTCACTCCTCTGTTTCCATGTCACAACAGCCAACCATCAACAACCATGGACATCATTTTTCCAACATTCTTTTTTGTACATTTGCATTGTTAAGAAAGATCCCCATATCTGTAATACTTTTCAATCCTTATAATTATATCTGTTTGTATATGTGCATGAGTCTACAAATGAAGTCTGTTGTTGGCTTTGTGTTTTTTCTCATAACCTATTATTTTAATTCATTTTTTTTAACAAATGTGAAACAGTCCCAATCTTAGTTAAAGACATAATGTAAAAGTTTAGTAGTCTTTTATTAATAAAATGCTGACAAAAAGTATTTGGAGGACAGTTACTTTGATCACTAAACAGGATGTATATTTTTGCAGTCTGTCACTTTCATTTCAAATGAATGGTCGAGTGTTGTAATTATTGATGGCGAATAGACTCTAAAAACAGGTGTTGTTATTGTTGCATTTAAGTTTAAACATTCATGCTGGGCATTATAGACAGTTCTGCACATTTTGGTGACAGCAGGGGTGTTAGGGGGTAGGGTTGTATTTGTTGCATTTGTGAATT
Organism: Morbakka virulenta; assembly: GCA_003991215.1. Classification (NCBI taxonomy): domain Eukaryota; kingdom Metazoa; phylum Cnidaria; class Cubozoa; order Carybdeida; family Carukiidae; genus Morbakka; species Morbakka virulenta. The sequence goes on from RDPX01000308.1 coordinate 598,236, forward strand.
AGTAGTACTCTATAGATATTCCAAACGTGTTTGATGTGTTAGAATGACTGTTGTGGTGTTCTGAATGTATAATAAGGGGGGGGAGGGGGGCTTGTGTTTTGTCTTGTCTTGTGAAAAGAAATGCAAAACCTATCCTGTTGTTGGTTTTTGGAGTAAGCAATAAACCTGTTCTTTCAAAAAAAAACACCATTGTTTTGTTTTTTTGTGAATGTTTTATTTTGTGTGAATGAGCAGTTTGGAAGGAAAGTAGCAAGTCAATACTGTGAAATCAGCCTAATAACAAATTCTTCCTATAAATATCTTGAAACAAAGCCAGCTTATTATTTGTAGCAGCCTTGATGCTTGAGACATAGTGTAAAGTTTTGGCTTAGAATTTTATTGGCTATGTTGTTTCTATAAGTAACTATTTTCAAATAACATCATCATCAAAATCAAATGGAAAGTTCATCTCAAGATCTGCTGTGACCCTCCACAAAAATTTTGCCAACCAGACCGACTTTGCACCATTTGATATAGTTCTGGAATTGATTTTCCATCACATGGCTGACAGGTGTTATCACTATAGCGTGTCTTAGGCCTACCTTGTGCTCACTTACCAAATACAGAGCCTAATAACAGATCCCTGTCAACATTGTCATGATGGCAAATATGACAAATGAAAGAAAGTTTTTGCTTGGTGATCAAAGGTATAAGACATATCTTACAGTCGATCTTCTGGGTGTCCCTTCTTGGTGCATAAAGATATATGTGAATCTTTCCAAATATTTGACAAAGAGATCATAGCATTTTTGGCTATATTTATCCTTCTCTTAACTTCGCTAATCATCATAAGCTGTAATATTTCCACCGAGATAAATTAATTTGTTTATACTTTCTATTACATCGCCAGAAGTTGAGAACAAACTCAGGCCAATTATACGATAAAGATATATTTATTAAACCTCTGTCATGAGAATCAAACGCTATCTACGTCCATGAAATAACAAAAGCAACCTTTTTAATGCAGATGCAATAGTAAACAGGAATATAAAATCACGTGGCGTAATCGCCTTCTGTCCTTAAACCATGAGAATGAAATATATAAAAGGTAAATATCAAATTCTAAAATGCAATAGTTCCTGCTAACTAGAGAAGATAAAGTTGCATGGCGCAATCACTTTCTGTCCATAAACCATGAAACAAATTAAGGGAAGAAGGGGAGAGGTTACTAGCACGTCACCCTTTAAATATCAACTTCATAGTCAGCCAGATACTGAGGAGTGCGAACAGTTCGTTTTGGACGTGTGTTGTCTTGTTCAAGTACGTCTGGTACTTCTTCTTCTTCTTCTTCTTCCAGCCGTTCGGCTGGAGAGTCAATGTGGGGTAGCTTGTCATCGCTAAAGGCAT
>RDPX01000308.1:601747-655434 GCA_003991215.1 Morbakka virulenta
CGTTGAGCCAAAGTTCATTTGTAAGTGAACCTCCCCACAAATCTTCAAGGCTGTTTTATCGACGGAACGAGCAGAATGTTGGGTTGGCATGATTGAAATACCAGCACGTTTGAGGAAGGTGTGTGAGACAAGGGATGAAGTAGCTCCTGTATCTATCACGATATGTGTAGGATGATGTTGGCAGAAAGCGTAGAAAAAAGGTGAAATGTCACATTGTACTTTCTGGACATCTGATTCTGGGATGACTTGATACATAGCAGTCTCCTGGGCAGATGTTTCTGATTGGGGAAGCTCTTCATCAACAGTTACTGCAAGAGCCTTGGCAATGTTTAGTTTGTCAAATTTCGACAGGAACCAACAGCCAGAGATATTGTGGCCTTGATGATTTCTACCAGCAGATTTACACAGGATACAGGACTTTTTATTTGACGAGGACAGTTTAGATGGAAATGAGCATTCACGGGATGATGCTTGTCCTTGTTGAGCGAAACATCGTGAATTTGAGTAGTTGATGGAGATGTCTTCCTGGACAGATAACTCCTCAATAAGGCAGTCCATTGCATCTGCAAGTTGCGGTTGAATCTCTTTCAACGTTTTGGTTTGTAAATCGTGTGCATACACCCTTGCAATGTGAGTGGGTAGGCGTTCATTAATGAGATTCAGACACATGTAGACAGCTAAGCGTTCTAACATAGGTGACATTTCTTCATTTGTGTCTGGTAGCTCACCGTCGTGAATGAGACCTGAATCGGTGGTTAAGAGGTTGTCCTCGAGATGGGCCATAATCCTTTGAAAGAATGTTTCATAACGTTCGTCGCTGTCAAGTTTAATGGTGGAAAGTTTGATGAAATTGACTTCCGATTGGGAGAAAGAGTAGTGCTTCCTTATGCATTGCCATATCCAGTGTAAACTAGTGCTTTTCTTGATGATATCATTTCGTAACAAAGAAGGCACAAATTGTGCAATCAGTGCAAGCATACGTTCCAGAACAATGTTGTGCTGCACTGAAGTTTTCCCGCCAGCTGTAGCCAAGCCTCTGTTCGGTACAGATTTCTTGGACCATTGTGTGTCCAAAAACTGACCAAAGTCATTGTTGAGAGAAAGGTGGTACAAAATGTTTGACTGCCAGTTGGCAAAGCTGGTTATAGTTTCGTTTTCAGTTAATTGCCATTGTTTTGGAGGTTTGAATGATTCAGCCATGATCAGAGGCTAACAAAGGATCGACAAAATCAGTATTATCAACGTAAAAGTAAACTCGGTTGTCTTTCACACTTTGTGTAATAACTGTAACTTGATTGTTCGAGGCGTAAGCTCTGCTGCTGTCACCATGCCAGAAGTTGAGAACAAACTCAGGCCAATTATACGATAAAGATATATTTATTAAACCTCTGTCATGAGAATCAAACGCTATCTACGTCCATGAAATAACAAAAGCAACCTTCTTAATGCGGATGCAATAGTAAACAGGAATATAAAATCACGTGGNTTCGGCCATGATCAGAGGCTAACAAAGGATCGACAAAATCAGTATTATCAACGTAAAAGTAAACTCGGTTGTCTTTCACACTTTGTGTAATAACTGTAACTTGATTGTTCGAGGCGTAAGCTCTGCTGCTGTCACCATGCCAGAAGTTGAGAACAAACTCAGGCCAATTATACGATAAAGATATATTTATTAAACCTCTGTCATGAGAATCAAACGCTATCTACGTCCATGAAATAACAAAAGCAACCTTCTTAATGCGGATGCAATAGTAAACAGGAATATAAAATCACGTGGTGCATCCCCTTTAACAGTGATGTTACCAAGAAGCTCTGGATAGTTGGTACATTTAATTTTCATTACTTTAGTTTTGTTAGCATTTAAGAATAGTCCAGCAGACTCACTTGCACTGCTAACCTTATTGACCAGAGATTGTAATTTGATCATGCTGCCGGCTATGAGAACAGTATCATCTGCATATCTTAGATTAATTATTGATGGATTTGCCACCGATTTTCACTATACCTTCCATATCCTCAAGTGCATCATGCATTATTGTTTCTAAATACATGTTAAAGAGGTAAGGAGAAAGGATGAAGCCTTGTCACATTGGTAAACATGGAGATGAATTTTAGGGAGTTCACAGTGGTTGTGGTTTTGGACAATGCAATGTGGAAGGTGAGAGAATTCTTGAGTTTGCTGTTGCTAACTGTAGTGTTTACACTTTGTTATTTTGCATAGCTTCGGCTACCATTTTTACTTCATGTATTTGTACATTTTACATGAGATCACTCTAGTAGTGGAATAGAATTTTAGTAGCCAAAATGGCCTAATTCTTACTGTCTCAATTCTCATGTTCTATGTTTATATCAGAAATATTACCACCAATCTGAAGTGAAACAAGACACAACACTAACAATCTTGTTGTTGGGAATTTTCACTATTTAAAATGAGACAGTTACCTTATAACATATATTTCTCGAGATGCATCCAGTCAGATTGACTATATCCTCTTCAAATGAAGATGCATGAAAAACGTTATTGATGCCGAAGTCATCCCAAGTGAAGAGTGTGTCACCCAACATAAATGTATAATGTGTGATTTGTTGCTTAAAGCATCCATTGCCAATAAGAAACTGACTGTGTTGTTGGAAGCTAAAACAACCTGAGTTTAAGAAAGTCTTCTCAGAGGCTCCAGCATCAAATCTAGCAGGTGACATTCTGGCAGGCAGCTCAGTTGAAGGCATATGGAAGAAGCTAAAGCAAAAATTTTCTTAAGACTACAAAAAATGTGTGTGGAAAATCTAAGAAAGGTGTCTGGAGATATGAGACATGGTGGTGGAGTGAAGAAGTTGAGCCGGCTATTTCTGAGAAGAGGCATTTGTGAAAGGCATGGAAACAAGGTGGAAGTAAAGAGGAGTGTCTGATCACAAAGAGAGCTGCAAAACATGCTGTTTTTATTGCTAAAAAAAGGAGAGAAGAGACTCTTTTGTATTGCAAAGCAGATGTGGACCACAAATTAAAATAACACCTGAGATGGTCATGGACTCAATCAGCTGTATGAGGGCAAATAAGTCACCAGGCCTATCAAGCATCATCTCTGAAATGCTGAAAGCTGCACCAGACCATTGTAGTAGACTGATCTCTGATCTATCAAATGCTAATATATCTGAGAGAAAGATTCCATCTGATTGGAATGATAGGTAGGCAATGCATGTGGTTGGAATACCAGAATGGATCATCTCTGTTGTCCAAGCCAAGTACAGTGGTGAAAAAAAACCATGTCAAAGTTGGTAACTCGTACAGTGATGAGTTTGGAGTAAAAGTGGGTATTCATAAAGGCTCAGTACTGAGCCCACTGTAATTCATTATTGTGCTTAAAGCCTTGGCAATACAGGACAGGTTGTCCCTGGGAACACCTGTATGCTGATGACCTAGCCATCATTGCTGAAACAGTTGAGGAACTCATTGTGAAACTGAAATTGTGGAAAAGAAAATTGAAAGAGAAGGGTATGTGTGTTAACATGAGTAAGGCAAAGATCATGTTTAGTGGCAAGGAGCTGAATTCCCTCCAGAACTCCAGTAAAAATCCCTGTGGTGTCTGTAAGAAGAATTTTGGGGTTAACTTGATAATCTGTGGTGGTTGTAGTCTGTGGGTCCACAAAAAAATGCTTCAATATTTGAGGACAGTTAGTTGAGGACCCTAATTTTCGTTGCTTGCATTGCCTTGTCCTAGCACAACCCATTGATGGTGTGGAACCCTGTATGGAAGGGATAATTATGATGATAAACTTGAAGTGGTTGAGTCATTTTTCTATCTCAGAGACAGCAATTCTCTGGGAGAAACATGTGAGAGCTATACTATACAGAGATGCAGAGTAGCATGGGGAAAGTTCTGTGAATTATTGCCCTTTTTGACCAACAAAGGTATCTCATTGAGGAACTGTGGATACTCAGATATGTACTCATAATTTTGAGTATTTTACATTCTCTGGTGTAAAGTCTGACCACAATTGCACCATCTTACTGTTAAAAATTATCACTATTACCATTTCGTTTCAATTCTCTCCTGATTTCTACACTCCTTTGTATGTCTCACAATGCAACACCTTTGATTCTTTTAAGCAACCATATTTCTTTTGTTTCTAATATTCTTTCTTGTATATTACCAATTGACCAGATTTCTGTGCATAATGACAGAAATAGGTATATTATGGTGTTGTATAGTTTGACCTAGGGTCTTCTAGCCATATTCCTGTCATTAAAGACACCTGATAGACAATTCCTTTCACTGCTGCCTCTATTTCTCCTATGGCATCTACTGTTACTCTAAGATATTTGAACTACTGCATCTGCTCCTGGAATTTTTCATTCTTGTCCTTGATACTGATTTCGGTTTCTCTCTTGCTACTTATCAAGACTATTAACTTCTTGGTGATAGCTTTAAGCCATTCTTATCACATTTTATTTCACGTCCCAACCACCTTTTATGTAGTTCTTCTTCAATGTCTACTATAATGGCTAGATCATCAGCAAAGAGCATTTCTTATAGCAGGCTAGTTCTGATTTTCTCACTGATGGCACTATATGTACTACTTCTTCATCTATGGGCTTCAACAAGTTGGCCAGCAAGCAAGTACATCCTACTGTTATTCCATTCATCATTTTCTCCATGCCATTCCTCACTTCCTTTTCTGTCAAAGGACCTGCAAGAAACATTACTAGATATGAAGTGGCAACTACTTTAAAGGTAATGAAGAAAGGCAAGGGTACAGGCCTTACACATGTCACAATCAAAATGTTCCAGGCCCTACAGAAGGGAGTTTGGTTAATGGAGCTCCTAAACAAAATATAGACAAAAGAAACCATCCCAACAGACTGGGTGGGCAGTTTACTCACCCCACTCTTAAAGAACAAAGGAAGTGCTGTTAAATGTCAAAATTACAGAGCTTTTAAGCTGTTGAAGCACATTATGAAAATACACGAGGTCTACTAATTATAAGGCTACAACTGCTGTCAGAATCAATGTCAACAGGTGTCCCTTGTTTTCAATAGATGTTTATTATTATGTCTTAATCTTTTAGTAATAAAAAAAGTATCAGTATCCTTTGTTAAAAAGTAGGAACATGGTTTCTGTACATTGGAAATGATCTGAGCTTTCCTGGACTATGAGCTTCCATCATGGATTTTGACAATGTCACCTGGCTGAAGATCTGGTTGAGGATAGTTACTGTTTAAATTGAATGGAGAAATTTCTTTCACTTGATGAGGTGTCACTTTAGTAGCAATTGTTGGCAAAAGAGTACGAGGTGATTGGTTGAAGAACAGATCAGTAAATCTATTGGAGAGATGTGATAACAAGAAATGAGTACATGACAAGACACAATGGAGCACTAATGGTAATGGCTGTTTGGTGGCCGCAAGAAAACAACATACAAAAGAAGAAACTTCAAAAGCAAGCGAAATACTGATATCTAACATTTGAGACGACAGAACGAAGCCCTGGATTCAAAGTTAGGGTTGTACCATTAAGCTTCTTTTACACATCCACCAAGTGCACCAAGAGTGTACATAGTGGGGGCATAAAAGAAACAATAAAGGAGCAGGAATATTTTTTAATGAAAAGTTTTGTGCGAAAACATTGCTGCTGAAATGAGATAATCCGAAAACACTCTCGGGACTCGTCCAAACTGTAAATGGTAACGAAAACGTTATAAAAAAAATAAGGGGCCAACAATGTACTCCGGCCCCTTATTTAAGATATTATATTATTTAATACTATTTAATAATATAAGAATCTAAGCTATAGTAATAACGTTTTCACGTAATAATGGCAATAAATGGGGTTTATATTATTATAGGCCCACATTTTGCACAAATTGTCCTGGACTTTCATGTTTTTTAGTCTTGGTTCAAATCATTAAAAACTACAAAAATAGCCTGTTATTCTGTTAATGAAACTTAATACGGCATTATTGAGCCTATTAAGTAGATAATCGTGTATATAGTCCAACCTCGTTCTTCCTACGCTCCTACAATCAAGATAATAGCATGCTTGTTTTCAACCTGCCAGTAAATGTTGTCGAGCAATTTCGAAATTTAGAGCCCCATGGTTAACGAATCCAACAATTAAACAAAATTATACAAAACTAAATCATTATCTTCCACCAGTAACTTACCTCACTTCCTAGGGGCTTATCTACACCCATTTCTCTTGCACCTGCAAATCACTTTTGATGTTCAGTCTTTAAAAGTAAACTAAAATTCTAAACCAGAAAAAACAATGGCGTAGTTTGCTTGCTTCTCAAACTACAAGAAATCAATTTCCTTTTACAAATGAACCTTGTTTGTTTTACCGTATCTCGTCACTTGCTTCTGCTTTAAGTGCTCCAACAGTTGTGTCTCTTGTAAGTGAGGAACAACATCATCATTTTTGATCAGAAGTAAACAAATCTGCTTCAGAACATTTCAAGATGTCGTTGCTGTTGTCGCCTTCATCCATGAGAGAAAAAAAATGCCCAGAGCGGGAAGCTGGCAAAAAGAAACCACAGGGAAACGATAGACCAAGTGTACAAATTTCGAGGACAAAGACAATGTCCCTTTCAATTATCTGAAAATGCTGGAGCCTCCAGATGCAATAGTGAAATCTAACAGGGGAGAGGAAACCATCGTATCTTTTTTTTATGACTTTAAGGAGGTGTAGCCACCCCAAGCGATTTTGCTTTGCTCATGCATTTGAAAACTACCCAATGGTTCGTAACAAGTCTAACTAACATAGCCATGAAAGTAGCAGAAACAATTGGAAAGGTGCTGGGGAAAATCAAAATCAAAAATGGATGTGTACCCAACGTCAAGGTCTTTACAAGCAAGGCGTAGATAAATCTCATGTTCTGGCCTTCCCTTATACTGCGTTGCCTTTACTCCCAAACTCTCCCAAACGGAGGAATCAATGACCTTTAATTTCCGTTAGGGATGTAAAACCAATAAAATGGTTGTGCCACCTTGGTTTGGTTTTCTCCTGTTTTCACTGTCAACATTGGGATGGAATTCTTATATAGCGGCTTATTGGTAACAGAGAATTATCACTGCAGTGTTTAAATGGAGTTTTTTTACAGCTGTTGGACCAAAATAATTGATATATAGCACATATTATAGTAAATCAGTAGTTATTCAGATCAGTTTATAATATATCTATAGTTATCAATTTTTTACGTTGAATTTACCAAATATCATTCACAATAAAAATGGAAAAACAGCCAGTAAGAAAAAAAGGCATAACTCTCAATAAAGTATATTTTCACAAAAGTAGACTGTCCAGTAGAGGGAAATGAACAATCTCTATCGTTGAATTCCGTTTGGGTATCAATTGAAGAGCGAAAAGAAAAGATATGACCGGAGACAGCGGATACAATTAACAAAAAATAGATTTTTATTGGCTATTATTATGGTAAGATAAGCTGCAGTTTCGCTAAAAGACCTAAAAAATCTTGGTTTTCACTTAGACAAAAGTATTTCTATATCAAATCATTGGGTAAAATACAAATTTGGTGTTTTAGAAAAAAAGGTTTGATACTTAAGTCGCTACGAAAGAAGAGAGTAAAAGAATTCAACGCTCAAAAAGAAGCGGTAAAGCTTTTGAAGGCAAAAGAATAAAAATAAATGAAAATATCTACAATTGAAAGCCAAGACAAACAAATAAGTAACAAAGCATGTCTCTGGTCAGCATATTTTATTGAGTATCAAAATTGTCTGCTCCCAAATTATCCATTTTACTTTAGCTAAGTATTTGGGAGGAGCCGTGGCTTAATGGTTAGTGCAACTGCATTGTAACCAAGAGTTCCGGGTTCGATTTCCCGAGCTGTCGAGGAGAATTTGGAACTTTGAAAAGAAAATAAAGCCATTGGTTGGCGTCAGGAAGGGCATCCGGCCAAGAAATTCCTCACTGCGAAATCAAAGTCCCTCTGAAGGGCNAAAGAATAAAAATAAATGAAAATATCTACAATTGAAAGCCAAGACAAACAAATAAGTAACAAAGCATGTCTCTGGTCAGCATATTTTATTGAGTATCAAAATTGTCTGCTCCCAAATTATCCATTTTACTTTAGCTAAGTATTTGGGAGGAGCCGTGGCTTAATGGTTAGTGCAACTGCATTGTAACCAAGAGTTCCGGGTTCGATTTCCCGAGCTGTCGAGGAGAATTTGGAACTTTGAAAAGAAAATAAAGCCATTGGTTGGCGTCAGGAAGGGCATCCGGCCAAGAAATTCCTCACTGCGAAATCAAAGTCCCTCTGAAGGGCACCGTCTGAGCCCCAATTGCTGGGGGAAAATGACGTTAAAAACTAAAAAAAACCAAAAAAAAAAACCCTTTAGCTAAGTATTTAGTTGACAGGGAGCATCATGTCGAAAAACACATTGTTTTTGTTTGTGATGGTGCATCACTAATGCTTGATGCAAAATGTGGTGTTGAAACAAAATTGAAAGAGTTCCCTGTAACATTCATTTCTCTGTCTGAACCATAAGCAAGTTATCAGAAGGATCACTGATGTAAAAAAAGGACGATAGTTGGACCAAAAATAGAACCTTGAGAAACACCAGTGTTAATGGAATACGTATCAGATGTAATTTCATCCGGTGTGACATACTACAAGTACAACTACAGACCGATTAGTGTCCTACCTGTTTTTCCTAAAACCTTTGAGAAATGCGTTCACAATCAATTTGCGCCATTCTTGGAAGAAAAGGGACTTTTGCGAAAGCAAGAGTTTGTCCTCCGCAAACGTCGAAATACAGAACAAGAAGCAACACTCTTTATAGATTCAATACGAAAAAATACAAACATTGGTAAAGTGGCCTGTGCCATTTTCGTTGACCTATCGAAACCATTCTCAAATTATTGCAGACCTCTTAAAAAAAGGTGTAACAGGTGTAGAAAGGGAACTCTTCACAGATTGTCTGTTTAATCGAAAACAACAAGTCAGCTACTTAGGTGAACTCTCTCCACTCCAGCCAGTCACATCTGGCGTTCTTCAAAGTTCCATCCTAGGACCACTCATGTTCCCAATTAGCTTCAATGACATTGGAGACCCACTTCAGTTTTGCGATTTATTGATGTACGCTGATGACATGGCCATCTTTGTAGCCTCAAACTCAGTAGAAATAATTGAAGAGTCAATGTCTTCTGACTTAAAGGCAATAGGCTGCTGGATGACAGAGATTCAGTTGGTTGTTAACATGAAAAAGGCAAAGACGGAGTGGGTGCTACTTGGAGCAAGGCAAGAATAAAAAAAGACTAGACATCACGTATCAAAATCAATCAATTAATAATACAACAGACTGTAAGTGTCTAGAAGTGAAACTGGACCAAAACCCTTCCACTGAATAAGTATCTGAATTCGAGTAACAAGAAAGCATTTGGTCGGCTATATCTTATCAACAGACTCAAAAATAAATTAAATGCTTTAGATTCACTAGCAATCTACACTTTCTTCGGCTTATTGCTATTGATACACTGCTCGATTGTACGTAGCAACTTAACAAATACCTACAAAGGAAAACTGAGAAATATGAGATTATGAGCTTGAAAAATTATTTCTGAAAACATTCACGTAAACTTTCTATCGATTGAAAATATTGTGATGAAACCTGCTTTAACTGGAAGTTTTCAAAATATTAAATAGCTTGAACAATAAGAGTTTCAATGGATACTTCTAAAAGGTAGACCGTATAATGAGAAATCAAGACATTTTATCAAAACTGCCTCAAGCAAAACTAGTATCTTTTTAAAAGGTCTTTTATTTTAATGGGGCAAAACGTTTCAATGAATTTTCTATATACGGTCATGCTACCAAATCTATTGGCCATGCTACCAAATTAACTGTTACTATCATTGTTGTTATTATTATTACTAAGTCACAATTTCGTTATAAATTACTGGATGCACCATATCAAGAGAATAATATGTGTAGATTTAGTAGGTAAATTTCTAATATTCAACTAATGTTTTGTTATTGTTATCTCCTATTCTTTTACTTTGAGTCCATAACTTTTCTCAGTATTCTTACTGTTCCCAGAATGCAGGTTCTTTGCACTTCTTCCATTTGAATCTTGCACGTCAGCTGTTCTAGGTAACCTTTGAATCTTTTGGTCACTGATCCTAACGCTCCGAAAACAATTGAAACAATAAAACTCTATTGACTTCAATTTTATGAGCTTTGAATATCTTATACTTCAACTCGCAATAAGCATCTTTCTTTGCCATTTCTTTATTCTCAATTCTTGTGACAAAGGAGAATGCCACGCCTGTTATATAACACGTTTTTGAGTTTGTTTTAATGAAAGTTATACCTGGCCTATTATGTTCGATTTTAGACTCAGTTTGCATTGCAAAGTCCCATAGAAGTATAACTGCTTCATTTTCTTGTGCAGCAATTTCTCTATTTACAAAGTGTTCAGAACTCTTTGATCTACAAGAAAATAAAAACTTGTGGCACGAATGCTATTGTATTAGAACAGTTTCTTGTTCTCATTTTGTGCCAGTTTTTTTCTAATTAAAGACATTGTGGATTATATTCTCCTCCCTCTCCCCGCACATTCTACATTTTGAAGTTTCTTGTTTTATCTCTGATTATCAATACCCGTTTGTTCTGAGTGCTTGATCTTGGACTTGCAGAAGCAACCCTCTGTCTCTTTCTTAAGATATCCATTTGCAAGACACTTCCAACTTCCCTTTTTCATCATTAATATCTTTTGTTTCCTTGAAGTAAGCAGAATGCAATGGGTTTTTTCCAAAGATTTCTTTTCTATTTTCAGTCATTGTTCTCTTCTTTTCCTTAGGCCTTTCTCTCTATTTCATGATATTTAATTTGGAAAGTTTTTCAGTAGTTCTAGTTGTTATAAGTTTAAATAATATCCAAGGCTATTCTATTCCATAGTGATAAAATCCTCAATACTAATTAAGCCCCTGTTTCCTTTTCTCTTCCCATACAATGTAGGTAAATCTGCCTGTCGGTTCATGCACCGATATACAGTTAGCAGTTGTCTTACTTTCCTGTCCATTTTTCTTAAGTCTTTCTTTGTCCAGTTTACAAATCCAGTGTTAAATCACACTGTTGCAATTGCTTACCAATTTGTTGTCTCGATTGTATTCTTTCCTTTAAGATTTGATTTTAGGACCTTTGATACCCTCCTGAAGTATTCTTTCTTCGTTAATTTTTAATTCCTTTCCTTTTGACGCTATTACTTTAAGAATACCGGGATATTTATATCCCTCACTCTCCTCCAAATTCTTATCCCTCCTCCGTTTGGCAAAGAAATGCCTGGACTTTCCACAATATGACATTTTATCAATTTAACAATAGCACACTTTTGGATGCCAAATTTCATGTCGATATTTTTACAAAAGATTGTCGCCGTCTGTACAAGCGACACCCTTTCATTTTAGTGGTTTAAATACTTGTTTTTGAATTTTCTCTTCTGGCCAATCTGAAAACTCTTACAGTGAAATATTATTGTAACTTTCCTATAAAAGTTTGAGACATTTTGCATCATCACTGTGCTTTTCTCCCACACTCAGAAGCTAGTGCAAAATTTTATACTCACTTCTATATCGGGCTTAAATTCATACCTCCTACATTTCCATCCGCTTGTTTAAAAAACCTCTTTCTGTTTGCTTGAGAAAGCCTATTCTGAAGTAACCCACTTTTTCTTTCCTCGTTTTACATTATCTTGGCTCACTTAAACTTCATCCATTGCCGAATCCGTCAATAACAAACTTATCATTACAATACTTGATTACCCTGACCAACGTATCCGGTAAATGAAAGCTTGGTATAAAAGAATACAAGTATGCTTTTCGACATTCTAACGGATGTAGCTATATGTTTAAGAGGATTAAAAAAGTCCCGCTGTCCTTTAATGTGCAAATACTGAGAAAACACAAATTCAGCTGCTAGCCTATGTTTATAGTGTCTCACACTAGCGATACAGTTGACTGATATAGACGTGATGTTTTTTCAAAAATGAATACGGGCCAGTATGCACAAGCTTGCCTTGAATTCTCCCGTGGATATTGCTCGCTTAATCTCAACGGGTAATATTGAACGGACAATCATCCTTGATTTTCAAACGGGCTTTAGCCTTCCAATTCCGGTGCTGTATTCAAACGGGCTTTAGCCTTGCAATCCCTGTAGAGCATTTAACTGTCCTTAGCAAAGCATACGGATTAATGCAAGCTTGCTTCAATGGGACACAAGTATGCTATGGCTCTTGTCTCTTACGGCCCTACATATGCATAATTTGCTTTGTAGGGTCCCGTTGTGCTTTACTGTGCAATTACTGAGAAAACACAAATTCAACTACTAGGCTTTATATATAAGTCTCTCACACTAGCAGTACAGTTGGCTGATATCCAGTTGTGAGGGTTTTTTTTAAAAATTGCATGCAGGTCAATAAGTTCAGGTTTGTCTTCAACGTTTCCGTTGGGTATAGCTCGTTTTATATTAGCGAGGAATATTGAATAGACGGTCATCTTTGGTTTAAATGGGCTTCAGCCTTGCAATACCTCTTATGTAATTTTAACGGGCATTAGCCTTCCGATCCCTGTGCTGTCTTCAAATGGGCCTTAGAGGAAACCACTAGGCGATAACTGAGATTTGCTCCATTGGGAAAAAGAAGTCGGCCGAAAACAACATGGCGAAGAAGGCAGGAGACAGAAAGATATGGCAAAATATGCTGACACACCTGATGACCGACCATGGCTCCAAGAGTCAAAGTAACACTTGCAACAAACTGAAATAGACAAAATGATTGCAAGCACCGTCATGCTATCTTAAGGCAATAAAAATAAACTTCTGGTAGCTATATTGTGGTATCTGCATTTGTCCTCAATCGAATACTCCTTGAAACTGTCTCCTACACAAGATATAGTTATTTTCATACATGTTTTTTACAAGCAATAAATCTGCAAGCATATCTCGGGTAAATTTTCCCCAAAAATTAACCAAACGCCAAGTAGAATGCCGAGCATGGTTTTAAGTTTTCTTTGAAAAAACCCCCAAGCTTCAACATATGCAAAAATCAAGTTAGCGCAAAAATAGCAAAGGGATCATGTTTAAAGTGCAATTGTATTATATACAATAATATGGTATATATTTCCGTAATGATAGCCCGTTCACTCTACCATTTAAATCCCACTTACCACAACCACAGTCATCACCTCTAATGCACTGTGTTTGGCTTTATTTCGCAGAATAGTCATTCAAGAAAAAATACAGAAAATACCCCACGGCAGCTAACTCAACTTTTTTGAGATTCTGTGATTAACGGCTGCTTTCCAAAACTTATTTTGCCGTGAGGCTATTCATTAATATCTGAAAACTTAAAACAGAACATAGCCAATAAAACTAAGGTCTGCATTATATGCGAGTCCAATTCGAACACATAAAAAGTATAAGGAGCGAACAATCAAACAAAGAAAACAAACAGTGATCTTTACTGCTTAACTCCATTTCTTTTAAATATTATCAATGGGAAAAGAGTAATAGACATAAACCTCAGAAAACAAACAATTTTTAAACCCAAAGTGAAATCATATTATTAAATCTCGTGCTGTAACAACTACTCAAAAACCTTTGTCTAAATACAAACAAGACATATAAGCACTATTTTACAAGATTTTCTCATTCTATTAATCTAACATGCCATTTTGTCTATTTTAGTCTCTCATAGCTACAAATTTTGAATTATATTATTAATAACTTATTAAATATATTATTAAATATATTAATTTCTTGTTTAAAAGCCTCTTTGAAATGTCTCTTTGCATTTCAAAATAATGTGTCCAGTAAATTCACAATGTCTTCATTTGTAAATTCAATATCGTCTTCTTCCACGCAATTGATAATGGTTTTCATCTTTGATTTCATTTCACAAACTTTCTTTTCTCCACAATTTTTCTCGTTAGATTTCTTCTTTATCTTTTGATTCGGATTTCCCACCAAACTTCCTTTTCGCCCAGTATTAAATGGCAATGGTGGAAGATCACCAAGAAGGGGTGTCCTACTCTTATTCTTCTTCAGACGATGGGTCTTATTTCCTATTGATGATAACATGCATGATGAACTTCTTGACGTCTACGAAAAGCAAAAAATAAAATGTACATATATAAAGTAATAGAAATTAAATCAGACATTTTCACACAGAGAGAACTTAATTGATGGTTTATTTAAACAATTTATTTGTCATGTTTTTATTATTGATCAGATAATGACAATGTGAGTACTGCTTTTCATATACCCAAATGGTTATCATAAATTGCCAATTAAAAAGCAGATTTGTGAAAGGTGTCAATTTGAATTATGCCAGGAACTACTAAGCTAAAAATAGTACTTGACTCGTTTTATGCACGTAAATATAGTACAATACGCTCAGATGCTCAACTGAAAATTGTACAATATATAAATTATACTAAATATAAAAAAAAACAATGGTCCCTTAAAATATAGACAACTAATGTAGGATGGACATAACTTAAAGTGGCAGGCTATCGTATTACCAATCAGATTAAGGTATTTTGTGCAGCATTGTTGAAATATTTACCAATATTAATACGTTACAAACTAACAAGGACGCAAATTTCTAAGTATTGTACATAGCTTAAAAAGTAGAATGAAAGAGTTGCTCTTGCGATTTATTGCATTTAGGAGCTTTTACCTTTTTCCTGCAACTACAAAGATTGATATACGCGTACATATACGCTTATATATACATATTCACGCAAGAACGTCTTATGAGTAGTAGTTTGTATTTGGTTTAGATTGCACATTGAAATCTCGTTTTGGAAAACCAATTTCCTCCTCATAAAAAAATCTGCATTAACAAAATTCGTTTCTTACCATTAGCTTTTGAATCTTCTTATCTTCAGGTGGATCTGTCTTCACAACAGTAGATTTGTATTGGATATCATGGGGTTTGTTTATATCATCTTCTAAGTCTTCAATGGTGAGTTCCTTAAAATCCACAAAACTATTTGAAAAGGAAACAACAATATATGTTATAATGGACACCAGATAGTTAGCAACTAATGAAGATTTATGGGTATGTATTTAAAACATTTCATGCAATCTATGCTACTTATTCGACAACAAGCTTCAGGACGGTATACATTTGAATTACGTTGAAGAGTGAAGAATCAAGGAAAACCTATCCTTCTTTATTCTTCAAACCAATTCTCTTAAACCTAGATATTTCTTTGACATCAAGGTGCAATATCTTTATCTATTTGTGTTCCAAAATTTGCATGTTTAATAAACATATGACGTTAGATGCCATTTAAAATTCGTCTTTAAGTAAATTATTTGAAGTAAGTGAAAAGACAAAATCTTTCCTTCTTTCTTTCTACATTTACCTGTCAATGTGATCCCACATTCAAAGACAAAAAAATTGTAAAGGCTGCAAACATAAAAAATACTGTACCTCTTTCTATCACTGACTTTTAATTCCTCCACTGTATCCACTTCGAGGTTTTCTTCTACTTTAAGAAGTTTCCTGTTCCTTTCTGGCTCTTTAGGAGCTTTAGCTACCCATTTATCTTCGTCCTTTCCTTTGAATTTGGAATGCAACTCTTCTCTTTCCTCTAATTCAGTGATATTTATGTCGCTAATAATTTGATCTCGCTGATCTAGATTTTTATGAACAGTTCCAGTAGGTTTCTCTATCAAAAACCCATTACCTTCACTCACAGCATTGCTTTTCAATGCTTCATCAAGTTGTTTCCGTGGGACTCCACTTTCTTTGCATTGGAGTTGAATTTGTCCTTGTCCTTCTGTCTCTTTGTTATCTCCTAAACCTAGATATTGTTCAAGTTCTTCTTCCAGAAAAATATTTTCTTCTGTTAATCGTTCAATTTCTGTACCAAGTATCTTTCCCTGTTTGACCATGCTAGCCAGATGGTCAAGGTACTCTCTGTTTTCTAACATTAACTGCTCAATTTGCTTTTTGTACTCTTCTATCTCGTTAAGCCTTTCTCTGTGCTTTGACCATAAGTCATCATATTCTCTACTCATATCACACAAACTGTCAAGTTCCTCTTGTAAGTCTCTATTCAACATCGCCAATTCTTCATTCTTCTCATCCAACTCCATACTCTTAATATTTAACCCAACTATTGCAGACTCCTTGCAATGCAATTCACTTCTTGTCTCTTCTAGTTCTGCTTGGAGTTTAACAATTTCACTCTCCAGTTTAACAGCGTTAGTTTCAAGTGCATGAACACTTTTCTGAGCATCTTTCAGCTGCAACTTTAGACTTGAATTCTCTGAATTCAAGAGAGACCTTTCCTTTTCTGACAGGTCTTTAAATGTTCTATTTGCCTCTTGCTCTTTTTTCAAATTGCTCAATTCTTTAGTCAATTCCAATACTTTATGTTCTGGAGATACTCTAGTATCCATTTTAGCCTTCATTGATTTTATTTCTTGCTTTAGCTTGTTGATGACCCTTTTGTACTTCATTTCTTGCATTTTCGAATGTTCTTTTTCGTCTCTTATTACGTTATTCGCACATAATTTCTGCTTATCTTCTTTAGTGATTGCTAAAATGTCCGTCTTGGTAACTCTGAGCTTCTCCTTGGCATGCTTAAGGTATTTTTCAGATTTGCAAAGTAAACCTTGTAAATGCTGGTTTTGTAATTGAAGCTTATCGTTGGTTTTTATTTGTTGCTTTGACTTTGCCTCCTCATCCTGCAGCATCCTCTCAAGAGAATCAATCTTTTGTTGTAATTGTTTGCTTTTCGCTTCATACTTAAGGCTGTTATTTTGATATGCATCCTTCTTTGTGCTCAAACTTGAACCGCCATGGTAAATCTTACTTCTTAACATTCGAACTTGTGCCTTAAGCTGAGCATTCACGCCAACCAGTCTTCTGTTTTCGGACTTTTCTTTCTCCAAAACATCTATGAAATGTTTATTATGTGCTTTATGCCATGTGTCAGGATTCCATTTCCTTCTTAATAATATCATTTCGTCGGAGACTACTTCTCTAACACCTTCAAGGTTTCGCTCTATATATTTTTCATGAGAAGGACATTTTTCCTCATTGCCATCTTTTCGTTTTTGAAACTTTCGACTGATATCCGGTAGTTCCTCATTTATTGAATCAGATTTATAAGTTATCCTTCCATTCTTAGTCTCACGAAAACAAGAGTTACTTGCTGCTTGTTTTTCATCGGGTTTCTTTTCTTTGCTTGTTGTAGCCTTCAAGCAATCTTTCAGATTAGCTACTTGTTGTTTATTTGTCTCAAAGCCATTTATCAATTTAATCTCGCCAGTTATTTTACTAGTTATATTGTTCAAGAATACTTTGTTACCATTTGATTTCTTCCTCTCGAATTCTGTAGACGAAACGTTGCTACTCTTTCCTTTTGCAATCTCTAGTTGATTTCCAACTTTGTTTTGAGTTTCTCTCTTTGCACGTAATATTGTCAAGGTACTCATTGTCTCTCCACTAACCTTTCTATTACCTATACAAACACTATAATTTGTTGCTTTTTAAGCAACGTATCAAGCATTTTTCTAATCACATCAACAAAATCGATATACTATTTTATTCTGCTTAAACACAAGTCTCAACACTGATTTTCGGAGATACACCAGAAGTGCACATCGATCGTGTTCTAATGCGTTTTGGAACAAATGTGAAATAAGACGATAAGCATTCTCTGATCTTTAATCTGACGTCACAATGTATCACGTGACTAAATATAACGTCTTCAAACTACAACTGATTCTTTAATACTGCAATTCTCTCTTTTGTTTCTCTTGGTAACTTTTGAAAAAAGGCTTGCCCTAAGAGTCAGTCCTTCTCCATCCTTCCTTTACTTTAAACATTACGCTTTTCCAAAGATGGAGATGTGTTAATCTAAACTTCATTCTAATGTCCTTGAGAGCATTATTTTTTGCTGGCTAATTTTATTTGTCTTGCGAAAATGCTCTTTCCTTTAGAGCATAAAGTTATTTCTAAATTTCTCTTCTTACTTCCTAACATGGTACATTTTTAGTCAGCTGCAACATTTGATGTTACACAAAGTCCTCCCATCTCTTTCTCTATCTTTACTGATTTTATTTTAAACAAGCGGCCTACCCACATCTCACTGTTATAAAGCTAGGATCAATTTTAAGATGTCCTTTGATGACTAAATCTAATAAGCAAAAGCAAGCTACTGTTTTGTTGCTTTTTGTCTAAAGTTTCTGCACTAAATTATAAAAATATGAGTTTTTAAGAAAGCCAATATTTGCATATTAACATTAATTTCTCTTCACGGTTCTGTGTCTGGCTAGCCTAGGGATTTGAGGAATTTTCAACAATAAATTTTGTACTCTATACCACGGTTGTCAAAAAGACCACTACAACGACTGTAAAATTTGGAGCTCTAAATGTTTGTGGATATGCAAGTAAAGACAAATGGTAGCAGGAGATAACGTTATATATATATATATATATATATGCCACCGATGTACTTGGCGTCAGCGAAATACGCATCAATGCCGATGAATTAAATATAATCAGTGTAAAAAACAATTCCAGCAAACTTGTAACCTAATTATTTTATCATTGGCGAAATCATATCAACCATGGAATACATATACTGACTAAAAAAGAGACCAATCGAATATTTCCAACGGTAAGTGAAGATTGTTTACGGTAGGTTTTTGTTGGATGTAGAAATACAGCTGGGATTTCTGAACATGAACCAACTCTTAACACACAAACAACAGGGATGATTTCTTCCATTACCTAAAAGTACATTTGGTAATATATCGAGACGTAATATTTGTTTCATTGTGGGTGATAACAATGCTAAAGCTGCTAGAATTTATGAAATTTGTCTAAAACATATGAGCTGAATACAAGGATCCAGAATGAAGGAATCTCAAAATCAACATAAGATGTTGCATATTGGTCAGAAGTACGTACGGCAAGAAAAACTATGAAGAAATAGAACAATAAAATCGTGAAAAAGAACAAAGAAAAAGAATGAGATAGAACACTTAAAAATCCAGAGACAATGAAAGACCACTTTTATAATACTCATCCAGTACAGAGAGCTAAACGAAATCAAAATTGAAACCCTCACTTATAAAAAATTAAAATGATGAAATTGTAGGCAATCTTAAGGAAGAAAGAAAACCGGTACAAAATCACTTCAATAAATTCCTTGCAACAAATATAGACAACATAGCTAACAACATAACGTATCCATCAAGCAAACTAAAATCACCTCTTACTACTGAAGAAATGAGGAGAGCTGTACGAAGCATGAGAAATGGTAAACCACTAGGTTTCGACAAAACGTAAATAGAAATGTTTATATATAACCCAGATTGCACACCAGAAGAAATTGTACCCATTCTGAGTGAAACGACTGGAAGTGGAAAATTTCCATCACAACTTCGGATAGGTATTTGAAAACCACTACCTAACCCAGAAAATAAACAAGGGCCACTTGCTAACCCTGGACCCATCACCCTATTCTCAGTGCTACGAAAGATTTCAGTAATATCTATGACCAAACAATGCTCGAACAAAATCAACGAAGAAATAATAAGAAAACAGGCTGCTTACCAACCAGGCCGCAGCACGACTGAACATGTAATGGCTGTGAAGCAACTTGCAGAAAACAGGTGCACAATCAGTGATTATCAACTATAAGTATTGCTTCTCGATATGACTTAAGCCTTTGATACCGTAACAACTAATACTTGAAAATGGGCAGGTGATTGTCTGAGCGCATCCCTTTTCATTTGACTTGACTTACTTGACTTAGTTGCATAACCCTAGTTATCGGGTCCTCGCACATTCCCTTGATACAACTTCACTCCATTTTGCTCGGTCTTTGGCTTTACGTTCAATTGTCAGTAGAGGGATGCCAAGATCACATCGAATTTGGTCTGACCATTTCTTGTGTGGTCTTCCCCGTTTTCTTTTGCCTGGGAATTCTTCTTTATATGATTTTCTCACATGGCTGAAATCATCACGTCTATTGACATGTCCAAACCAGTTCATTCTACGTTTCTTGATCATGTCCAAAATGGTATCTTTTGTTCCCAANTGATACAACTTCACTCCATTTTGCTCGGTCTTTGGCTTTACGTTCAATTGTCAGTAGAGGGATGCCAAGATCACATCGAATTTGGTCTGACCATTTCTTGTGTGGTCTTCCCCGTTTTCTTTTGCCTGGGAATTCTTCTTTATATGATTTTCTCACATGGCTGAAATCATCACGTCTATTGACATGTCCAAACCAGTTCATTCTACGTTTCTTGATCATGTCCAAAATGGTATCTTTTGTTCCCAATACTCTTCTAATATCAACCAGCCTAACTCTATCACAGCGGAATTTTCCAACCATTGTTCTTAAACAGTCATTTTCATTTTCATTTTCATTTACTACCTGGATAAAGCCTTATCGGAAGATGAGAGTTTATATCACCTACATGGACTGAAAGCCATAAAACGCATATCGACCTAGCATCCTGAAAGAACACAACATCTCCAAATACGAAAAGGAACTTTTGTCATTGATCCTAAATAATTACAATGATGATACTACCTGGAATACAACATCCAAAGAACTTATTGAAAATTCAAATTCTAGTGTCTCATTAAGTCTGAAAGAAAGTAATGTCATTGTAAATAAAGGTAAAGTGGAAGAATTAATAATTAGTAGAAGAGGATAAAATTGGGAACGTGATAAAATATTAGGGCGTAAAATTGGTTTTCTTCAAAAACTTTGAAAGACGAAAAGCTCTGATTATCATTGTAATGGCACATCTCAAACATATGTTTGAAAGCGTAACACCAATTAATTACATTGAAATTTGAATATTTACATAGAATGTCAACATTCTATTTGGTTATGTCGAACGACAAAAAAAAATTAACAAAACGTAGCTTAGAACTGTCAGTTGCATGTTTTTTACAATCTTCAGCCAAACAAAATGAATTTGTCTTTAGCGTCTCTAATTACAACTAGAACAAATTACAGAAGACATTAAATTACCCTCATGGGGTTGACATAATTGGTATAATTCAACATAGAGTAATAAAAAGATTTAATTGCTTTATCACACCTAGTCCTTTGATCTATAATTAGCTAACAGAAATTTATTAAAGTGTCTCCTCTTTGTTAGCGTAATTAAGGATCTCGAGCTTTTCTTGTAAACAAAGGTTGTACTTTTTTGATTTGTTTGACTAGGGTTGCGCGTGAGTGATTACCGATCATTTCATGGTGAGGCTAATGTTCTTTTCTTTCAGGTCCCATACGTATGATTAAAGGGTTGCGCTATTTCCGTACTTTTTGTTTTTTAGCGATTGCTTATGTTCTTTATATCTTGTCTTTAAATCTTTTTCAGTCAACCCAATGTAAACATTCTTCTGGACTTCCGGCGCAGTAACATTACATTTATATATGACTGATTTTTCTCTACAGCCACTGCCCAAAGGGCATTCATCTTTTTCTTACAGTTACATGGTAACTTCGTTGATAGATTAAACGATGCTATCTTTTTATTGTGGGAGTTGATGATTTTACCAGCTTGACATTTGGGGGGCCATGATCGTCAACGTCAATAGACAGGATACGTAGATAGATAGATATATAGATAGATAGATGGATGGATAGATAGATAGATAGATAGATAGATAGATAGACAGATAGATAGATAGATAGATAGATAGATAGATAGATAGATGGATAGATAGATAGATGGATAGATAGATAATCTGAATGCTTTCAATTACAGCTGACTGGAATTTATTTAAGTGTCTGCATTTTGCAATGAGTTCACAACGCTAGCTCAACAGTTCCTCTTTGTTAGCGTAATTACTGACTAATTAATGACTGATTTTTCTCTACAGCCACTGTCCAAAGGACATTCATCTTTTTCTTACAGTTACATGGAAACTTCGTTGATAGATTAAACGATGCTATCTTTTTATTGTGGGAGTTAATGATTTTGTCATCATTAACAGTGCAGCTGTAGCTCACTTTCGTGTTGTCACGATTAAAAAACTTGTGTAGACGGTTTGATGATGGAAAATGTTTATCAACAAGGTTCAGAAATCTGCATGCAACGTTGGTAGACACAATTTTGCTAAATGGTGGGTTAAACCATGTTTCTTGATCGGATTATCTTTCTGGTGGGTACAAGGTCCGGTTTGTAATTCAGTTTGGCATAGTGGTGTCCACGTTTTTTCAATGGATCTTCATAGAAGTTTTTTGGTTCGTTAAAAACTGTTTCGTTTGACGAGTTTTCTGAAAGTGACTTGGAAATCGATTTCGGAAGTTGATCAAGGATCTGTTAGAGTGGTTTGAAGATTTATTAACATAGAGAATACAGTCATTGGGTTTCTTGTTACTGGTATAAAATAATTTTGAATTGTAGAAAAATTTGTCTTTAAATCACTCGATTTCCATGCAAGCTTTAATCATATAATAAGTATGATCCTTGACTACTGATTACATTGAGGGTAAAGTAATACGAACTACTTGTAAAGTTTAAAAATCGTATTGAGTATAATTATTGTGCAGAATGGTATTACTGCGATAATTTTATTCCGAAATTGGAACATTCTTGTGTAAAATCTTTTGGTGAGTTGAAAAGAGGTTGTTTGAAGTTCAAAGTACATGTTAATGTAGATATCAGTTTAGCTGTTTGGTTTTTTAAAGATATTTTTTGATATCCCATTTGCATTCGCTTTTTTTTTGTGGGTTTTTTTTACATTTTCAATGGATCTTGTGTGTGTTCGAATATTTTTTTTCACATAGCATTAACAGTAATAGCCAACTTTCTTAGAATGATATCGTTTTCAAAACACTAGTTTATAATTCCCTTAATAAGTATTTTCATAATAACTACTTAAGTCAAATATATCGTCGGTCGACAAGAAAGCGGGCTTTTGATATAAAGATCAACCATTAAGTAAAAAAGAAAAACAAAGTGCCTCTTTGATATAAACTCGTCGCCTAATCTAAATCCCTGTTTTGTAAACTGAATTAATGATGAGATAGGAAGAAGAAACAGACCATTAAAAGTAAAACAGAATTTCAATATAAATCAACGATACTTATCACTTTACAAATATGTGTTAAGTTAAGTAATATAGTGGAGCCCAAATTGCCTTCGAGATGTGACGTAATTTTACCGCATTGAACTCAAAGCATAACTACTACACTTGATAAAGACCTAACAGGTTGAAATCCTGTATTTACTTGTTTACTGTTTTAAAAGAAAGCCAGTAAAACAGACATGACGATTGATATATATCTACAACTTATGACCTCCCAAGGAATTTTACATAACTAATTAGCTTCAGAATAACATTTTGTTCTTATTGTTGAGCTTAAACGTGGTGTTGAAAGGACAACTTACAAAACCGGTTGCCAAGGCTGCAGATAGGAGAACGGCTTCAAGACAAAGAGATTGGCTGCGAATCAGACAAAAATGGGCAGTGCCGAAATAAATCACGGACTGCTCTTTGAAAAGGCACAGTACCCGTTTAACCACCCTTGCAAGGCTACACAAAGACATTGGATTGCAGGATGCTGAATAAGTAGATGAATTAATGATGATTTAACTGATTTGGTTCATTCTGCTAACGGAAAGGCAGTTCATTCCAATTACTGTTGGATGCTTCGGCAAAGCTCGACCTGAAGATGCTGATGAACAATATATACAGAAAGATCGGTCTATCAAAACACAGGCTATCAATATCTTCAGAAACTTCCTTACTACGCCCTCTAATCCTTTAACCTTACTTTTGATTTTATTTGCTTGCGCTATCTCCCAAAACGATTATATTTTGTAGTTTTGCAATCTAGTCCTGTTGCCAATGACTCCAACAGCAATGGATATGTTGATGGCTCCAGGTTAATCCCACTAATATTTTTACTTCTGATTACTTGGTTGTAATGTGGTATTAAAAGTGCTTTATTTAAGAAGTTTAATTGACTTGTGTATCAAAACAACGTAACCTGGTTGCTGTTACAGGTATGGTGTTTTCACACTGCTAGCCAGAGTCGAGAAATTGTTTCTAGTCGCAAATGCCTCCCTGGGTGCCTGCTATGTTGTCATTAATTGAAGGTTGACTTGCATGTTCCGATAGTATATCGGTTTTTCAAATGTGAGATGCATCGTTATCTAAATCATCGGTATTTGTGAGCGACCCATCTTTTCAAATTTCTTGAAATTTTATTCCAATGATATGTATTTATTGTAACTAATATCGAAACAAGTCCTTTTTTTTCTTGCTGTAACTTCATGTTTTGAACAAGATACGTTCTTCCAGAGGAATTTATGTACCTATGCATTTACTGCATATTTTCATCATATTTAGAACGTTACGCTTCTGCCTGCTTTGTAGTGTAAAGTGAGTGTTGGCCACAGTCATTCCGACATACACTTTACCCGACAATTTACTTATTACAGAAACAGGTTGTAGTGTTTGATTTTCTGTTGCTTCTCCTAGTTTCATAATTTTTTTACTTCCTTGGGTCAAGGACTTTACCCATCCTTTTCCAAAAGCTTAAATCATAGATTTAATCTTGTATATTGTATCTCATAAAACAAATAATAATTTGGAATAAGGGGGCCCTCTAAGCAGAATCATTAGAGTTTTCATAACGCTTGACTAAGAGTGTTATTTTCTCTGACTGTTTAATTTGTTCGTTTAGTTAGAAATACATTAAAATCACTGAGTCTTTTAATCAAAAAAATTATTGGCTTATTTGTGTTTTAATTGATTATAAGTGGTCGGTCAGGTACATTGTATCTGCTTTATAAAGTCTAACCGAACCAAGAAATGTGTCGTGAATGGCCTCTATTTTCGTCACTGTTTAGAGAAATAAGACCATTCGGGATATCTG
This sequence comes from Morbakka virulenta, assembly GCA_003991215.1. Classification (NCBI taxonomy): domain Eukaryota; kingdom Metazoa; phylum Cnidaria; class Cubozoa; order Carybdeida; family Carukiidae; genus Morbakka; species Morbakka virulenta. The sequence goes on from RDPX01000308.1 coordinate 626,647, forward strand.
TGTCTCATCTTGAAAAATATCAACAGCCATAAAATCTAAATTTGGTGTAAATCTAGAAAAAAGAAAAAAAATTGTTTCGTTCCTTGGTAACCATTAATTATTGTTAATTTTGTCACCAATGTGTAATAGTAATCAACAATAAAAATTATTTATAAAAATAAATTTTTCTTGCTTCCTCAGTCACTGCAGTTTCTCTCCTTATAAATGTCTGTCCAAATAAAGACTTGGCTAAAAAGTACTTATCAAAATCTGTTTTCATAATTGCATTGAAACAACAGTACAGTAAAAATTGACCAAGTGACACCAAACTGCTGGTACAGCCAGATTGCTATTCAAAAATCAGTCATCAGGTCATCATCCATTTTAATTTGGTTTCGTGCTTTACAATGATGACAGCAGTTTTTGTTTATCCCAGCAGGAAATAACTGATTTTTTAATCTTCTTTTAGGTGTCCTCTTATAGTGTAGCTATGGCGCTAATTCAGAATACATTTCCTGTTAAAACTCAGGGTCCATGGGAAGGCAGCATCGCCCCTCGTGTGAATCTTCTTGGGCCATTTTGTAGCTTCCTCACTTTTACATTCTGAATAGTAAAGATTTGTCTTAATATTTATATCTTTTCCCCCTTTTAAAATACTTATCATCATCCACCTGTCAGTCTATCCATCTCATTAACCCTCATCCTCAAGTGGCTTCTAGCCTTGATGTGTAATGACTCTCTAGTACATAAAAAATAAAAAATAAAAACAAAACATCCTCTGGGCCAGAACAAAACTATGTACAGATTTCTGAAGCATTATTACTGAATGGACAGTTTAATAATAGGTGAAGAAGCTCAACAAATCCTGGCAGAATACTTGATTCATTTAAAGCCACACCTGAGTATGGGTCAGTAATAAAAGAAGAATTTCTTTTCTTGAATTACTTAATCTTGGAACTTCCCCCTCATTTAATTTTGTCTCCCATGTTATGACCACAAATACATTTATTTTTTCGTCTTAAATCCACACTTCCAAAGCATTTCCTTACATTTCGCGGCTTTGCACCTTGTCTAGGACTTCTCGTTTGAGAAACAATTTCCACAAGAGGATCACCATGAAGGAGATAGTTAAACCAAGCCAGTTAGCACACTTAGGAATCACCTTGAACATCAGATAATAAGGTCAAGACAAGAAGCGCTGAAGACGCATAGTGTATAACAAGTGGGCGAATCCTTCCTAGGCATGTACCATTTTCTAGAGTGAATGAAGCCATTTTGAAAAAGGCTTATTGGTGATCTTGTTAGTAGTTCCCAGACATTTTGTATCAGACACCTGTAATTTAAAAAGAAAATTTAAGATAATATTTTTAAAACTTAAAAAAGCATAAAAACATATTCTCTTTACGACAATAGGGAATGACGAAACGTCTGAAAAGAATTGATAAGGCATTTTATTATATTTATAAGTGTTGTTTGTTTGTTTTTTTAACTAAATTAAGATTGCCAAGCAAAACCGACAGACTCGGAGGATCTTAAGAATGCCCAACTTTTTGGACTCAGTGGAAACCATAGATAGAGGAGCTTTATCATGTCATGAGTTGTAAGATTTTTCTATGCTACGTTTTGAGATATATTTCTTCCATCATCAGGTTACAAAAAAAAAAAAAGGTAAATTCAGTTTTATACTTCGACAGTACGACCCTACGTGTAGAGAAGGATCGAGTAGCTTCAAGGAGTGGCATCATACCTATGTTCTTTTCTCAAAGGGTTTAGGATATACTGTTGATGTGATTGCTGTGCTGTGGGAAATGCATTGTTTCTTTTTTTCTTATTGTTGTGTTGGCTTCCTTATCTATGATCTTTCCTTCTTTTCCAGTCAAACATATAACCTTATGCCTAGCAATGTCCTGCTACTTCAGAACTCTTGGTGTCACCTTTTTGAACAGCTCTCTTGTGTTCTTTTTCTCTTTGACCCAAGCACCGATTTGATCCACCTATGTAGGAGGCAGGCCAGTCCTTACAATGTAGCCAATAAACTATATCGTTTCTCTCTTTAAGTGGGACTACGTCCTTTGGTTTCGACAGGCATTTCCCTGAAGTAGATGTTGTGGAGAAGGAACATTGGGTATTGCGTTGCTGAATAGTTTCTTTGAGGTGGAAGGAGCAGTTACTTAAAACTTTGCTCTTGGTCACAATTTTACACTAATTTTCCCACACGGTTCCCCTGTGTTTTCACAGGAAAGGTTTTTGTTTTTTATTATTTGCACATTCTTCTGGATCTTCTGACCATGTTATTGTCACTGTATAGGTTAGGGCAACTGTTATAAGTATTTATGAGAAGCCACATTATCATAAGATACTTAAATTTGGTAACACTGATAAGGATGATTTTTGTCAGTTTTGGGGTTCAGTCGTTAGCTAATCTACTTCTGACGCTGCAATTGAATTCACATAAAGTATTCAGATTGATATCAAAACATTTGTACCTACTCGTAGTAAGAGAGTTAAATCTCATTCTCTCCATGGTTTAATGGTCATTATTCTTCTGCCATTGCTCATCGCAAACATTTCTATGTTCACTCTAAACTTAATGGAACTAATGAATCTCTGATTTCTTTCAAACTGGCTACCAATGTTAGAAAATGGGCGTTTTATGATGCTAATTCCCCCGATGTTGAGCGCGTTTCTGAATTTATTTCTTCCCAAAGTGGTGATTTTTGGAAGATTTACAGCAGTATTTTGTATTCTATCAGGTTGTTTACTCTTCTAGTTTTGACATTGTCTGTTTGTCTCTGTCCTCAAAAGAAACGGGTTATCTCTTTGCTACATCTTCCCTACCAACCCCTTTTTAAGTGACACTGCAGTTTTTTTGTCATATTTTCCATTACAAACTGTTTGGATTATGGACTCTGTCATTAGAAATCCAAAGTTGTTTCCAAAGATTACTTATTGTCTTGTTTAATCTAAAAACTCGATCTAGATTCAATTTTTTTTACTTGTCTTTAATGTGTCCTTCATAGCTATTTTCCTTGCTGTCCAGACTTTTAATATTTGCCTGTTGTAGTCTTGTTTTCCTTGTTTCTCAAAGGTTTCTAATGTTAGTCCAGTCTTCAAGAATTTTGGTGATAAAACTGATCCTGGCAACAATCGACCTGTAAGTCTTTCTTTTTGTCATTTGTAAGGTCAATAAAAGCGTTAAAACAATCCATTAATGAAATTCTTCCAAATCCTAGGTCTTTTTGTTGATGTTCAGTACAGATTAAGGATCTTTCTCTACTGGCTAGCTTTTGACTGTAATAACAGAACGAATCGATATATTTATGGATAAGTGTTGTGAAGAATGCGCTATAGGCCCGCACATTGATAACTTGTGGCATGGTTGCTTCATAAGCTTTCTAGGGGTTTGTGGAAGGGTCTTTGGTATCATTCAGTTCTTTCCCTCATATCGTCAAATGCATGTCACACTGAATGGAATTACATCCGATTAGTATTTTATTGATGCTGGCATTCCTCAAGATTCCATTCTAAGTCCAACTATCCTTTTTCTTTACATCAGTGATCTTTCTGGTAATTTACTTCAGTTTATCAACATGTATGCTGGCGGCACTACCTTGTGCTCTGACAATGGCAACAAGGCGACTCAGCAGGAACAGGTTAAACTCGAAGATGTTTTTGAGTCTGACTTTCAGAGCGTCAAAAATTGGGAAGAAAGCGCCTGGTATCTTCTAATGTGGCATAAAACATAAACCTTGATGCTTAATAAAAAGCTCTCTCCAATATTCATTGAAAATCATTCTGATAATAACCCTGATAAAGTTGCCGCCCCTCTCGACTAATGAGCACCAATGAAACTGCTTGGTTTGTGAATTTCTCCAGATCTTCCCTAGGGTTCTTATATCCAATCTTTCAGTAAGTTTGTTTCAAAAAGAGTTGGTTCTTTGTACCGAGCTAGAGAGTATCTTACGCCTGAGACCATTTTGTATCTTTCTAAGTGTATCATCCGCCTTTGATGGAATACTGTTGTCATCTATTGACAGCCTCTCCCTCGTCTCACTTTGATGTTCTTGGTAGGGTTCAGAGGTGTATATGCAACTTGATAGGTCCAAATCTTGCTGCTGCTCTACAACCTTTATCTCATTGACAAAATGCAGCGTGTCTTCGTCTTTTCAACCCATATTGTCATGGGAATTACTCTAATGAGGTTTCCTTGCTAGTACCTGTTGAGTTTGTTGCATGTCGTATGACTCGTTTCTCTCAACGTCTTCATCCTTTTAGAGTTATTGCGCTTCGTAGTAATAAATCTTTTTACGATTGTATTTTCTTTCCTTTCAATTTATATTTTAATTTGTGGAAGCTTTAGTATCCCTCCGCCATCATATGTTTTGAACGTTTCAAAGTTTAAGATCAGCTCTTATCTTTTGACCCTACGTTTACCTCTTGTCTTTACCTATTTTTTTCATTTTACTCTTCCATACACTTCGTGGCACTATGCCCTGTATGTCTCTTTACCATTAAAAGAATAGTTAAAAGAGTAAAAAGAAAAGATAAAATGAACAGGAGCCTTCAGTTAATGAAAAGAAACAAAGACTAAATTCATAGAGCCTTAAGTTTCTTTCCCCTCACATTAAACTTACGCTCGTCCCCGCGAGCATGGTCACAGTAAAAAAATTTTTACAACATCATAATATCTCTACGGTTTCAGTTAATAAAGTCAACTGAGTATACAAATTACAAATATGTGCTTTGCATAAGCTAGCTACTTGGTGACTATTTATAAATAAATCAACCTAGAAAAGCTCAAGGGGCAGTCACTTAATTGTTCTGTTTAGACAAGGGTGGTCTCTGTCTAATATAAGACTTTCCTTCAGAGTTAATTTAAATTCATTACCAAAATAAACCTTTTTCTGAAGTAACCATGAGTTTGTCTCGAGCACAATTAGACAAAATGCCTCGTTTTGCTTCTCTCCATTTTTCACCAGTGCTAACAAAGCCCTGGCAACCATTTATGGGAAAAAACAACAACAACTAGTGCCCAGACTACAAGACTATCCTTTCAGAAACATTACTGTTTTTGGTAAAATGGTTGTCAGTAGTAGTGAGGTCATTTCATTGAATAAGTTGCTGAAGTGCTTTCAAGATTAATAGTTTAGTTTCGCAACACATAATTTTTAATAATCTAAAAAAATATTTTTAATTTATAGACGGTTCAGATAAAGTAAAAATTAAGTGAGAAATTTGATTATAAGTATTACTCAGGTTGGCAATGGAATATCAATTATGATAAATCAATATCACACCTAGACGTACCCCGAGCAGTTGGAAGGATGAAGCCATTGTAATTCAAACTAACTGGAGGTAAAAGCAATCATATAAAAGGACTGGATTTTTGCTAAACGTACATTATGACGGTATGTTCAAAATTCATATTTTTATATTCATAAACTTCAGATATCTTAGTGCACAGATAATTATTGTTATTACCTATATAATTATTATTGTTGTTATATTTCCTGTTATTCTTACTCCCCTTTTTTATTGCTACTCTGTTTTTTTTGTAAAACAATATGTTGATGGTCAATAGGGACATAATAGGACCAGTAACCTTACTAATTACCACAAATTATGTAATAAGTGAACACAAGTTTTTGTCTTTTACTCACCAATGAGTGAAACAAACTAGGTTTTAGTCTGAAGCTTCAGCTTTAATGGGTCCTCTTCATACTTGTAGCATACAGAGAAAGGCAGTGGTAACAGTATTTTGGCTTTGCTTTGTCAAGTATCAAGGGGAGGAGAAAGATACTTGCTGGACTGTATAAGTTGTGGGGCACCAATGAGAAATTTAGAACATTGGAGTGGGTCACGATATGAATAAGGAAGACAGGGAGACTACTAAAACACTTGTGATACAAGCAAAAGAAAAAACTAAAAAGAGAAGCCCAAAACCTTCAAATGTCAAGTGAGAGGGCCCCTGGTATCCAAAAAGTTGTGAAGGTCAGGGCTAACAACCAATAGCTTACCAAAAAATTGACCAATCTTTCAACATGGACAACAGAATTATTCAAAGCAAAGTAAATGTAACAGGTGTAAAAGAGAACAAAATAAGACAGCACCACAACAGAAAGGATATAAAACAAAAACATCAACTACATTGAAAATTATTAGAACAAGTACTGACTGTTTATCAAACAAAGAAAAAGAGTTTGAGCAGTTAGTGGTATACAGCAAATCACTCTGTATCAGTAACCCAGGATATCAGTAAATTATTACTGATATCCAGGAGGTTACTCAAGGTACCAGGCTATATGTTCTTTATCAATGCAGAAGCAGAAGGAAATTGAGGGATAGCTCTGTATGTCAGGAAATTGTTGAGCCCAATGAAAGCCAAATTTGTTGTGTCAACTAAGGAATTCATAGGCTCAGCTAATTTTCTGGTAGCAACAGCAATTTGTTGGTAATGAGCACCTATAGGACTTCTAACAGTTCAGCTAGTAACATAAGTATGAACTATCATGTAACAAAAGTTACAAGTGGAGGACAAAGTCATGTGCTGACACTTGGAGATTTCAACCACCCTGAGATCTGCTGGGAAGAAGAGATGCAACTACAGAAACAGAATGCTAGTGCAAGTGATTTCCTAGATATGATAAATGACCTATTTTTTTTGTTCAGCATATAACATTCAGTACAAGAAACAGGCACAACCAGGAACCAAGTCTGCTTAATTTGGTCTTTACTAATGAGAGAAACATGGTTCAAGAGATTCATGTGAAGGCAGTGTTTGGTAATAGTGACCATGTCATCATAGAGCTAAAGTTTACCTGTTATGTTGAAATGGATGAAATAGTCATGGAATGTTATTTTTGTGATAGAGGTGACAAAAAGGAACTATACTCAAAATTAAGAGAAGACTGGGACAACATCCTGCTTGATAAAGGTTGTAAGGACAGATTGGACTCTTTCCTTGGTAAAACCAATGGGGCCTGTACCGCTATATCTCATAGGAATTTTGGATTAAATTGGATCTTTAAGACAAGTGGAGGAACCAAAAGGTTTTCAGACCTATAAGGAAGAAAACAAGATTGTGGCAAGAGTACATGGACACAAGAAGCAAGGAGAATCATGCAACCTATGTGAGCAAGGAATCAAGGCAAGTAGAAGACCAGGAAGGCTGTGCTAGAATATGAGAAAATCATAACTAAGCACATTAAAAGCAGTCTCAAGTGCTTTTGGAAATATGTAAAGGATAACTTAAAGCAGGGTGTATCAAACTATTATAAAAAAGATAGACAATAGGCTTTAAATGCTGAATGTCAACAAATCAATGGGTCCTTATAATTTTCACCCTTTGTTTCTAAAGGAATTTGTATCAGTTATTGCCAAACCAATCAAAATGGTGTTTGAAACATCAATGGAGAAGTATTCCTATCAGATGAAAACAAAATTGGCCCATACCACACCAATTTTTGAAAAAAGACAGACAGATGCCAGAAAATTACAGACTGGTTAGCTTGGCATTTATCCTGTACAAAGGCTTAGAAAGCATCACCAGGAATGTAATACTAGTGCATTTGAATAGCAAACTTTTTTCAGGCCACCAAGATGGCCTTGTGACTGGTCAGTCAACTGTAACACTACTGATAAGAAGCTCTAGATGATACTATAGCAGTAGATGTAGCTTATCTGGACTTATAAAAAGCCTTTGATAATGTTACACATCAGATATTACTATTAAAACTGTAGAGCTATGGGATTCAGGGACTATGATTTAATGTGATCAAGCCATTCCTGAGTAGCAGGCAACAGCTGACAACCAACTGGTTGCTAGTTGCCTGATGAATGCAATGCAAGAAACTTGAAGTATATAAATAAGACTGTAGTTGTTTTTCTTTTGCTTGTGTGGGCCTACTTATTGTTGCACTCTGTATTATCTTCAATTATATGGAGAACTCTATGGGTCTTGTTTATGCACATACAAATTATTATGCATGTATGTAGGTATATCTATGCATCTTTATCCATCTATCTGTCTATCTATCTATCTATCTATATATCTATCTATCTATCTATCTATCTATCTATCTATCTATCTATCTATCTATCTATACTTTTGTGTAATCCTTTTTATTTATTACAAAACGTGCTTAATGCAGGCCCTTGCCAGATGATCCAAATATAGTGAAACTCTTAGTTGCAATTATAATTCTTATTTTTCATGTTTCATGTTCTGTATATACTTCTTCAGCTAAGTATATACAGAACATAAGTAAGAAGTAAAATGCAACTAAATCAATCTAAAACTTCTAAAAACACACTGCCCATCACATGCTAGCATTTGATATTTCTACTTCTGAATAAAATTTTTTGGGCTTAAACAGAATTTTTCAAAAGCCATTTATATACAATAATAACATTAATGTGTAATAAACAGTTGGGTAAAAGTAGCGGTTATATTCCAATGTCATACAGGATTTAAAATTCATAAACAATAGAACTAAATCTATAGTTGTTTGTAGGAGTAGATAACGCAATCTGTTGAAGTATCTCTTGAGGCAATGCTTTATGCTCAACCCTAGAGACATATAATGGAGAGAAGGTAATATTTTTATGCCAATGTATAAAGTGGTTCATTCTTAAATAATATATGTAGATCAACAGATTGGTAGATAAAAAGAAGGTACTATTAATTCCAGAATTAAACAAAACAGCCCATGCAGGTATCTATCTCAGGCAATGCCACATGCTAAACCATTAGCACCCCAAAAAAAGAAAAATAATTTTACACTCCATTGTACCAAGTGGTTTAAAATTGATAGATGGCATAGTCAATTTCATTATTTGGGGTTAAAAAGAAGAAATTGTATATTTAAGAATTTTAAGAAAACAAAGAACCAGCCTATGAGACTAGAAATCCACAAAAGAATAAAGTAATTTTTACATGTCACTATGAAATTTATTATCTGGCAGGTAAAAGGAAAAAGTTATTTATTTAAGAAATAGACCAAGTAACCAATGTACATAATTTTCTAAGGTGTTGTTATTTGCCAAAGCCAAGACATCTACCAAGTTATATACAAACTGAAGGATGAACATATAAAAGTTAAGCTATGATGCACAGCTAATACCTGAGGGTTCAAGGAGTAATGGATAAAAATTTTTGGTTGGAACAAATCTTTCTTTCAGACCTTCCAAGGTAAAAGTTTCAAGTTTTAATTGCCAAAAGGTGTCACACTGCCTCAGGTTGTCCTTAGTCTTGGCACAATCTACTATTTAAAATTGCAAGTCCTGTATTCCGTGATTGTCATTTTGAGCAAAATGTACACTGCTCACAATACTAATCTCCCCTGATTGATGGTGCCTGTATTTTCTCTCATGTGGTAAGCATAAAATGGCTTTGATAGTTATTACATCTGTGCTTAAAGGCTATTTTTGCACTTCCTGTGCACCTCTTTTTGCAGGTCCTTCATACTAGTCTATAATTCATATTTTACAATAAAAATTTCCTTTTCTTATTGCCAGTTTTGATTGTAATTTATTTTTTGTTAAAATCATGAAATTTATTATCTTTTTTATATGAAAGTACATATTTCATAATTTGTCTTAACACTACAATGCATTACAACTACACTTTACTGTTTTCCCTGGTTATTTGATGCTAAGGTGTCATTTAGAGTTTGCCCTCAATAGAAAGAAAGTAATAGATCTTTAGGTTAAATTGCTCCATGCTCATCATCAAATTGTAAACAAAAAAGACTCACCCTTTTAGCTTATTTTGCATGGATGGTTCTGACAACATTTTATTTTGATTCAAAGAACCTGTGCCATCAAAGAACCTGTGCCAGAACCTGGGCCTGTAAACAGCTTTCCAACAGTAATTCTTTGAACAGATACCACCATTGATCTTTGCAATATCCTTAGACAGAGATTTGTGCTGATGGCAAATCTCTCAATAATTGTAACCAGATTTTGATTGGTTGCAAGCTGCAGTTTCAAATCACACTAGTACTCACTACTACACATGCCCTCAAAAGCACAAAGCAGCTATGCAATGCAACCTTAGAAGAATATAGAATGAATGATGGTCACAGATTTCTCTAGAAATTCAAAGAGCACATGGCACTAAGGATGTGAAGCTGTTTTATGGTCTATTGCATGAAATGTTTAGCTGTCCAAAATCATGTATGGTTCCTCTAAAGTCAAAAGACAACAGGGACATTATCAAAGAACCTAAGAAGATTCTGCAGTGTTGGCATGAGCACTTTGCTGACCTGTTTAATAATCATTCAGTAGTGGATATGAATGTCATACAGAACCTCCCACAGTGTGCTGTTTACTTGTCAATAGATCAACTTCCAAGTTGTTAACAAGTAGAAACCACTCTCAAACAAATCAATACTGGAATGGCACCTGGTCAAGTTGGCTTGCCAGTTGAACTTCTTAAGGCTGGAAGTGAAAGTGTGCAATATTCAATCTTATTACTAAGACATGACATGGCACCATTGAACCCAGAGATTGGATAGATGGTATCTTAGTGTCTTTGTTTAAAGGGAAAGGAGAGAGAGGTGTATGTGATCACTATCAGGTATTAAACTCCTGGAAGCTGTGGGGAAAGTTTTTTTAAGACTTCTGTTAAACAGGCTAATGGAAGACAACTGTCCAACTACCATTCCCAAATTGCAGAGTGGTTTTAGACATGGAAGAGGTACCATTGACATGATATTTACTGCAAGTCAGCTCCAAGAGAAATGCATTGTGCATCGTGCACTGTGTTTGGTCTTAAAATTAGTCTAAAGAAGACAAAAGTCATGAACACACCAGCACTTGGTGAACCATACATTATACCAGATATCTGTGTCTATGGCAGTTCATTAGGTGTGGTAGACATCTAATGTGTATCTTGGTAGCACCCTGTCAAGAAATGGTTACCTTGATGCAGAAATACACCAGAGGATACAGAAAACCTCTGTTGCATTTGGAATGCTTGAAAAATGAGTTTGGACAGATCACAGCTTCTTCTTCTTTTACTTTTGGCTGCTCCCTTTTAGGGGTTGCCACAGTGGATCAATCTCCTCCACCTTACATGGTCCATTGCATCCTCCACTCTCAATCCTTTTTCTTTCAAATCCTCATTGATAGAATCCATGTATCTCCTTTTCGGTCTGCCTCTCTTTCTCCTTCCTAGGACATTCATATCCAGCATTTTTCTTCCGACATAATTTTCTTCTCTCCTCATGACATGCCCAAACCACTGGAGTCACTGCTCTCTTTGCTTCTCTCCCAGCTTCAGTACGAGTGCTGTGCCTCTTATTCTCTCATTCCAAATCCTGTCTAGCCGAGTGACACCAAGTGACCATTGGAGCATTTTTAGCTCAGCGACTTGTAGTTCCTGCTCATGCTTCTTTGAAGTTGCAACCGTTTCCAGTCCGAATAGCACAGCTGGCCTAACAACTGTCTTGTACACCTTTCCCTTTGGACAGATCACAGCACAACCTTCAAAGCCATGCTCTGTGTGTACAAGGCTTGTGTCTTGACAGCTCTTTTGATCATCTTTAATCACATGTGCTGGGCAGGCCATATGCTTTGTTTGGAGGATGATAGACTTCCAAAGCAATGCTTTGATGGACAACTCCAGACTGGGAAGCAACCACAGCACAAACCCAGAAGAAGGTACAAAGACTGGATCAAAGAAAACCTAAGGAATCTAGAAATAGACCTTAAAAACTGGAAAAGGCTATCCTTGGAAAGAGCAACTTGGAGAAGGCACGTGAAGACAGATTGTGCATTGTTTGAAAGTAGTTGCCTAGAGCATGAACAGTTAAAGTGTAGATTGTGCAAAGGCTGGGTAAACAACCTCAATGAAGGTCCAAAGAGCTGGAAGTGTGACAATTGTGATTGTATTCTTCTATAAAAACTTGGCTTTTTCAATCATTTGAAGTCCCATGTCAGATCATGCTCACTTTCTAATCTCCCTCTAAGCCCACACAATCTGTCATATGTGATGTGTGGCAAGGTTTGCAAATGAGCATCAGGTCTTGTAATAAATAAAGACACAAAGATTGCTGTAAAAACTAGGCTTTACTGAGTTATCAATGGATGCTACATCATGAGTTTACAACATGGCGGTTGATACAGTGAAACCGCTGACCTAAATACAAATCACAAAAGGAAGTCCAACAGACTAAATTAGAAGTTCAGAGTTCTTGGCAAATCATAGTTCATAATAATCATAGTTCATAACAATAGTTCATAATAATAAATTATAGTTCATAACAGGTCTCAAAACACACATGGCTGTACACAGACACCAAATTTCACAAAGTGATACCATCAACCCATTAAAAGCTACTTCTTTCAACTGTTACTTATGTTTCAAGCATTGCAGATCAGATGCTGGCCTCCAAAGTCACCTATGAGGTCACACGAGGAAAGACAGAAATTTTACTGACAACAGCTGAAGTCATAGACAGCAATCATCGGTCAAGATGGAGCAATTGCCATGTATGTCTGCATTTATGTATGTATGTATGTATTTATGTATGTATGTATTTATAAATGTATGTATGTATATGTGTATGTATGTATGTATGTATAATCCTGTAGCCTTTGTGATTTATATTTTTAATAACTGCATGTTAAAACAGCATATTTATAACATATTTATCACATATTTATTTCATATTTATTACATATTTGTGACATAATTATGAATGCTTTTAAGGACAAGCATAATTGCTAATTATCATTTATATTGCCTGATAGCTGATTACATAATGATGGGATTAGTGCTTTAGGCTGTATATAATTGCTTTTCAATGTGTGATGACTCTTTGCATTACTTCTGAAATCAACATAATTGTAGCTATTGCTCCCATTACCAGATTTATTTCTTATGCAACCGATATCTGATAGAAATTAGCCAACAAAATACACACTTTATCATGAAAAGGCTTATGGTATTATACTTTATTAATGAAATACTAGCTCAAATACACAGCTCCACTAATGTTATGATAATAGGTTATCATTATGAAAATTTGGCTGTACCTGCCCCCCCCCCTCCTCTGTACTAAAAGAAATCTGGGGTTGAAAGTTGACAACTTAAACACCAGAGGTGGTCAGAAAAAGAACTGGGTTTAGTAGCCATGGCTTAAGGGTTGTTGCAATTGGACTTTGACCAAGAGGCTCCTGGTTGGATTTCCCAAGCAGAAAAGACTTTGAAACCTTACAAAAAGGCCACTGATTAACATCAGGAAGGGTACATAGCCTTTTGGTTCCTCTCTGCTTTAATAATGCCCATCAGAAGAGTATCCTAGGAAATGGGGAAAAGATTTAAAATCAAGAAGCATTTTAATCTATTTGAATATTGTAGTGATGCTAGTTAAGATTGGGTCAAATGAAGGAAAGCAATCAAGGCTAAGTAAAAGAACAGCATGGGTCAACCCATTGACATGTGAACATTAAACTGGATTGTAATTGAATAAGTGAGTTGTGTGCATCAATCTTATGCTCCACTATCAAAGATTTTCTATTTATATTAGTCATTCAGCAACATACTTATGAAAAATATATATTTTTGATAGAAAAACTCAATGTTTCTGTGTTTGTTATTATTGTTGTTTGGATTGTTTCTTTCTTTTTTATTTAAAGGTCAAAAAAGACAATGACAATGTTCGAGTGGTTGTTCGCTGCCGCCCAATGAATGACAAGGAAAAGGAAATGGGCTGCAAAATGGCAGTAAAAGTGGATGAATTCCAAGGGAGTGTAACAGTTCTTAATCCAGAAGCAAAAACAGGAGAGCCACCCAAAGTGTTTCTTTTTGATCGTGTTTTTAACCCAGAAAGCAAACAAACAGATGTTTATAATGATTCAGCAAGGGGGATAGTTGAAAGTGTGTTGGAAGGATACAATGGTATGTTTCCTCATTTTTTATTTTGAGTTGATCTCTTTTTTGTGTTTTCTTTTTTTTGTCTTGTTCTCTTTTTTATCATTTCTTCATTTTTCAAAGAATTCAGCTTGCCAAATTTCTTGCATTCATGAATGAGTATTCATGGACAACCTCTGGTATTGATTATATCAAACTTTGTTGGCTGATACTTGACCTATCTTTTTTTGCTTGGATGCCCAGAATATTTGCTACAGTACTATTGTTAACTTTCAATATAACTTTTAACTGTACCATGAAGTTTTTGAGCCAGACTTGTCAAAATGATGATTTGCATAAAGAATGTTTGTTTAAGGTAGGAAGAACAATTTTTGAGAAAAAACTTAATAGTTTTTAAAAATTAAAATCCAGCATATTCAATTGAATCATTATTAAACCCAGTGAATTTGAATCATATTTTACAGTAATTGATTTGTAAGCTTTTCTCACCCCAACAGGAAAAAGCTTGAATTAAATTCAACAAATCCTTTATTGTGTTTTTCCAGTGCTTTACTTGGTGACAAGTAATATTTTGATGCTGAGCTGAGAGATGCAGGTTATTGATATTTTGCAATTTCTGTTTACACCTGCCCAGGTCATTGTAAAGTATTTGTAGTCAATACTACTCAAGATTAAACAAGATTCTAACAAGCAAGATATAACAACATTAAGCCATGTTTATCAATCCAATTCAACTTCTAAGTACTGGTTGATACATGAAGGACACAGAGTGGCTTGTATGTAACAGAACTGGATAAAAGATGGTAGACATAGTAATGATAGCACACTGGACTGAATGAGATACAAACAGAATTAAACATGTATATATGTATATATATAACATCCCCACACATGATTAAAAAAATCAAATCGACAAGTCCAAGTCTATATAATACTGCAAGAAATAATTTTATGTTATGTAGTCATTCAGATGAGCTGGTTTGTTGATTATATGACCATATCGAGTAGTCTGTGGATGATTGTTCCTGTCTTCTGCATCTGAGGTTTCATTGTCCTGTTCTGAGTGAGCACAGTTTGCAGGTTGTTGAGTGGGATACTCAGGAATTAGGCTGCTGTTTGAATCTGAGTCTGTTTGAAAGGGCTCATTTGTCCAGAGAAGATGGCAACGGTTTCTGCATAGAACATTTCCACTTTCAGTCTGAATGTTGGAGGATTGTGGCTGATTGCTTTGGTTCATTATGCGGCCCTTTTGAGACCATGAGTTGCCTTCTCGAAGACGCACCTTATCTCCTGGCTTCAGTTCTGGTAGGCACTTTTTATCATTGACTGGGATGTGACACGAAGGCTGTGATTTAGTGGTGTGAGGAACAGCTCTATCTGTAATAGTAGGCAATAATGTGCATGGTGAGCGATTGAAGAACATAAATGCTGGAGAATCTTTGCCATTGAGAGGTGTTGTTTTTAGAGTGAGAAGAGCTAGATGAATGTCTTCATCTGCTCTTTGTGCTTTCTTCATTGTGCGTTTTACTGTTTGTATAGTGCACTCTACAAGACCATTGCTCTGAGGGTATCTGGGACTGCTGGTAGTGTGAACAATGTCCCATGCAGTGCAGAAATTTTGATAGAATTTGCTATTAAATTCTGGACCATTGTTTGAAACTATTTCCTTTGGAATTCCATATTTTGCAAACAGAGTTTTAGTGTGCTGAACAACAGATTGGCTTTCAGCATTAGGTAGTTGACTGAGATCCAAGAAGTTGGTGGCATAGTCTACTACAATGATGTATCGCTTGTTGAATAGATGAAACAGGTCGGTGCCGACTTTGGTCCAAGGAGTGGATGGAATGGTATGTGACATTAGAGGTTCTTTGGGCTGAGAGTTTCAAAACTCTTGGTAGATGCCACACAAGGCAACTGGATCTTCTAGTTGAGAGTCGATACCAGGCCAGTAAATTGATGTATGAGCTCTGGCTTTCATCTTAGCTATGCCTGAATGGCTGGTATGCAGAACTTTCAGCATGTCCTTTCTTATTGAGTTGGGCATGATTATTCATTTTCCTTTCAGTATTAATCCACTGTTAGTAGACAGTTCATGGCAGAAGTTGTGGTAGGGTCGAATGCATACTTCTATCTGGCTACGTTCTGATGGCCATTTGTGTTTCAGTTGCTTTGCAAGAATGCTAAGATTAGGGTCCCTGGAAGTTTCTTGCTGAAATTCATGCACCTGAGTCTCACTCATGGGCATAGATTGAATTACAGAGTTGATGTAGGCATTGAGTTCTTCTTCTTTGATTTCTGGAGTGGTGTCTTTTAATGCTGCTTGACTGAGAGTATCAGTGACATACATCTTCTTGCCCTTTTCATAATGCATTGTAAAGTTGTATTGTTGGAGATGAAGCATAAAACGTTGTGACTGTTATATATATATATATATATATATATATATATATATATATATATATATATATATATATATATATATATATATATATATAACAGTCACAAGCAGGCACTTTTGTTTAGCTATGGGCTGAGTGAGAGCAAAGAAGTTGTTAGTTAAAGAAGTGAAAGAAGATGGTGGTTAACTGAGGATTTAAAAGTAGGAAGATGAAACTTGTCTTAAAAGTAAGAGGGTGAAAGAGTCCCAGAGGTTCTATATATGTAGAAAGAAGCTAGCAGAACAACAAAATCTTTTGTGAACTGTTTTCAAGACAGTATTTGGATGAACACTTATAGCCATATGTGCAAGGGTGTTAGGAAGTTGAACATTTTGACAATAGCTTTATATGGAGGCCAGGAGACTTATTCATAGTCTTCCAAACCAAGAGTAGAAAGATAAGCCACTTGACTTAACGACTTATTGGAATTCAAAAATGTATACTTCTACAGTGGTTCATGAGCTTTTTTCACCCTTGTGGAAACATAATTAGCTCATATCCTATCATACCAATGATGAATCCATTCCAGAGCGGAACAGTTTGCATTCCTGAAGTATTGTTTAGAGCACTGGGAGCTTAGTGGGTACTATTTTAATATGTGTTCAGTGCTCTGGTTTACTGCACCACAAACACATACAAGACTATTGGTAATACCCATTTATGGTAGTTGCCATTAATGTGGCCTGTTTAAAGTAACCCATTCCTATCCAAAGAGCCAAGTTTCTTTAGCAAGGATTTCATTGATGCTTGGTAAAGTTTTATTATCTGGCTACTGGTCACTTCCATGATATTTCTTAAGCCTGTACACTGATTTAGTGGACTTTTTTAAGAAAAAAAGTATGTTTGGTAAGATTGTTTTATTCACGGTTAAAAATTCAGTGGTAAGAACCATTTAGACAGGTAATAATAATAACACTCTTTAAAACATTTATTTTGGTTTGGAATTAGCTGATTCAATTCTTGTGGCAATGAGGCTAAAATGTATAGAATTGAAATCTATTTTGAGAAATTTGAACTTTACTCACCCACATAATGATATAAATTTTATCAATTTTGGTGAGATTTCTGTCCAAAGTCAATCCCACCAGAAGTCTAAAATGTTCCCAACATCTGGTTCAGTTTGGAGTACCTAATAGCAGTTACATGTGAAGAACCACAAAAATATTTATTCAGATATTTGTAATGCTGTTACATGGCTTTTAAAAAGTATTCTTTTAAAGTTTGTTTTTTTTTTGTTTTTTTTTTGGTTTTAACATCATTTTCCCCCAGTAACTGGGGCTCAGATGGTGCCCTTCACAGAAACTTGGATTTGGCAGTGAGGAATTTCTTGACCGGATGCCCTTCCTGATGCCAACCAATGGCTTTTTCTTTTTGTGAATTTCCAAAGTTGTCCACTTGGGGAATCAAACCTGGAATTCTTGGTTACAGTGTAGTTGCACTAACCATTAAGCCATGGCTCCTCAAAGTATTTTTTTTAATTCTTTAATAGGGACCATCTTTGCATATGGCCAAACAGGAACAGGAAAAACATTCACAATGGAAGGAGTGAGAAATGTACCAGAGCTTAGGGGAATCATTCCCAACTCATTTGCTCATATTTTTGGCTATATTTCAAAACTAGATGGAGATGTAAGGTAAGCATTGTAAGATTAAAATTTGCCATGAGAGCTGTGATAGTATTCTACATCTGCATATTTTATGGTGAGGTGTTGTTTGCAAGAAAGAAAAATGACAAGGTTAATGTAACATTATACTTAGATACACACACATATATATAGGGTCTTAGATCTGGTTTCCTAGTGAACAGAACTCAATACATGAATGTGAGTGTGATAAGTATTACAATAAGCAGAAATGAGTCAAAAGGTACATCTCTTGAGGAGTGATTAAAACCAGGAGATAGGCTTGTTAAGATAGAAAGTGTGGGCTATCAATTTGATGTAAAAACTGTCAGGATTAGATCATGTTGACCAAAGACAGTTGTATCAGGCTTCTTACTGATCCAATTCTAACAGTTTGAGAGAAAGTTACCTTATAATCAATTCCTTAAATTTGACTAAATCCTTTTGCAACATAATGAGCTTTATATTCAAGCTTATTTTTATTTCTTTTTATCATACAAACCCATTTACTCCCAACTGTTCTTTTGCCATCTGAAATTTCAGTAACTATGAAAGTGTCATCATTTTCTAAGGATTGGATTTCATCATTTTTAGCCGTCCTCTATTTCACCAAATCATTTCAACTGGATGCATCACCATAAGAAGTCTGAGCATTCATTAAATGACATTAATTAATGATGTCTACACAGTCATTATCTTGATAGTTAGAAAGGTCAAAATCTTACTCTGGAAGTCTCCTTTGTTATTGTGGGTATTGAGGTAAAGATGGTTCATATTTCTTTTTTGTTCATAAAAATAAACAATACTTACAAATAATTATAAATTGTTGATAATGGTGTCAATGTATTGAAATATATTCAATTACTCATTATGTCATGGATACTACTTTCATCTTTTACAATATCAATTTATTTCCATCTGGTTTTTTCGGAATAGTTTTAAATCAGAATCATATAATCAGTATCATCACTCAATTTTGGAATAACAACTTCAAATGGATCAGTTAGCATTACTACAAGTTGTTGCTTCACACAGTTTCATATAGGGTAATACTCAGGATATAATGGGCTGCCCTTATCATAAGCAACAAAATTCCCCTTTCTATTTGGGTTCTATTTTTTGTATTGTTAACATATGTATACCACACTGAACCAAATAAATTTAATTTCACAATATTGAGTCTGATACTGGTAACTGTACCATATGGCATGTCTTTTATACCTTGACAGCTACATCGATTTCTAATAAAGGTTGCTGTACTAACAACATATCTCCACAGGTATTTTGTGAGTTGTGAAGCAATGACCATGGCTTTTGCCATGTTGAATAATGTATACCAGTTTCTCTCCAGTGGCACATTTGGATGTGGAGGATATGGTGATGTTAATTCATGCTTGATAGTATGCTTTAAAAGATATCTCTGTAATTTTTTCAATAGATATTCCCTACAGTTATTGCTTCTAATATGATTTACATCACCAGATAAGGAAATATCATCATGGAGAGTCAATGTTTTCACCTTTCTATAGGTGGGATATCCAATAAAAATTTCTCTGCAGCTTTACCAGGATTGTTCTTCTCTTTCATGAAGTATGTAGATATAGAGCTGGAAAAATCATCTGAAAGTTCTCTACAGTCTGAGATTGAGATACAACTGCTACAAATGTGATAGATTCATTGGGTACCCCTAAAAACCATCACAATAATCACTTGCTTTTTCATTTAAAACAGTAGCAGTGGTCTTTGCTCTAATAACATAGCCCATCATTGATTCACCACCTCTTGACTGATTATAAAGCATTATTATCTTAGGGTTAGCACTGCCTCCATAATGGCCCTTTAGAAAGGTAGCTCATCCATCATCACATGCACCTTTTATAATTTATGCCACTGACCTTTCATCCAAGAACGTTGAGTAAGGCACTTCATTTTTCTCAGTGCCATTGGTGCCATTTTTGAGAAATGTGTCTTTTTAAATCTTAAGTTTCATGTAACCATGAATCTTTGTTTCCCATACCTTAAAATTTCTTTTAATCACTGAACATGAGGTTTGGCCATTGGTTGCTGGGCCAATAAACTGTTAGTACTTTTTGTAGTCATACATATTGGAGTCCTGTCCTGTGTGGCCAATGTGAAATATAAGCCCAAACTACAAGAAATATGGTGTCACATTACATTGTTCAACTTAGATAGATAAATGTTTTTTTCACTGGTTGTATATGCCCAGTTTGTGAAATGTGATGTATGTTTACTGCATAGTATCATTCATATATACATAACTACATACATATATACATACATACATTCATACATGGAGCCAGTAAAACATTCTCTTACCATAACAACCCATGTGAAATGTGAAATCCACAGAATGGCCATATTTCCTGGTCTTGTTAGTAAATTTGACCAACTGCCTGCTGAAAGCATTTGGAATAGGTTTTACAAGGTCATCTTTTTCCAACAGTTTACAGCTTAGACCACCTAACCTTTTGCATTACATGTACAGAAAATGGAATTCCAAATTGCCCCATTCTTTTCCTGGGTTCCCTTAGTTTCTTATTTAAAGTGAATGATATGGTTGTGAGCTGCAATTGCTAAGAACTGCAAAGGATAGAAGTCTGTGGAGAACCATGATTGCCAACGTTCTGGGAGAGCATGGCACCTGAGGAGGAGGAGGATATGGTTGTAAAGTAATGTCATTAAGAATGTAGCCATAGCTCAGATGGTAGAGCATTTGGCTTTTCAGTTCAGTGCAAACATAATTTTTACTTCATTATAATTTGTAATTCTCTCTATCAATGTTATTTTGAGTGTGAGCCTGCTTAACTCTGTACAGATTCACTTATTCATTCACTTACTCATTCACTCACTCGCTTCCTCTCTTATCACTCCATCATGCAACTTCCAATCCTGACTTATGGTGTTACTAAATATTTTTATATCTTCCTCTCCTTCCAACCCCAAACATTTAAAATACCACCATCCCTTTTTATGTGCAAATGATCTCAGCTGAGCCACACCTCTGAAAGTTTGCATACACTGTTCTTTACCCTCACACCACCATAGTTTTTTGTGTCACTTGTAATTGCTTCCAAAAACCAATACAGCATATGTTGCTCAGCAGTCTTCATTTTCATTTTGCAAGATTTTTATCATAGGCATTGTCTCTACACCATGTACCATCTCTGTTCTGACTGCAGACATATACTTACTTCAAAAATTCTTGATTTTATGGACTGGGTTGAAGCCATTGATATAGAATTTTTATCACGTCATGAGTTGTTTGCTCTTTCTGAGCTACGTTTCAAGAGATACTTCTTCCATTGTCAGAGCCTGATGATTGGAGAAGTATCTGGAAATTTAGCTTAGCAAAAGCTTACAACTCATGACCTGAGAAATATCCTACATCAATACGCTTTTCCATCACTTAAGCAGCTATTCTTTATTTCTTAACATGCCTGCCCTGTTTCCTAAATTTTATCCCATATTTTTTGTTCTATTATCCTTTTTCTTCACTACCTCCACCTTTATACATGAAAAAACCCCAAAACCTGGGTTTACTGAGTTTTGACATACCACTTTTAGGTAGCCTTTATATTAAACTTCAGTTTCATTCACAGATTCTATAGGTAGGCAAGAGTAGGGCTATAATGTATAGAAAACTTTTATTGAAATTTGATTTTTGTTATTGTGATAAGGTTTGGTTTTTTGTATTTTAACATGCAGGTTTTGTTATTTGATGATTAAATAAAATACTACTTTTAATAATGGTAACAATAATAATAATAATGATAATAATAATAATAATAATAATTATTATTATGTACAGCATTCATAAGAAAACCGTACATAATAATAATAATAATAATTATTATTATTATTATTATTATTATTATTATTGAGTGTTGTAGTAACACATATGAAAGTAATGGATGTGTATTATATAATGAATTCAACCAACTTTTCATTGTAGTTAAGTATGTGTGATATAGTGAGAAATATATATTACAACATTGTATGGTCTTGTGGGTAAGACCCATACAGATGTAAATAATTAGAGTGATCCAGTCCATTCAAAGCAATCTCTGGTTGGGGGTAACCTGCTTACAGCTAAGGAGCTTGGATTGCCCCTAATGCCCTTATCTTCAAGGAAGATTCCAGTCGTTTAAGCTGTTGATTATGATGCTCGCTCTCACAGTCAGGTGTGGTATGTCAGCCCATGCAGCAACTGATTAGTAATCCTGTGGTATAAAGCAGGTTATTTGCTATTTGTTGTTATTATTATTATTATTATTATTATTATTATTATTATTACTGACATTTATTGTTTTACATTATTTTTATTATTGTTATTTTTATTGTTGTTGGTGATGTTGCTGTTGTTGTTGTTATTCCAAATGCCAGTATCTTTTATAATTTCAAGGTTTTTGGTCCGTGTCTCATACCTTGAAATCTACAATGAAAGTGTACGTGATCTTCTTGGTAAAGATCAAAAGGCCAAGCTGGAGGTATGTAACAGCCTATACAGGATTCACCATTTACTATTTGAGAATATCAGTGTCATGACAGCAGAGGACTTTAAAGATATATTATGTATACTAGGAGAAGAACCTGGCGTTGCTCGGGTAAAAAAGTACAATTTGGTTGGCTAAAAAGGCCCTATCATAATTGTAAAGTATTGCTCGATTAGAAATGTGATGGTAGACTATTTCAATTCAGAGAGCTGCAACTACCATGACACTTGGAGGGTGGTACAGAAATAATAGGTAATTTAAACTTTGGTAATCTTACGAAAGATAATGTTAGAACTTCAAATAAAAAATGATATGGCAATACATTAGCAAAAAAAGGAAGATTAAAAAAACAAAAAAGAAAGTGCTCCCCGGCGGGGAATCGAACTTTGGTCTCCCGTAACAGGCGGGGATACTCGCCACTATTCTACCGAGGACTTGTACGATCAAGGAGATTACTGTATAGTAAAGGAACTTTCTTAATGTCATAAAAAGGTTTTAATATTGTTTTATTTTTATTTTGGAATTTATTTGTTAAAAATAATCTTGAAATTTTTATATTTTTAATTTTATTCAAATTTTTGACTGGAGGCCTCCTTCACGTTGAAAACGGGATTGGCCGACCCCTAATGCCCCAGAATATGACCTCCTAGGTCAGCTTTTTATATCTCAAATCCTCCTTCGGATAATGATAGACTCACACTCCAAGTAAATGTACTCCAAACAAACAAACATACTCACTTTTATATATATAGATATATTTACTTATATTTACATATGAGAACACCTGACAATATTGAAAAGTCAGTGAAACGTCAGTGTATATATATATATATATATATATATATATATATATATATATATATATATATATATATATATATATATAAAGGTATTAGCAATTTTGTAGGGTTATTTTTAAGAGGTGCGCTGTGCGAGGAATTCAGAAATATGTAGTAAATCAAGTACTTAGAGGCTCATTAAATAGCAGTGACGTTTGGTGTACGGAGCAAAACCACTGGCCTGCTCCATACCGTCAAAGGTTTAATCAGGGATAATCAGGGCAAGAGGTAGTGTGTCTGATAATCTATAATGTACAGGGAGTGAAATGGGTGACAAAATTTTATCAGCAGTGACGTAAAAACGATGTTGTGTGATTAGACTAGACCGGTACGAGTTGCATGTTGCATGATAACACTTCTAACTGTACCGTATTTAATGCCAGCAAATTTCTTCAGTGCTATAAATATGGAATATATCGGGCTGTTTATCCAGTATTTGAGATTGTTGGATGCCTGTAAAAGGATATGAAAGCCTTGTTGAAATATGCCCATTCATTGACCACTTAACGATACAGAAATAAATGTCTACGAAATCAAAATTCTAAGAAATATAACTTCTTTTTACATTTTACAAATGAAAGATGTATGCTAGTTTTTTCCCTTAATTTAGGTCAAAGAAAGACCTGATATGGGTGTCTATGTTAAAGACTTGTCAGCTTATGTTGTTCACAATACAGATGACATGGATCGCACAATGACAATGGGGAATAAAAATCGTAAGTCGATATTAAGACAGTATTTGAATATGAAATACAAGCTAAAATATGAAATACAAACTAATGATAAGTATTAAACTTTTAACCATTAGAGTTAGCATTTGCAATAACTGATTTTGTCAAAATCAAGGAATTAATCAGACGATATTTAGTTTAATATAACTTTAACTTTAAGCTTGTAAACCAGAAACACATATAGGCCCATTTTTGGTTCACAACATACCAGAATATTAACATGCGTGTACATTTTGCAATTTAAAGGGTTCAATAACTAGTGAATCACAAAACCCCTTATTTACCCAATAAAATGTTTGAAGAGAGAATCTACACTTGGTATTATGTTGCAGTTTTTAGGTAGAGGATTTCTCTTGTGTTTATAGTATAGTCTTTTAGAGGTTAATTCTTCTTTGTGCCCATATGTTTCAAATTTTATTTCAAATTTTCAGAGCTGTGGATATGGTAATAAATGAACGGAGAATAAGAATAGATAGGTCTTTTCATTTTCTTAACATGCGCAGGGGGAGGGGGTTGTGTGCCCTTTGCCATTGTTTCCTGAAGACTAAATAATCCAAACCACGACCTGGTAGTTTCTAGGGATAATGAAGTATGTATGATTTCCAATCATCATCATCATCATCATCATCATCATCATCATCTTTATCAATTGAATAATCAATTACATGAAAAGAAAAAGAAAAAAAAAAGAAGGGAAAAGGAGAAATGACATGTGAACAAGCTCATCAGTAGAAAGTTAATTTCTTAGAGCTCGTGCCTTATTTTGAAGATATCACAAGTCACATAGAAGAGTAGGACAAACACGATCGCAAATAAACCCAACAGGGCACCTATTTAGATAGACAGGTGCAGATAGACCATTTGATAAATAGATATATAGATAGATGAATAGATGGGTGGATAGATGGATGGATAGATCAATTGTTAGATAAATATCTAGAGAGATGAATAGATGGATGAATAGATGGATGGATAGATGGATGGGTAGATGGATGGATAGATCAATTATTAGATAGGTATCTGGAGGGATGAATAGATGGATTAATAGACGGATGGATAGATGGATGGATAGATCAATTATTAGATAAATATCTAGAAAGATGAATAGATGGATGGATAGATGGATGAATGGATGGATAGACAGATGGATGGACAGATCAATTGTTAGATAAATATCTAGAGAGATGAATAGATGGATGAATAGATGGATGGATGGACAGATCAATTGTTGGATAAATATCTAGAGAGATGAATAGATGGATGAACAGATGGATGGATAGATGGATGGATAGATGGGTGGATGGATGGACAGAAAGATGGATGGATGGATGGATGGATGGAAAGATCAATTATTAGATAGGTATCTAGAGGGATGAATAGATGGATGAATAGACGGACGGATAGATGAATGGATGAATGGATAGATAGATTGATGGATAGATCAATTATTTGATAAATATCTAGAGATATGGATAGATGGATGAATAGATGGATGGATAGATGGATGGATAGATGGATGGATGGATGGATGGATGGATGGATAGATAGATGGATGGACAGATCAATTGTTAGATAAATATCTAGAGAGATGAATAGATGGATGAATAGATGGATGGATAGATGGAAGGATGGATGGATGGATGGATTGATGGATAGATGGATGGAGAGATAAAGAGTTAGATAAATATCTAGAGAGATGAATAGTTGGATGAATAGATAGATAGGAAGAGNTTGATGGGTGTTGTGAATTGATGGATTAATGGATTGATGGGTGTTGTGAATTGATGGATTAATGGATTGATGAATTGATGGATTGATGGATGGATGGATGGATGGATGGATGGATGGATGGATGGATGGATGGATGGATGGATGGATGGATGGATGGATGGATGGATGGATGGATGGATGGATGGATGGATGGATGGATGGATGGATGGATGGATGGATGGATGGATGGATATATGGATGGATGGATCGATTGATGGATCGATGGATCGATTGATGGATGGATGGATGGATTGATCGATGGATGAACAGATTTCCTCAGGCTGTATTGATCTTTTGCTTTTGCGTTATTTTAGGAGTCGTTGGTGCGACTAACATGAATGCAACCTCTTCAAGGTCGCATGCTATTTATACAATTACCATTGAACGAAGTGAGAAAGGACCGGATGGTCAACAACACCTTCGTATGGGAAAACTTCATATGGTTGACTTGGCAGTAAGTTGCTCTTTTTTTTACGTTACGTACTTTTGCTAAACATAATAGTATTGATAGTAACTATTGGATCAGTATTTCATTGAATATTTCTAATACCAAGCAGAGTACCTGGAAATAAGGGTGACAGACAAATAAAACTTTTTTTTTGAACAGGATAAAAATGACACGAAAGACCCTTACACCACACAACACTACACTGACTTGAATTCTTGCCCTGCTAGGGATGAACCTCTTTGAATTAAATAATGATTCTAATTAACACATTGCCATTGGCTTGATGGTTTAATGTGGATTGAAAAATGCTTTATTCATCTCAGTTTAAATGATGGAAAGGCCTAGTTAAGTACGAAGATTCCAGCTTTACCCTTACACCATATATTTTTAAGTAACTGTTTATAGCTACTATTTTCATGTAAATATTTCATTATATCCACCACAGGTAATTTGAATCAATGTTTGTTTACACACATATGTACCTCTTGTATATTAAGAGTTATATAAAAACGAATTTAGTGCAGGCGCCAATTGTGATTACGTAATGTAGCATGTGTGTTAGAGGTGCGACAGGAAACGATATAGTTTAAGAAAAAGCCAATAAGATGGTAAGCGGTGAGATAAAGATCGGGAAAAAAAGAAATTAAGAAACCATTCCAAACTCTTCTTTGATTTTGTTTCCTATTTATTTACTAGCCCTTAATTTGAAACTTATTTCGTGTTTCACTTCACTCATTCCTATTACGAACGTCAACTGTGCGAAGGAAGCAAAAAGATTTCAACTATTTTGAAATGCCAGAAAATTATGACGAAAAGTTTCGGAGTCAAAGCTCTTGAAGAGATTAAGCAAAAGAAGCTTGGACAAAAGGATGGCTGTTCTCATCCAAGGGTCATCTAAATAATTCTTGTTTTGTAAAAAAATAATTTTTTTGGAAAAGAAGAGCTTGTGGGACATTAAAAGTCTTTATATTTCTTGATTCAAATATTTTCTACTTCAAAAAACTTACCCTGTTTTCAGTTTAAGAAGTATCGCAGGAATCGTAGCTCAGAAAATGGTTATGACTTCTGAGATGATAAAGCTCTTTTATTAATGGTGATTACATTTTTTACATCAAATGAGTCAGCAGTTTATCAGAATTGGCCCTTGGGGATCTGACAGGTCTCCAACTTTTGTTTCAGTCAAATTCAGTCAGTTTGACCGAGTTCAAACATGGCCAGCGAATGCTTCGTAACAACTTAATGTTTGATTGATTCCCAAGTATCATTGACTAATGTTGATCGCAATAGTAAGAGTAAATGGGTTTCGCTTGAACACGTATATCTTATGTACATGGCATCAGAAACCATAAAAGAAGAGCTTTCACACCAGAATAAATTTTTCAAAAGGTGCATGACCGGATACAAAGAAACCATCTGTAAAATCTAGAGTAGGATAGACATTGGCAAACGTATGAAGTCAACTCTTCAAGATGTAAGCCATTCAAGGGTTCTGTAAGGAGTTGCTGCTTCAATTCATTCACCACGCAAGATTTCCAAAGGTCTCCCTGGGATATTAAAAGACTGACTCATACCCTTTCAGACCGTCGATTGACACTGAAGGTCTCTTTTTATTAAAAACACAGTCAAAGATAGAGGTTGGAAAAGGGAAGATGTCATTCAAATTGGCGAGTAATACAGAGGGTACTGGCGTACAGCAACTTAGTTTACTTCATGCTTGACGTCATTGTTTTTCCTCTGGGCAAAGATGAAATTCAGAAAACAGTTACAAAAGTAAATTCAAATGAAACAAAATTACGAAGCTCACCTTCTATTAACACTTTACAGGATATTTTAAGATCAAATGAATGTTGGCCTTCAACCTCTGCGGTTGATTCAAGTTTTACTGCCCTGAAAGGAAATACGAGATCAAGCTACATGTCACGTTTTTGTGAAGAAGCTTTGACTTCGACGACGAATTTGAGTGACTATTTGTTTATGAAATACGTTTTCTTATTTAACGTTTTAAATAGTAATATTTAAATAACATGCTAATTACTACCTCTTTATTACATTCTAATTTTTTTATTTAGCCTGTTTGATGTATTTTAATTCTAACCATTTCATTTGTACAGGAGTTTAATTATAACAGTATTTTTGTTACAAATGAGAAATTGAATTTGAAAATAGTCGATGATAATGATGATGATGATGATGATGATGATGATGATGATGATGAAATACCATTACAAATGACAATGTGGAGACAATCTATAATAATAATAAATAATAATAAACAAAGTTCATGTCCAGCATGACAGCCCGCACAGGAAGATGGTATTCACCTGCCGGACGAGAAAACTTAACCCCGGCTACCGACCAGTAGCTTTAGAGGTTAAGCACCTTCCTCAATATGTTGGTAGTTCCAATGATGGTAGATGTTTGGAGTCCACCCAAGACATCAGGGATGCCCAACTCTTTCAAACTGCGCTCCAAGCGCTTCGTCACCACTCCTAAGCTTCCCACGACGATTGGGACAACGCTGGTACATACACTATGTAACTTTCGGATTTGTTGGGCCAAGGGAGAATA
>RDPX01000308.1:685749-763939 GCA_003991215.1 Morbakka virulenta
CTCCCACAATAAAAAGATAGCATCGTTTAATCTATCAACGAAGTTACCATGTAACTGTAAGAAAAAGATGAATGTCCTTTGGACAGTGGCTGTAGAGAAAAATCAGTCATTAATTAGTCAGTAATTACGCTAACAAAGAGGAACTGTTGAGCTAGCGTTGTGAACTCATTGCAAAATGCAGACACTTAAATAAATTCCAGTCAGCTGTAATTGAAAGCATTCAGATTATCTATCCATCTATCTATTTATCCATCTATCTATCTATCTATCTATCTATCTATCTATCTATCTATCTATCTATCTATCTATCTATCCATCTATCTATCTATCTATCTATCTATCTATCTATCTATCTATCTATCTATCTATCTATCTATCTATGTATCCTGTCTATCGATGTTGACGATCATGGCCCCCTAAATGTCTCTGCCCTTTGTATGTTGGATGATTTCACTTCCTGACCAAGATTGACCATTTCTTCTCCTCATGCTAGCCATGTAGCCTTGTTCCTGTCTGCCACAAGCTCTTTTTCCTCAATCTTCCCTGTGCTAACTGAATTTTCAAGCTTTACTTTTCTACATATATGGCCAACTTATAGCAACTTGTTAATCATACAGATTAATAAGTTGCTATAATAGAACATATTATTACTATTCATTTTTCACAAGAACGTTAACATTGACTCCATTCTTCATTGCCCCGTACTATCCTGTATTATCCGGTATTCAAACTTTTTTTACACCATAAAAAGTCAAAGAACATGGGGAATTACGAATTTGATACCATAACAAATGAGCTTATCGTAAACAATTATAGAATTACAGACAAACTCTTTTGTATGCCTTCTATTTTTTTATTTTTTTATTTACTTTGTAAAATTAATTATTTAGTAATATTTAAACAGGGTTACATCGTAATCAGTAAATGAAGAATATTACTGTTCTCCCAATGAGCCGTGGCTTAATTGATAGTGCAGTTGTACCGTAAGAGGTTCCAGGTTCGATTTTCGAGCGGGCGAATAGAATTTGGAACTTAACAAAAGAAAAAGCCATTGGTTGGCGTCAGGAAGGGCATCCAGCCAAGAAATTCCTCACTGCCAAAACAAAGTCCCTCTGAAGGGCACCGTCTGATCCTCAATTTCTGGGGAAAAACGACGTTAAAACAAAAAAAACAAAAAAACAACCTGTTCTTCCAACGAGACGTGTCTATTTCATCAGCCCGAATGTAATAATCATTTCCAAAATCAAATTCCAAAATCATTACCATACAGCAAACAAAGTCTTTTTGCCTTAACGTTAAGCCACTTAACCAGACCACGGACCAGTCATAATCACCTCAATTACAGGAATTAATAATTAGCATTTGATGTTATATCATTTGATTGCGGGACTGTTATCCAATAATAAGTCGTCAGTAAGTCTGAAACCCGTGATTGTGGACTTAGTTAGTTTAGATAAGTCAGTATTAAACTACACATTGAAACTACTACATTTTTAAAACAATTTGTTTTGAATACTGAGTTCAAATATGAGCAACGTATGAGTATGAGTTTAAGTATGAGTAACGTATCGTACATGCAAAATAGTAGCACTGATCGTAATCTTTGATAATGGTAGCTTTTGGCTGTTGTTAGAAAAATGAACGGATTTTAATCTTCAAAGAAAACTTGGCTTTGTAAAGAGAATCAAACGCTGTCATTCAGTCCATTTTCTGTGTGATTTCATAGAGCACGAATGGGTTGTTTTGCATTTTCAACACCCTCTTTCACTATGTGAGTCAGAGCTGGCAATTTTATTACTTTTTTAACGAGAAACTGTTGTAATTGTTTTTTAAGAATACGTGGTGCACTTTAAGAATTACCTTTGGGTTAATTAAAGGGTGTATTTGATTTGAAATGCTTGAAGTAGCCCAGATTGATCTGGTCATATTACGTCAATTTTTGCTCTCGTGATGATGTTAATTCGAATCTATGTTATTAACATAAATTTTTACTAACAGTACTTTGGTTATCTTGATGCCATTTACTTGTACTTTTACCAATAAAAACATAAATGATAGTGGATGCCTAAACTTGCTCTCAGTAATGCCGCTCATTAACCAGAAGATAAGCGGCTCTACTCTTACACCGAAGAAAATTTTTGGACCCCCTAAAGATTTCATTGTTTTGCATTTGCAAGTACTTCCATTCAAGACTTTACTGACTCCAACGATGTAGCACCTTAAAAGGGTACTACATCGGTAGAGTAAGTATATTCTAATTATATTCCAATTATATTCTCAAATAAAAATATTAAGGATCCTACTAAAGAAGTACCATTAACTGTTGATAAGTAATCATTCGAATAAGGTACTATACTAGAAAACAGTAACTTTGTGTTGTCTTAAGCGACACCAGTTAAAATCCTTTCGAATTTTTTTTCACAGCTTGAAAAGGCAGCTGAACAAGAAAGGCTTCTTGAAGAGTCTGCAAAAGAATTGCAGGAAAGGGAACAAAGAGAAGCAGATCTAAGGAAAAAGATAGAAGAGAAAGAGGTTAGAATGCTAACAAGAGAGATCATCTCAAAACTTTCCTTTGGTGATTTAATAAAACTTTAGCCCTAACGAAGTGATATGCTTCCTGTCATCAGTTAATCTGATTTATGAGAAAGATTAACATACCAGTTTAAATACAAAAAGTAGACTTTTCTGGACCGACCAGTGAGGGGGCGTTCAG
The DNA here is from genome assembly GCA_003991215.1 of Morbakka virulenta. Lineage (NCBI taxonomy): Eukaryota > Metazoa > Cnidaria > Cubozoa > Carybdeida > Carukiidae > Morbakka > Morbakka virulenta. The sequence continues at coordinate 688,463 of RDPX01000308.1, forward strand.
TTTTGTTCATTAAACTGAAAGAAGCTGGTTTCGAACCAGTATCTCAGCCTTTCAGCTATGCCCCATTGCTACTTTGGTATTTCTTCTCTTTGTTTTCTTGTTGACGATAATCCTAATGGGCTTATGTTCATGATAACTGATACGTTGCAGCTAGATCTTCTTTTTGACTCATTTACCTTAGCCATGGCTTTCTTTCGAGTAGCTCAACTTACCGGCACCGTACCTTTTTCTGGGCGATTTCGCTAAAATACACTCTCTTCCCCCAGAGAACAACCACAAAAACAGTTCCCAGAGTATGGTAGGCTCAGCCCTGTTTGCGTTAAATTGGACGAGAAGTCTTAACGATTAGGACATGTAAAGGTAATTGTACACTTCATTGAAAGATCAGAATGTGAAAATTCATTCGTTAAGAAAAAAAGAGAGAAGGGCAAGGTAATTGTAAAAATTATATTCAAGGACAGGATTTGGAATTACGAGGAAAAGTAAATTTTAATATATTTTTTGTCAATATATAAAATATAAATATGAATTTATATTTTGCCGTTTATTTCTATACATAAATCTATATATCCAAATATGAATATAAATGCACACATTTTTTCTTGTTTTTTAAAATATTATTGGCTACAGTACTCACAACACATAAACACAGATATTTGATGCTGGGTGAAATATAACCGCAAGTTAGATTGATGACAGTGTGACATAGCGCCCACTTGAAATTGTTGGTATGACCCCATACTCCAGCTAGTAAAGCAACTTTGTCAAATAGTCTAATACGGAGGATTTTGAGTTCGCATTCTATTCAAAGTAGAAATTTTTATTTTCTTAGATTATGTGGTGAAGTTGATTTTTCTGTAAGCGCTTAAAGATGGACACTGTTGGTTGATTTATTTTTAATACTTTTATCGTTAATTATTTTACCACAGGCTGAAAAGATTGACATTGAGGAAAAATACGCTAATTTAAAAGAGGAAGCTGCTGGCAAAACAAAAAAATTGAAGAAAGTGTGGTCAATGTTTATGGAAGCAAAATCAGAGGTAATTCTCTTTATTTATAAGTTAATATACTTATTTCTTTTTTATCAAAATGTAATCTTTAGGTATTATATTTATGTATTTTTTTTATTAACCTTGTTGACTTTTGTCATTTTTTGTGTGTATTTGTTGTCGTTATTTAATATTTATTGTTATCATTGCTTAATGGGTTGTTGTATTGTTTGTCGTTTGTTTAGAATTTACTAAATGCAGATTTTACAGTTTGTTAAAAATCAGTTTTGTTTTCAAACTATATTCACGAGGCTGTGAAGGAGATACAGAGCAACAGTTTTACAGACTTTGAGATCTAGCATTCCTTTCAAAATGTGTATGAAAACTATTGATCTATTTCAATATTACTGTTATTTTTGAAATAGTTTTTGTGCGTGATATAAAACTGATGGAAGATCAAGAAATCTAAAAAGGGGCAAACGCTCTGAAACTTCGAAGGACCCAAGCTTTCAGGAAAGAATTACAAACAAAAAAATAACTTAAGCATCGTATTTTCAACCTAAATCTTTTGCTTGTTTCTGATATTTTAAATATGTTACAATTTGAAGAAGTGTAGTATTAGGCAGTCAACTCTGTCAGCCAATAAAAATATATAAAAACACATAAACAAGCAAATGTTTACAAACATACATATGAAAATAAATGTGTAGGTAAACAGAAATCTCTTCTTCTTCTTCTATGTACCGTACCTTACTATAGCGTTGGCGACCATGGTTTTATACAATCTCCTATCATTCACAACGCGAAATAGATCTATCATCGAACAGTTTAAAATTTTTGCCAATTCGTCCACAAACATTAACCTCTTTCTTCCCCTACTTCTCGACCCTTCTATTTTCCCTGTTAGTATGAGGTTTTCGAGTTCTCCTTTTCTAATGTCTTTTCCTAATAGTTTCTATAACGCTACGTTTAATATCAAGTCTGGCCAAAACGTCCTCGTTTGTAATATAGTCTACCCATGATATTCGGAAGATGCGTCGGTATAACCACATTTCGGTTGCCTCTAGACGTTTCATCATTTGTTTACTTATCGTCCAAGTCTCACAGGCATATAAAAGTATCGGTAAAATGTAACAGTTAAGAACACGTAGTTTGATCTGGATGGACAGTACTGGATTGGTAATAATATTTTTCATTCTAGCAAAAGTGCTTTTTGCTAATACAATATGGGCCTTTATTTCTTTATCGCATCTACCATCAGAGCTAATTATAGACCCCAAATATTAAATTCAGTCACTTGCTTGATACCAAAATTTCCAATTTTTGGCAGAACAATTTGGCGGAATGCTATCTTTACTGACAGACATTGAGAAAGTTTTCTTACAGAAATACAAAAGCTAAATATATTTGGTTATGCCATTTCATCGACTGCGTCATTAACGCTGTGCTACCTTTAAAGAAATACTTCTCTCAACATCTCGTAATTAACAGCTGGAAAATTCTGATTTGTACTGTTGTGGTCTGGCCACTTCCTGCAATCATCCTTATTATTTCCGAGATTCTGCATATAATTGTAACGTGGTATTCATTGGAGAATCAAGGAGGATGTGTATAAGCAGCGCTCGGAAGATCATTTACATTTTGTTTGGAATGGTGACATGCAAAAGAACAAAACAGCTGGGCGTAGCTGCAAATTTGAGTACAGTTTCAGATCAATTGGTAATAGATCACGAGGATTTTTCTTTATTACGTACAAAAACTGTATCAGTGGTGTTTCTTATAACTTAACTTCCAAAGAAGTATGTGCTTAAAAAATCAAAAGAAATCTACGGGCCAAAAAGATTCCGCCAACTGATATCATTGCTGAACATGTCATGAGTTGAGTATGTTCACAAGGCAGCAAAAAGAGTTTATCTTGAAACGCACTTTAGCGTATTTCGTCAGGCCCGTGACTTGATAAACCACTTCCATCCCGAGAAGTAAATAAGTAATCAGACATGAGTAAACAAAAAACCCGAATATACTAACAAATAAACTAATACGTACATGAAGAAATGCTAATATATTTATGAAACCAAATTTCCTGTATTACTACTGCTAGAACAGTATCGAGAAGGTCATTAAGTGGCCATTTGATTTCTTATGTGTCGAATAACGCTTGATAAAAATCAATTTTGAACCTCTTTAATGTATTGTCCAATATTTAGGTGCATTAGTAAAGGCTTGTGAAAAACTGAAGAAATCAATATATTGTCGCTTCCTGTCAATAAAGATCTTGCAACAACGCCATATTGTTGTGTTTCAAATATAATTTGCTTAATCTCTTATCAATTTGCTTCGTCACTCTCGCCCTGTTGGAAAATGATATTGTGTGCTCTTTACCGGGTGCAATTTTTTGAGATGCCATTTTCCCGTCCTATAATTATAAGCACTGTTGTTTATCAAATCTTTTCTTTATTGTTAGCGAAAATGATTTCTTTGTGTCATTACTGTATTTAAAGAAAACAACCGAGATTCTCCTTTATTTTAATGCAGTTTTAGAACGCAGTTTAGAGAAACGTTTATCGCTACTTCATTTGTTTTGAAAAGAATGTGTTTTGTCTGTATTAAGAGAACCTTAAGGATTTGACACAGATAGCTATACTGTGTAAATAGACGAGTATGAAACCCTACTACTTTGCAAGCCCATTTCTTACAATAGATTTAGATGACGAGTAAATCCGATGTATCTGATTTTCTGTAAATTCTTGTGAATAGAGGTTTTACTTTCAAATTTTAGTTAACTTTCTGTCAGGTAGTTTCAATTTTTTATTTTGAGCAGGAAATCCATTTGTTTCAAAACTCTTATAGTTACGTATTTTTTGTTGTCATAATGAGCTTTATTGATACCTTCATTGTATTCATCTGTCAGCGGTAAGGTCGGAGATTGGTTAGTCTTAGTCTGAACGTAATCAAAAGCTTCCATGTCCCTACGTTTCCTGCCTTCCTACTTCAAAAACAGTTTTTTGCGAAAGACATCATTTTCAAAAAAACACTTTCTTTTCTGAAACAAAATCAAAACAAAAAAGCCCGCGCGGTTATTACCCCTTGAATTTTAAAGCTTTCGAAAAATGATTTCTAATCACTAATCAATCCCTCTTTTTCGTCTTTCTTTCTCTCTCTCTCTCTCTCTTTCTTTCTCTCTCCATCTGTAGATAGCAGATATCCGAGAAGAGCATCTTAGAGAAACGGAAGGCTTATTAGAAAGTATACGAGAAACGGAGAAAGAATTGCGCCTGGCACAAACCATTCTGGACAGTTACATCCCTCCGGAATTCCAAGTATGTATGAAGTTTTTTGTGGCCAAACTTAATTTTTGCCTCTTGGAATCTTGTATATCGTCAATCTTGAATGTTTCTAATATTGCTAATATCGACCTGTGAGTCTTCTTTTTGTCAACAGTAAGGTCTTTGAATGACTTAACAACAATGCACTGGTGGAATTCTTGCTGAACTTAGGTCCTTTTGTTAATCTTTAGTAGAAATTTAGTTGACCTCGCTACTCTGGTGACCTTTTAATTGTAATCACAGAACGTATTTACAGCTTTGTGGTTTACGTCTGCTGATCGGCTTGCTTGCTTGAGGAGCCGTGGCCTAGTGGTTAGTGCAACTGCACAGTAACCAAGAGTTCCGGATTCGATTCCCCGAGCTGTCCAGGAGAATTTGGAACTTTGCAATGAAAAAAAAAGCCATTGGTTGGCGTCAGGAAGGGCATCCGGCCAAGAAATTCCTCACTGCCAAGTCAAGTCCCTGTGAAGGGCACCGTCTGAGCCCCAATTGCTGGGGGAAAATGATGTTAAAAACTTAAAAAAAAAAAAAGGGCTTGCTATAGCTCAGGATATTTGCAAGGCATTTGGGAAATTCCATGCATAATGTGTCGGTGGCATCAGCAGTGGATGCCCGACCCGTAACCATAACTGTAGCGAGTATCGACCAAGTGCGGGCTAAATCTATGCATGAGAATGAATAGCAGGCAGTATAACCTGGCAAAACCGTGAGGTACAATCAACCCATGGTGGGAAATCAATGATTACGACAACTACACGATCACAATCAGATACATTATTACACCCTCAGCACATTTAAATGCGTATGACATTGCAAGGGCAAACCGAAAGTCCCCCTGTGATTGATAACAGAAGAATGAAACTTTGAAAACTTCTTAAATTTTCAACATAAAATCTAAGGACTTTAAACAAAAAAAGGCCAAAATCATCAATTTATTGAAGGTTTAAGAAATTTAGCACTGACACAATAGCTATACAGGAGCACAGGTTGAAACCACCCTTGATATCACTATTCTTCAGAGCACAGATTATCACTGCTTTACCAACCAACGAGGGCTATAAAGGAATACTTGTCAAGAAAAACATGATCAATTGTATCTCTCGTGTCACTTAAGTTAGTGATAGAGTCATAAAAATGACACTCCGATTTAATCCACAAATAATAGTAAGATTTGCCTGTGCTCCAAGAGAAAGAGCAGATGTAGGGATGAAGGACTTGTGCTACCATCAGTTTAATGATGCTATATCTAATACTCCAAACAACAACTTTCTTGGTATTTTTGGAGACCTAAATACACACATTGGAAGGGACTCGCATAAAAGCTTTCCATGACCCGTTGGAAGACACACATTTCATCTTGACACAAATGACAATGGGGAAACACTACTTAGATTACATGATGAGAATAAACTTTTCACAGCATTCCATTGCCAGGCACACAAAACAGGACATGCCTGGATGTGGGTAGACCCAAATGGTATCAACAAAGGCCAACTGGATTACACCATCATGTGGAGAAAATAGAGAAACTCTCTTAAAAACTGTAGAGCCCACTTCACAAAAGAAATAGATTCAGACCACGAGATTGTAATTGTACATTAGAAATCAGCCTGAGAGTACCTCAACAAAAGAAAACAAATATTACATTCTGTTAAGTTACCAGAGCTATGTCATGTTGAAATCATAAATCGATTCAGTCTACTCTTTAACGATTTCAATCAAAAGTCATTACAAGCAAGATACGACACTGTCACTAGAATTTTGAGTGATATCAACAGGAAAATCCTTCCCAAAAAGTCGAAATTAAAGGATGTATGGGTAAGTGAAGTGAAGCTCTGTGCAACAAGAAGAAAATTAAGACAGGTTCAAAAATCAGATAAATGAAGAGACAAATTCCATGGAGAAATGCAGAAATAGCATCAGGTAAGCCCTTCCAAAATGACCAAAAATATACCATGAAAAGATGTGTGAGCAAGCAGAACTAGCAGCTAGGTTTAATAAAACAAGTGAGATATACTCAATAGTTAAAAGAATATCTGAAATATCCAACAACAACTTTGTCAACTTGGTCAACAAAAGGAATAATGAACCTCCAAATAACGGATATCAGTTCCTTTCTGAATGGGTGGAATATTTCTAACATCTACTTAACATTCCAAACAATGAAGCATCTTCAGTGGAAATTCCTCCAGCAGATATCGACCTCCAACTCAATATTGATGACTTTACGTTAAATGAGCTATTTAAAGTGATAAGGACTACGAAACCAAATAACCCCCCAGAAATTGACTTATTTGATTGAAAGGATTGAAATATTGTGTGGATGATCTACATTATGCACTTTTGTCTATATGTAATTCCATATTGAATGGTCAAGGACCCCCTCATCAATGGAGAGAAAACATCATATTGCCTCTTGCAAATAACCCGTCAATGAACGATTTTAGAGGAATTTCTCTTATGTCAATTGTCAGTAAAACCTATAAAAGAATGATTCTCATTCAAATATATGATCCTATCTATAAAGCACTAAGACCATTTTAAGCGGGATTTAGAAATTCCAGAAGTTTTGTTGAACAGATACACATTCTCAGCAGGTTTATTGAAGCATATCACCAAAGACAGCTTCCCATCGTAGCCACATTCTTAGACCTAAAGAAGGCTTTCGACTCTGATGATAGAAAAATTATGTTGAAAATACTACGAACGAATGGAATAGACCCCCAAAATTGTGAACGCCATCGCCATAGTCTACAGAAACAGTAAAGGCAGGGTTCAACCTGGAGACTTGCTAAGTGAAGCATTTTACGTCGACATGGGTGACCTTCAAGGAGAGATCCTGGCTCAATTCCCGTTTTTAATCCATTGGGATTATGTTATAAGGCGGACAAATCCGTGACATGGACGTCAGACAGGGCCACAAACCATGATACCTGATCTGGGTTTTCTTGATGATATTATACTTGATTCAGATGAGAAAACAGTTAAGACCATTTTATAGATATTGAGCAAGCTGTCCAGAAGGTAGGCGTGAACATCAACAGAGAGAAACCCTAGATCTTCCATGTTAGTTATCAAATACGTAACCCTCCTCCGCCCACACTTGCATATGTTGAAGTTCTGGAAGAATTTGAATACCTTGGAGCCAACTTAGCCCCTACTTACGAAAACGTTAAACAAAGACGCGTTGTCGCTTGGAGCCAATTCTGGCAACTGTATAAAACCTACACAGATATCAAACAAATTAAAAGTACGTTTATTTAATTCCTTAATCCTTCCAATAATACCTTTGATACAGAAACATGAGCATTTACACAGAAGTTCTAGAATGAATTAAAATCCTTTTGCAACAAGCTGGTATAAAGTAATGCCTGATGTAAAATGCACAAAGTGAGCAACCGGCAAGTACTAGATGAGATAAAACGAAGAGACCTTACTGAAAGAGTCATTGCAAGAGGATTACGAAATTTAGAACATCGGCTAAGAAGACCTGCTAACTCAATTATCAATACGTATACTGTCTACTCCTCTGGCCAGGGACAAAACAGAAGAGGAAGACCATGGATTACCTATATCAAGGAAATACAAGAAAAAACTGGAATGGGTATAAGGGCATTGCAACGTAAAGCGACCAGCATGGAGGCATGGAAGGAACGTGTAGTCGGGTGCTTTGGCACACAAGCCTCTTGACTAGGTAAGGTAAGCTTTAGGATAGAGTTGCTCGTCTGCATTGAATTGCTGCTCAAGCTTTCGACATCTAGGATGATATGCTATGTAATGAAGGTAAATATTTACCTAGAATATGTTTTTAAATGCGCTTCATTTTATTTCAGCTCTGGGTGGGTGAATTGCTGTTGTTGCAGACTGCATTCTCTTTTGAATTGAGAAAATTCATTATAATTGTCTTTGCATCATAAGACCGTAATCCAGACACTGAATTACTTCTGGCGCGAATGACACCTTATATTTTCTCGCGCATGCTATTAAATTGTGTTCGCTAAGTCCTGTGAAAATTACTGTTTTGTATTAATTGTTTTGCCAGTTATTAACTTGTTTCAAGGAAATTGGGATGGGAATTCTCTCTCTGTAATCCGCTTTGAAATGTAGATTTTTTATTTGAAGGCATTTTCACCAAAGATTTTTGTATTTCTTTGTGAACATTTTTAATATGTTAATTTACATTCATGTCATCTATGATAGCTTCCTCGCTTTTCATTAGAACAACTTTGATAATAGAGAGTTGAAAGTTTTGGAGAGCTGTTTTGATGTGCCCAGGGTCTATATTTAGTTCCAAAGTTGACTTTGTTTCAATCAAATATCAATCCACTTAGCTTCAAATTATTCATTTTCAAGATCTTTTCTCCTCATATAATCGATCCTCTTTTGGATATACAACCCTGTACCTTCGCTTTGGCCACTTGTTCGATCAGATTTAATGAATGTTTACCCTTGAATATAGAAAATGGTATTTGGAAGTTCTTTGCTAACAGACGCTTCTGATAAGTCAAACATATCAAAGTTGTAAGAATGTAGAATTTCTTGCAATCTATCAATCTTTCCAAATATACCGATGATATTTTGGTGACAAAACTGTAATACTTTTTCGAGGGAAGTTGTTTAGAAATAGTGACCACACTCTGTCCTTGATGCGATTCAACTTCTCCACGTAACTGTAGTAATGATAGTGAACAAAGACATTTGTTTTCATATAAAACATTTCTAAATGGATTTTTGTGATGAAAAATAAATAGAATATAACGTATTCCACAATACATATATCTACAGTTTATGGTGATACGAACTTTATCTTCTGACGTTAGACACAGTGTTTTTACAATATAATTGACAGGAAATATGTAAAAGAATAACACACTACAGGACACACCCTCTTCTCGCTGCCATAACCTGTTCTCGTAGAAATACTTTCTTACATGAACTCAATTAAGTCAATTTCTTTTTGAACGCACTACTGGTACTTTTGAATCTGAGTGCAAGTTCTTGGGCTACAGGTCAGGCTGTTAGTAGTGATCAACATTGTACTTTTGTCGATTATTATTGCATTTGTTGGTATTTTCCCCAGATTATTTTCAATTGTGTCAACGTTTATATTATTTAGGAGTTGATTCAACAGAACGTTGTTTGGAATGAAGATATTGGAGAATGGCAATTGGTCAGTATTGGCAAATTAACCTGGCCGTCTTTTGCATTGGTTACTCCTACTATATGTACTTTTTTAGGTTTTGGTATGGATATTGTTCACAACAATAGGTTCATGGTACCTTTCCATACTAAAGTAACACTGCTCTGCAGAAGGGCAGAAAGTGTGTGTGTGTGTGTGTGTGAGAGAGAGAGAGAGAGACAGACAGACAGACAGACAGACACAGAGAGAGATACACAGACACACAGAGAGACAGAGCTCTCTCTGTCTCTCTCTGTAGAACATGTTGAATGACTGACATTATTCCACTAATATGGCAGTGAAAGGAACGAGGTACAGCGAGTGTATCGACATTCTCCTGAACTATGGGTTATACCGAATATATAGAAATTAACTTTCATTTCATTCCAGAGGACGATAACACTTACATAGCAGACCTATTCAATAACATTAAAGATAGAGTAGAAGTTATGTAGCAGAGCAATGAAATATAGCTAAATATCTTTTTCGAAAGTTTTTGAAGGCCACTTGGATGTAATAAGTGAAAGGCTGCAGGCTATTTGTAATTTGACCTGTAATGGGATAAACAGTGCTCGTTTTTTATTTCAATACTGTTTTAGCGAATTTGATTTTTTTAAACCAAGGAGTCTTTACAATTATTACAAATCGACAATCTTTATCTTTTCCGTCACAGAAATTTGTAGCATACACAGGAAACAACATGAGAAAACATTCACCAAGTCCTGATAGGGAGATCATCAGAGATGTATGTGCCACTTTTCATACTTATATTTAAGGTTTTTAAAGAGAAGGAGTATTTGTGACTTCATGATGCTGGTGTTGTGCCATTTAATTCACAGTAAGCCTAAATTAGTTTTTTCGGACGTTTCTTTGAGTCTAACAGGTAGCCAACTTCGATTCCTGCGAAATGTTACCAGCAGATACACATTGCAATACGACTACAGATAGTATAACGTGGCCACAGGTTCACTGTTAAACAGTCGGCCCCTCTTACCTCGTTTTCTTTTCTTTCTCCCTTTCTCTCTCCCTCCCTCTCTCTTCCTCTCTCTCCCTCCCTCTATCTGTGTGTGTGTCTGTCTCTCTCTCTGTGCCTCTCTCTCTCTCTCTCTCTCTCTCTCTCTCTCTCTTTCTCTCTCTCTATCTATCTCTTACCCACANTCTCTCTCTCTCTCTCTCTCTCTCTCTCTCTCTCTCTCTCTCTCTCTCTCTCTCTCTCTCTCTCTCTCTCTCACTCTCACACACTCTCATAGTTGTTGGGAACGCGCTCCTTCCCCCCATGTGTTGCTCCTTCCCTAACGACCCTTTTATTATCCTAATTGATAAACCACAGTGTGTAACCCATTGATCAATGGGGTTTGCTGTCTTACCATCACACTCAAGTCTCTCGCGTATGAACTGTGATGCAATCCCTGGTTAATAATACTCATGTACATTTAAAATGCAAGACGTTGCTTAAAAAAACTTTATGCAAATTTATCAAACTTCTTTGTGACGTATCCTGTTTAGTTCTATCTTTCACCGGTATGTATACCAGTTGGAAGTAAGCTTGGAAGTAATTTTATCGACAAATTTTAATGTAGTAGAGAGATGTTGCTCTTCCAATGCTTACATGTAAATCAGTTTTTACTCCCCCTTGCCATGTAGCTTGCTACTACTTAGAGAACATGGTCGTCTTGTAGACACTTTTGTAGACATTTTTATGAATGTTCAGAGCTATGACCATGGGCTATTTTACTGTAATAGATGCATAATGTAATTTTCTCCCCATACTTCACTGGATTCATAGATATTTTCTGGACTATTGTTGTATTTTTGAGTAACGTTTAGAGAAGGAAAGGTGACAGTATTCAGCCTTGTCGTACGCTTCAGTTGATATGTTGGGTTGTGCTGTTATGTCATTACGTGTCTTTATAAATTACACTGGTTAACAAAGTTTTTGTTGCATTTAAACCAAACACTTGATATTATGTAGTTTTTTTGTGCAGATTTCCGATCTGAAGTTATTTTTTCCCTCAATGCTCTCATTTTTTGCGATCAAGGTATATATTAAATCTCAAAATTTCATCATCATCACATTGATGTTATAGTCATGATTAAAAATATATTATAAAATATGTGACAAAACTCTTTTATGTAGCTGGGTAATACAAAAGAAAATACAAAATGGGATAAATGTATTCAAAATGAAAGAAAGTCCAAATATCATAATGTTAAAGATCCAGGCAGACAGGTCAAGTAACAAAATTATATTATATATATAAAAGCATCTTCAGATTGTGATGGTAAAAAACTGCTTACAATGAATATATAGCCAGCAATATGTATATATATAATATGATTTTGTAGCTCTTGTGTTTGTGCACCATCTTAAGGCAATCTCGTTTAACAGTAATCTGCCTTCATATTTTTGCCCTATCTCCCTTGGTAACGCTCTGTCATGGTCTTGAGGTCCTGATGGAACCACTCACCTTGATTATCACTTACAGCTCCTAGATTCTGAGGAAATCTATCAAGGTAACGGTACAAATAATGGAGTTTGACACTTTTGTTGCAACCAAGATCGTGAAATGCTGACAACATATTCGCTACAAGGGTTTCATAGTCATCAGCTTTTTTGTTACCGAGAACGTTTGTCACTGCCACCAATGAAAGCCATACAGTCCTGTCCTTGTCATTCATATTTTTGTCAAGCTCTTGATCACGCACAAGTTCACAAACCTGTGGTCCATCAAAAACACCTGCCTTGATCTTCTCAAAGTACAAACCAGGAAGTACAAAAAATATGTACTGGAAACATTCACCCTCACGATTCAACGCCTTGATAAACTGTTTAATCAAGCCCAGCTCGATGTGGAGATGAGGGAATATGATCTTTTCTCTACTGACAATTGGATCATTAGTAATATTTGGCATACCTGCACTCAGAATATCACGTGTGCATCACTCCTTCTGGTTCCAGTGCTTTTCTTGAGCTCAGCTGCCCCACATGCAAAGATAGCAGGGGTACTTTGTAAATCCTTTTTGTTGAAAGTATTTCTTGAGCTTAATCAGCTGTCTCTTGCTCTTGGTCATTACCCACATCTTCAGATGGAAGAAATCCTTGAAGAACTGGGACTAGGAGCTGACTGGAGTGCAGAGTAGGTCGGATTGCTGGCGGGATACTAGGATATGAGATTTTGTGTCTTTTTTCTTGCAAATGCCTTTTGTATTTTCACATTTCTCTACACACTAATCTGCACCCCATTACTAAATTGTTGCAATTTTTTTATTTAATTTATTTGCTCTGCCCGCCACTTATTTCTTACTTCAAAGACATGTTGTTCAACGGAGGTGCGAAAGGTGAGATGAGTTCAACTGTCAATATTGAAAAGCAAGCGTAAAATAAGTTCAAATATTTCAAGAATTGATACCCCTGAAATTTATTGTTTTATATTGTTTTGCTCAGTAGGACACCAGGAGTATTCGTTGAGGTGTAGGGCTTTGCTGGACTTCTAAGTAGTTCATTATTTTCTACCATTTGCATTTAGATCAATGAGTTAGATTTGTCAGAAGTTTACCTGAGCTACAACCCATCATCAACACCTGATGCGAGAGTGACCAGAGGAAGACCAAAAACGGCACGTACACGCTCGTCTCGTCCGAAAACTGCAAGAAGGTAAAATTAATACATTTTTTCAATATAACTTAGCTAATTAATTAGAGAGAGAATACACACAGACACACAGACACACACACATATATATATATATATATATATATATATATATATATAGATACAGAGAGAGAGAGAGAGAGAGAGAGAGAGAGAGAGAGATGGGGAGACAGACAGAGATAGAGATATTGTGTGTATGTGTTATGTAATTTATTTTTGAATTAAGGTGTTCACGTAAGAAGACATGCCCAATGTGATAATAGTATAGTTGTAATTTATTAAGGTGGCGGAGCTAGTTTTAAAGGCTAGGATTTGCATTATGAAAAACAAAAAGTGGAAAATATAGTTCCCCTGACTGACCGAGATTCAAACCAGTTTTTGTGGCATTCATCGCCATCTACTCTGCTGCGCCACGTCCTTTACCAGACTTTTCTTGTGAACCTCATTACGACTTTCTATTACCCCAACTTCTCAATTGTTTGAAATATTGTACAAATCTACATTTTGAGCACTGAGCACTATATTCTGAGAATATAGATATCGTAATTAACATCTGAGCAAAGTTCAATGTACTAGTGAAAGACTGTACTGAACTATTTAATCGTGAAATTATCTTTTCTGGCAAGCAGATAGTCAGGCTGCGTACTTGTGGTTGACCCGTCTTCTTCTGAAATGCTCTGTACCTTCTGTGAATAAATCTGGCTTTCCTTTGATTCAAAGACATTTCCACTGCCATTTGTGATTTAATACCCCTATCATTCATGATTTCTTTTAAATTCTTGTGTTTCACCTATCTAACCACTTACCTCTCTCCAATTACTAGCTCTTTTCCCACCGGGATACAAATGGCCAAATCCCTTAGTTTCTTTTAATAAGGGCCATTTTCTACATCCTGATTTCTTTGTTGAGGATCAAACACTGATACTTAGTAAAGGACCCCTTTTTCTCTCACATTTGCCCATCTTTCTGAGTTTCTCTTCTTCTTCGCATCTTTCATTTTCCGGTCGTAGAAAAGGATAAGCTCCATCGCTTCTCTGACTTTACTTACTCCACAGCCTCTGTAGGCGTTTTCTAATTTCCTGCATTTTAATATTTCTATCTTGTACCTGTAGATATAAGGCATGTACCTTGCTTTCCATAACACCAACACTATATCTCACTGAACCAGTAATGCTACCGACTTTTCATGTTGCTATTCTATCAATTATTTGTTTCTACGTCGACTTATGCATTAAATTTCATTGATCTGATGCTTCCAAAATCCGTTTAATTTAAGCTCAGGCAAATGTGATTATTTTTAACCATTGATGATGCTACGGTAATGATGGTGATATTATCATTAACGATTTTTAACGATTAACCGTATCACAGAACTGCTAAAGTACTCAACACAGAGCGACCCTGTCTTGGCCCTAGAAGTATTTCATTCAACCTGATATTTCCTTAATAATAGTATATGTTGGAAGTTTATGGATAGCTTTGGATAAAAAAAATAGAATATGAGCGTTAGTATTGAGGTACGATCTGACCTATTGAGGTAAACTAGCACTTGATGGGTTGAAAGTCGTTATCTGGGTTTAGATCAGAGATGAGATCTGCCCTAGTCCATGCGCTTAAGTACTGATGACCACAGAAATTCAAGTGAAAGGCCCTGTATAGATACAGGGTTAATAAACACAGGCCAGGGAAGACACAGGCAGGAAATATGTCGTGTAATAAGACGTACAAGAGCGTGCCACATCGTATTATTTTAAAACATTTTTTGTGTATCGAAAACCTCAACAGCCTTTATGTTATGCCATTAATTATAAACACCAAAGCCCTACAGCTTCTTTGGAGATAGATATACTTCTCCATTCCATATTTATTGGTATAACAGAGACCACTGTGTAGTAGTAATTATCGGTAACCACCCAGTGTAACTCTCAAGGGTTTATTGGTGACATTTGCGTATTCAAACATTAGTGATGCCTTTGGTTTTAACGCCTTTTGTATCGAAATTGCTGGGCAAGTAAACGAGTGAACACTTTTTGAAATATTGGTTATTTATTCAGATGACTGGATCAAATAACCTATATTGTGTGGAGCAGAAGACCTGAGCACTATTTCTGTAATGCAAGGACTATAGAATATCCTATACTGTGAAGATAAAAGTTTTCTGTCTCTAAATGCTTGCGTGGTTTAATCATAATAATTTCCTTATTGTTTGAATGTACAAGGCGGTAGCGAAAGAGAATTTATTTCTTGTACGAGCTTATTTTAGCGTGAAAACATATAAGCGAAAAGCCATCTCATCAGATATATTTCGCCTTTGTAGAGTTGTATCTGGATCAGGTTATTCATGTTTATATTGTCTTATCGTTTCTGTGGATTGACAAAGCCTTATTTGTTCTTTGATCAAGTCATGTGTGAACTAAACTAGTTAGTACTTGTCTTTTTATCCAGCCATTTGTGTCCTTATCTCGTCATTGTTTGTGTCTTTATCAAGGCATGTGTGACCTAAATGAGTGATTGCTTATTTTTCATCAAGTTAGATGTGCCGTTATGGTACCATTGTTTGTGTATATGTTAAACCATGTGTAAACAAACGAGTTATTGCTTGTGTTTTTTATCGTTATACCTGCGTCATTGTTTGTGTCTTTATTAAGTCATGTTTTTGCCCCTAGCAAGTCACGTTTATATCTTTTTAAGCCAATCTTTGTTTTTATTTTATTTAAGAAGGGGCGTAAAGAATATATTAGTTTCCAGCTGGTATATTTCATTCCAAAATTTATTTTAATTGGGATACCCATGCCAATTGTATTTGGTCTCAGCGTCTTTGGCGTATTGGTTGATGAAATCTAGAGGGTTGAATATTTTGGTGCTCAATTGTACACCATTTTTCTGAAATAGTCTTCTATAACGTTGACCACGAATATGTTTGATCAAGAGACTAAGTTTAATCAGTGGGTCAAATTAAAAATCCTTTTTAATATTATTAGGCGAAAGACAAATCCCTACTTTTGTCATTCGTCACTCCCTAGGTAGAAAAAGGGTTATTTATCAATAGAGATCCTTAGATTGTTCTGCAACGTGCAGAGAGGATTTTCAGTGGACTGTTTTAACATGAAATATCATCTTATTTTAACTCTTTTTTTGTTGCCAATTTTGTAGAAAAGGGAAATCTGGTGAAGATGAAGATTCCCAAACAAAAGACAAAGACAAGCAAGAGCTCTATCCAGAATCAAGAAAATCATTGAGTCCCAGAAAACATATTTTTTAGTTCATATTTGGGCCCATGGGGTTAAATTTTACATTTCACACCATCTGCTGTACAGCACCTGAGCTTTGATGATGGACGAAGCACCCAAAACACGATCATAATTAAGCTGTTTTGTATTCAAAAATCAAAGACATGAACGAAGTTAGTTTCAAAGTCATTTTTTGATTTGAACCTGGAATTTGTTCTACCTGTACTGGTCAGCTAACATAAATGTGTAATCACTGCAGCAATATTATTTAGAAAAATATTTCTAAGTAACATGGGTTACTAATCTACCCTAATAAATGACTTTATTCTAGCTACCTACGTTGTCAAGTTAACTTACTACACAACCCTTCCACTTTTAAGGAAGTTTTGCTGACATTACCTACGATATTCCCTGCACTGCCGAAAAAACTACTTTTTCCTCTCTGCTGTCCACGTTGTTCAGGAACGTAACTAAGCCACATTACTAAACCAGATACGTTAAACTGCGTTATTAAACCATGTTACGTGGCCTAGGCTATCCTGGCAAGAACTCGCAGCCAATGCTGTAGTACAACAGACACTTAACCACATTTTCATGCAAAGTTTGCAGTATGGGCATGAATGATCTACTCGCTTCTGTTGAACCAGAGTCTTCCCAGTCACTTGACTACCGTACAAGCTAAAAGTGAAGTAAGACCCCACTATCAAATTACTGACAGCACTAATTCACTAGAGAAAGTAATCATTGCTCAGACAAGATTGTATTTATATCTCTAAAGTAGACAGATTATGCTATGGATTATTTCAAAAGGCCTTATTTTTATCTTACCTAAAGGAATATCCGTTGCTGCATCCGCCTTTTAATCACTTCATGGTAATAAACAGTTCACTTTAACGCTTAAGGAATATATGAATATATTATGAAAAGGAAAGTACATCTCAGTGTGATCCAGATTACAGAAGCTCAAAGCAATTCTTAGCACGTTCTACTAAAACATTTCAATTTTGTATATAAGTATTATACTTTAGAGAGATTATTTATATTTCACCCATTGAATACCCAAGTTTTTGTTGTTGTTTCTTCTTTGCTCACTGTATTTCGTTCTTTCGTTTCGGCATTTCTCTTCTTTAAAAAAGCCTTTCCTTCTACATTTTTTCTATTTATGCTCATTTCCATTCAAGACACCCACGAGCTGTAATGGAAACATCCGAACACATGCCATTACAAACCTCGCTAATCAAGATAGTTTGCATTGGCTTGCCTATTTAACAAAATTGAAATTAAATATTTTACTAACAAAAAAACGACAGTAGTTCAGGCTTTGTCCAGCCTTCAAAAGATTTAAGAGCTCCTGGTAAAAACTGTAATGCTGAGAATATAACTACCTTCCTAAAGGCAGGTTTTGCAGCCGGTGACAACGTGAAGAAGGTCTGCAGTATAAGAGCAAGAAGAAGACAGACATTATTAAACTTACCTTTTCCTGGCGCTTGGAAATGGCGTGGGTCGTGTGATTTGAAAGGGCCTACCGAGGCATTAATATGTAGTGCCCAAGAGCAAGCCATAAGAATGAATAGAGTCAAGCATTTCATAGAGAAGTCAAGAGAATAACCTTTTTGCAGAGTGTGGTGAGAAAAATGAATCTGTGTACCACATAATTCGTGAGTGTACGTTATTTGCAAGAAAAGACCATCTGAAGTGCCACAATACCCGTTGGAAATAGAAACACTGGAAATTATGAAAAAAGTTTGATCTAGAAGTGGCTAAGAAGTAGTATGAACACGAACCCCAGGAAGTGGTGGTGAATAGCTCTTGTAAGATAACGTGGGATTTTATGACACAATGTGACAGAAAAGTGATTGCAAGAAAACCAGATACCGTTGTAATAGATAAGATTAAAAAAAGAGACAAAAGTTATAAATGTCACAATACCTGGAGATGCGAGGGTTTCCAGAGAAAGAACATGAGTAAGTTTATAAGTACTGACGTGAGATGAAGAGATGAAATTGCTTAACTGTGGAAAATGAATAAGGTTGAAATTATCCCTGGGGTCGTGGGTGCATTGGTAACTGTCTCGAAAAACTTTGAAAGCTTTGTTAAACAAACATAACGATGATTGTAGAACATGCTAAAAAACAGTACTGGTTAGGTACAGCCCGGATCTTACGATTGCTCCTAGGGCATTAAAGCTGCAGGTGGAAGGGTTGTGATTCCTCAGATGGCAATTAAGTATCTGCGATCGCATCAATAACAAACAAAGCAAATGAGAACTAAAGGTCAGTGAGAAAACATATAAAACATAATAATAACAATAATAATAATGATGATGATAATAATAATGATAATAATGAATAATAAAAATGATAATAATAATAATGATAATAATAATGATGATAATAATAATAATGATGATAATAATAATAATAATAATAATAATATAACAGCCAGGATTTTGCGAAAAGTGCTGGAGTTTTGAGAAAGAAAATGCTGGTAGCCCATGGTCATTTGTTATGACCCGCCTGTCAGCATAGAACTCGGCAATAAAAACAGCCAGACACAAAATGTGAAAAAAGGTGATAATAATAATAATAATAGATGTTAGATTAGCTTCATACAAAAGACATAATTTTAATGCATCAATTTACGTAACACCTTCAAATCCGCCAGCTTGTGTTTTTCGTTTTTCAACGTAAAGGCCAGAAAACGCCTTTAGGTTGAAAAACGGATCTTATGCGACAAAAAGATGATGGGATATTGCCTTTAGGTTGCCGCAAGAAAAAATTCCACTTTAAATGTTTATGGCAGATATATCTACGTTGCAGCATGTTCTTACGTTTTGTCGAATTGCTGGGTAATAACTAGTTTTGGTTACTGCGTTCAAAGTCTTGCGAAATTATTTTAAACATCCATAAGCTAAAATACAGGTGTACATTTCCCCCCTAAATCTGATTGACAATTAAATGTACAATCTGTAAGACTTTCAATGAAAACCTACTCGTGATGCCGATCAAAATTAATTCTCGTATTCCTCTACTTCCGTACATTTCTATTCTCTGCTTGGATTCTTGCTTTAGCATATGGTCAAAAAAGCAAATTAAATCCCAAGGCACTAAGACTTACTAGCACAGAATATCACATGCAATTTTTTCAAAATAACAGAAAAAAACATTGGGTTTCGTTGTGTGTATTTCTGAGCTCCCTTTGACTGTCGACATACCAATGAACAAAACTATTCAGTTTCTTCTAAAAGTATTACTGTCAGTAGCACAGATCACCCCAGTAGTCTTACCAACAAGTAACAAAAAAAAGCAAAAGTAAAATTTGACTTACTAGAGTAAATTTCACGGTCTGTATTGATCTTTGCACATTTCGGACCTACAATCATTTTACAACATTGTGATACAAAGCAATCCGCCAAATTGTCTTGACTAGGAGCTCTGGCTCCTTATTCCTTTTGGTCAGCTACCTTCAGACCTTGTCCTGTTGAATTAACCTTTGTGTACAATAAACATGTAACTTGCATGACCGAACCAGTAACCAGTCTTCTTTTCGGAACTCTTATCTAGTATGTTTCCACTCAGATCAAGTCGTTCTCTAATACCCTTCATTCTGCATTTACCTTTAGGAGTTTAACCACACGAGGCTAAGATAACCATTTTCAAAAGCTATCAGATAATGGGGACCCTTATTGTCCAATGTTTCTGAGCCAAAAAATTGTAATTGGTAGAAAGAATGAGTCATACAGTTTCACTTCTATTTGGTGTAAAAGATATTCCTGTTTTATTGATTTTGTGGTGAATGCTTGAGATGCAAAATTCATCCGTGTCATCTAATGTGTTGGGGAAACACAAGTAAATTTTCATGTACCGGACTTGAAAATTGTGACCAAAATCAGGTCTATTTTCATAGAATGCTCTTTCGCTTACACTTGTAATGAACAGGACGCAAAATGCGGCAAAACGTACCACCAACGAACACTAATAAATGCTCTACTGTTCTATGTTACTATGCCATATAATAAAAATGTATACTGTAACTTACAACACAATACTATACTAAATACCTAATACACTATATCTGATCATCGCAAGAAATAAAAGAAGGGTTTGTAGCAAAGCACTAAAATTATTCCAATGGAACTCTTAACAAGATGCAAGGGTTTGAAGAAAAAAACCTGCTTTCTCTTACATCGCATTTTAAGTAAGGTTCTCCATGTGACCAAATCACACTCCTGTAGTTATTGATCTGAAAAAGCAGGACTGAAGCATGCAAACAACAGAAAAACTAACACTAACATTTTTCACTTCCTTCTTTAGCGGTGATCATCGTGCCCACGGTATCCCTGGTCTATTTCTCGTGATGAATGAGGAATGTAGGCACGCAGCCAATACGGGGGACACCCTGGTCATTCTCCCATATCCACAAGTCAGATATTTCTGAGGGATGGTATTATATATATTCGGATGCTCCTTCTGATGTCAATCACAGTCATAAGCTGTGGGTCTTGCCTTTGGTCTACCAAAATCTGCCTGTAATGCAGCAAGCTGTATCATTTAAAACATAGCTGGTACATGGCCAGGTCCGATTGGAGCGGATCCAATACCTCGAATTCTCCAGGACTTGCGCCTCGCCACCTATTGGGAGTTTAATGTCTTATCGGGAATTTTAAGACTAAATTATAATAATAAACTCTATTTTTATGCATCCTTTTCTTGCCAGAGCTTCATGGGTTCAAAGTGAGATGACACAAATAGTTTTCTTTGAAACAAGAATCAAAAGTTAATTGCAATACTTTATCTCATCACAATATTCAAATGTTTACAGCACTATAAATGTGCAATAAAAGCGATTTGTTTATACCAAAAAACTGCATTTTCAACTTTTAACAAGTAAACACTATCACAATTATATTAGTTTTAATTTATGTACTATTGAAACAAAAAATAAATAAGCAATATTGACAAAAAAACCTTGTTTTTATTGAAATCAACTGCTACCAATTCAGATCAACCTAATTAACAAAACACAAAACTTGTCTTCTGACGCCGTTCTAGTTTCAATTTAAATTGTTTTGAACAACATAAAATACTAGTGATCTAAAACATTTAACATCAACACGCTTATCTGACAAATGCTGTACATCGTATATTTATGCCAAATAACAACAGCAAATCATGAACCTAACAATAAACATACAATGTAACGTTTTACTGCATGTGCGTGCTTGCTGGTGTAAGGAACTACAGAAACATGCAGCAATATCGAGTTTTTGTACAGTAAAATGTCAACATTGGAAATATGAATGCATGATGCAATTCATTTGAAAATCTTAAACCACTAAATTATCTAGTAAATCAAATATCCACCCTTTGATGCTCGTTCATTTTTCCAACATTCCTGGACTGACAGCTTTATTTTTCACAGTTTGTAGGGCCGAATATTGATTACTTTTAATGTTTGTTGAAACATATAATCGGAAAAAAGAGCAAAAAGGTCCCCCCCCCCTTTTTCTTCACAGGCAACAGCAAAATAAATGGTAAAAAAATATTAGATCAAATGCAAAGTTAAAGTTGGAATTACAAAACGTCGGTAGTCCCAACTCGAGAAAAATTGCTTTTAGAAAAACAGGATGGGTGTAATTAATCGTAGTATCAAACACGTTCTACAAACACACTATGTAATGGAAGCATCCAAGTGTACACCCTACCAAACATGATCAAACAATAATATATATACATGTATGTATATATATATATATGTATATATATGTATATATATATATATATATATATATATATATATATATATATATACAGAGAGAGAGAGAGAGAGAGAGAGAGAGAGATGTAGAGAGAGACATTCATGCATACACTTATGAAAAGATGCATTGGTGCATTGAAAAAAAGGATGGGTTTAAATACTCATGGCATCAAAAGTATCGTTCAACGTACACTGTAAGCAATGGACCCAAGCAAATGCAAGTTCTACTTACTAAAGCCATGCTTTGAAACAAGTCTTCCAAAAAAATTTATCTTTTCTGTTCTGCCAAATCTCAGGAGCTCAAAAGTTCGCATCCAGAACTACCGCTTACATTAAAAAAATGAAGTCATGCGACGGGTTTTTGAATAAAGAATCAATGCTTAATCTCGAGACTCCCTGTACAAAATGAATCTGATCGGGCTTTTAACGAGAGAACAATCTATTACTGCAATTTATTACGATCTTTCCATTCATGTCTTATGTAGAACTGTCACGTTCATTCGCATTTTTCACTCTTAAACTTCAAATTATTTTTCGAACGACTATCAAAACACTTACCAAAAACAGTGCCACTTTTTCTTAAATGAAAGGTTCTACTGCATGAATCAATCAATTGTGCTATCTATCAATCTATCTAATCCACCCCCCTGTCTCCCTCCCTCCCCCGCTTCACATTTTTATATATAACCGTGAAAAAAAACCCTTTTTATAATGCGGGCCTAACATATCTACATATTTTTACGAATTCAAAAAGCCAACTCACAAATCAAAAGACAAGGAATGGAGAAAGCAAGAATTTAGGAATATCTGTCAAGAGAACTAACTCGTGAGCTCATATGGAAATTGACTTACATTTTTACAGGGGTTTTACAAAAAGGCCGTGTCGAAACTTTGGTGATTAATTTGTTTCTGAACCAGATTATGGTGTTTAAATATTTTTTAATAGCATCTGGTGCACAACTGTTTCCTTTTTTTGGCTTCCTGAAACCTCAGATTTCTTGTAGGGACTAATAAACGGGAAACAATTTAGTAAGAGATACCCGCGCAATTCTCAACTTCAACAGATTTTTTTAAAAATCTGTAAGTTAACAATAAAATTAATAATTGGATAATTGAAGCTAAAAGTATTTAAGCTGTGGTTCTCATAATAATGCTATTATGTCTTCAATAAAAAAGGAATTAATTCGATACGAAAAATATTACGATACTTACTTAAATATATGACACGATGAAAATTATTGATTTATTTAAAAACGATGCTTGCGGTTATGAAAAAGGTGACTTATGTCTGATATGCCCAACTAGGGTTTATTCAATACCATCTGAGAGCAAATTAAGTGTAGGGTGCTAATTAATTACTTTTTGGAATTCATATCCATACATTCATATACATACACACAGGAATTTTTTTAAATGCTTGCTATGTTTCAACCTTTGTCTTTGTCAGTCTTACTGATGAAGAAGAAAGTTGAAATTTTTAACAAGTCTTTCTCTGAGTAACTATAAATTATTTCACAAACTTCTATGTGATGAAAGTTAATGACTGCTTATATATATACATAATATCTGGTTTCCAGCCGGCTATCTCCATAAACCAAAAACATGCTTTTTCTAAATCATAAATGATCTGGCAATTTCACAGGAAAACACTTGAGATGATATGTCCTACGGGGTGTTGGGGTTCCAGTATCGAACCCAGTTGGAGTAACTAACAACGTGATGAGTATTTTTCATTTCCCCAATACGAGTTCGCTACCAATATTGTTCCCCTTGATATATTGGATATTAATATAACATAATTATATAGTACATGTCATATCCAGTTTTATTTTCAAAAAAAGGAACGGGACTGAAAAAGCACTTCGGGTGGCTAACTCGTGCCTTTTACCATGACAACCTGGTGGCCTCCTGCTTAATTATTGCTCGGGTTTTGCCAGTCTGGGGCAAATGTAAGCAAATGAATGCAATGATCGTTTAAAATTGCAGATGGTTGAAGGTAACTATATACAAGGCCACCTAACAAAAAAATCCGTACGTGTTGTTTCAGCCACAATGAAAAACAAATCAAGTGCCCATGCTGTTTATTACGATGAGAATAATTTAAGATTACAATTGAGAGTCCTACGTATTAACGTTGTCTTGAATACACTGCTGAGTTCACCGGTTTATATCAAATAAAAACAAATGTATATTTCAATTTACTTGTTTCTTCACATGAATGTACCGTGCTGTGCTGTTGTCATTTTTCACCAAGCTGTAGGTTCTCGCTAGCGTTTCATATAAGTTTTTAAGTACATGTACAAAAATCGTGCTGGTTGAATGAACAACGGCCACGATACCTTCCTTAAGAAAGTGAATATAATTAAATTGAGACTAGGTTCTGTAGAGTAACACCATATATATATATATGAGCTTTACTTTTATCTCGAAGAAATGGAATCTGAGAGTGCCAATGTACTATATCAAGCAAATGTCTGTTTCTATATCAAGCAAATGTCTGTTTCTATATCAAGCAAATGTCTAATACTATTTAATACGTTTTGGGTGAAAAAAATTAATGTATCTAAATGGTGTAAAAGAAGGCTTAAATCATGAATATTCCTATGTTTTACCAATAAGGATCTCTTTTGCTTCTTTTCCATGACTTAGAGCAAGATTGCTGTAATGTATTAAATGAACAGCTTTTTACACCTCCGTTACTACATCGTTGCCATGCGCAGTGAGATGTGACGTGAAAGACAAATGCCATTAAAACCTAAACTAAATCCTTGTATTTCAAATGGTAGATCTTTATTGTTACCAAAACTCATTTTTCATTTTTATTTCCACAATCGCCACCAATACAAATGATCCAATTTTATTCAGAAAATACCAACCCATAATTGCTTAAAATATCCCTTTGTAGCCAACCCAATGTTCCTCTTACTTCTAGCATTAAATAACATTAAGCCAACTGTAAAAATACGTACCTCTGACAAGTTAATACTCACACGACTAAAATAAGTCAACCCTGAAACAAAAAAAAGTTTTTGACCAAATTCATAACATTTCCAACGTTCGATACAAAAAAAAAGAACAGGTGACATTCCTCTCCCTTTACTGTTGATAGCTAAAAATAGTGAACCTTTGTAATTACCAATAGAACTATCCTTGAAATTACAATACACTATAATCAAAGTGGCTTTCAGTTACCAGTTACCATAATAAAAGAACACATCAGCATTCACGGGTAGTAACAACCCGACTGTGTTTGTTGTCGGTGATACTGTTGCTGATGTTGTTGTTGCGCAGCACCTTAATCTTGTTGCGTTTCTTTGTCTTTCCCTTTTGTCTTTCAAAACAATGGAACATTTTTTACTAACGTTTTAATGGTGTCTCTTCCAGTGATATTCAGTGGAGGGAACACCATTGTCTCCTCCACCGAATATCACAGGATGGAAGTGATGCTCATTAGTGCGGTTTTCATTCTAAGAATTAACTGTTGTTGTTCCTATTTTGGGTTTCCATTTAAGCGGTATCTTTGTTAGTGGTGCCCATTCGAGTAGCATCTACTGAAGTGTGGTCGTATTAGGAATTGACTCGAACTTCGTCTATTCTAATGGTTTCAAACAGTGGATCCCATTTTAGTGATGTTCTCCTTAGTGGTACACCATACTGAGTTAAGTCAGTATGGTGGTATTTCAGTGGTATTTACCACAGTGGTGTCCGTTTTAGTAATATTCATTTTTAATGTGCATTTATGTGGTGAACCTCCCGTCATGTGTGCAATCAGAAACTTCTACTTTAAAGACGTGACAAAAAAAATCGCCATGTTACAAAAAAGGTCAAAATAGAAAAACTGGCTCCACATATATTTGCAAAGTTGTTGTTTTATGATAATTTATACACAAATCTATTCAGTGTAAATTTGATAAAACCCAGATTACCTATTGCTTTTGTTCCCCCAAAAAATAACAAGCGAATTCTTTTCACGGCCAATTTCTCATGCAGTTTTTTAACAAGGTTCTTCGCTGATACCAAATTTTCTTATCATAAATAATAATAACAACAATAATAATAATAATCAGAGATAATAATAATAATAATAATAATCATCATGCATTTCTGTTTAACGGGCGGGAGTAGTGGGGGAGCATCATATCTAGGTGTCGTGAGCGTGGATTTCTTGTTCTGAAGGGCTGAGTANGCTACAGAGACCGTTTTAAGCGGAATGGGTAACCTAAAATGGGAAACCTAAACAGGCCCCAACTGCAAGGTCATGTGCTGTTTTTTTTATGTACATCAATATCGCACACACTTGGGTGTGATGCATGCACCCAGTTTACCTTTATCGGGCTGGGAGTCGGATGGGTTTGCTGGGGTTTCTACCCCTGAGTCCCCCATGGGCTCGTATTGCTCCACCACTCAATAATAATAATAATAATAATAATAATAATCATCATCATCATCTAAAACTTCCAATGTTGTGTTGTTTCTCAATGTACTATACAGGGCGGGTAGTTTTATCCTTTCAGATTTCCGCAATCTTTACCGAACAGTAACTTGATTAGATAGAAAGAGACAACAAGGAAGGAAAAGGAGGGAAGCGGGCAGAAGTACAAGGAGAAAATGGATTCCAAAAGGGGCACGTCTCAGCACAGAGTGTAGATGATGATGATGATGATACATAAATAATTGGTAAGCCAGAGATACTGTCTCCCACGCACAAAAAAAGTGAAGTTGTGAGTTCTCCGTTAATTTGCATGTATCGTGATTTTGTGGTTAAAGAACAGAGTTGTGATCACGAAAAAAAAAAGCAGGTTGCATTTCTTAATTGCAAACTGACTACTTTGAATATATATTCAAGGTACATACAATCTGCTATCAATCATTCCTTATCGGTGATATTTTAGTTTCTAAGCAATCAAGAATGAGTCAATTATATTGCAACAAACCCTTGATTTTAGTCATTCACATAAACAACCTTACCATTCAAATACTACATCAAATATTTGTTATTCTGAAAGAAGTCTTATTTATCACTAATCCCACCTAAGAAAACCCTTATACAAGTCAGTTTTGTACACCAGCACGAAAAAAGGTTAACATTGTGGGTAAAACCACTTAAGAAACCATGGTCCAGGTTTTTTCAAACAATAATTACGAAAGTGGACCAAAGCAAAATTACTCAGAAAAAATGAATAAGATCCACTTGTTTTCGCATATTCTCCAGGATCCGAGTTTATACATAATGCTCCCGGTTTGTTTATCTTTTCCAGGGATCCGTTTCGTCAAGCAGATTAATATTACCCTTCGTCAATGAAATTCTCTTCCTTTTCTTCATCATTATTTCGTTAAATATTCAAACTTGTTAGCTTAGACATAGCATGTAAACTCCACAGGTATTACTTTACACGAATCATAGAAAAATTAAAAATTTCAAAATTTGCTAAAATTTAGAAATAAAATATGAAAAACCTGCGTTGAAAACTGAAAATTATGGTTTCAAAATGGTATTGTTAACTATTGCTCCAGTCTTTTAATTCACAATAAACTAAAAACATGAGTCCTGGTAAGTCGTTCCGTTTAATCTGCATAAACCTTTTATGCAATTCTCTTTTTGACTTGATCTTCCACCCATACTCACACTAGTTGTCAACAAGACCATGAGTTACCCAGTTTTCACAGTTAGTATACACTAGAAAGCGCATTCAGTTCCGACAGCACATTTCAATCCTCAAACTCCGAAAAAGCAATTACACCGAAAACGAATTTATCTCTGAAAAAACAGCTTTGAGAAGACAGTAAACTCCAAGAATGCATCCAACACCAAAAATGTATTAAAGTTCGAAAACCTAAATAATTCCGAAAATACATTTAACTTCGAAGACGTCTTTAAATACAATTAAAAACCCATTCAACACATTATTAAACACTGATTTGTTAAGTGCAGGTTTATCGTATGGAAAGTCTCCTCTTTCCTGTCTCCAAGAGGTGTTCTCAGAACGAGCTCATTAAAAAAGTATTTCGTCGGTGAAGAAGTAAATGAGGGTACAGGTAAAAGGAACTGCCACTGTTTTAATGACCCCATTCCATGTTTTCAATTTCAAAGGCAACATGGGTACGAGGCTGTCAAAAATCATATTATTTGAGCGTACAAACTCTGCTGATGGCCCTTAGGATCTGTCGTTTTATTTAAGATCAAACAGAGGATGTATGTAGGCTTAATAGGCTTACGTATAAAATATTTATGGTATTTCTATGATTGTACGTGCGTGCAGGTATCACACAAACACACAAGATAAATAGCACCAATTTATTTGTATGAATTCTCACTAATCCCTTTGTGATTTCCTCAATGTATCTGGGGTTAAAACGTGCCGTAAGCCCTCTATATGGGGTGTAGCATTCACTGTTTAAAGTGGTCTGAATTCTGGATATAGCTAATTTAAACATTACACTCACTGCTAATAAAATCTAGGTGCATAATCCTGCATTTGCTTGCAGTGCTAATGGTGCCTTGTTCACCGTTAGTCATTACGTGGTTACAGTTCCTTATCTCCCTCCTGGCATTATGTAGTTACGGTCCTTTATCTACCGTCTGTCATAACGTGGTTACGGTTCTTTATCTACCCCACCACGAAAGATATTCATGCGAGAAGTAATTCGAATGGCGGTAAGTTAGTAATGTGGAATACTTCGAAGCACAAGCTGCTGATTCGGCTTCGCAACTTGTTCGGCATGAGGAAACAATTTTAGTTTTTCAATCCTACTCGGTTACTACTCTCTTTCTGTTTTACATACTATTAGATACCAAATCAAAGTGGAGTGAGAAATTTGTTAACACATGCGACCTTTATGTTTAGCCTGCAACATTAATTTTGGTACGAAATTATAAAAATTTAATATTCGCAACTTGTAGGCTCAACAACTTGACAAAAAAAAAGGCAGGGTCTTCTACCCTTAAGCTGCATTGATGCATATTAATTACAGATATAAATGTATGTATATATATGGGGGAAGTGCGGAAGCACAAGACTTGCGAATACTGAAATAGCCTCAAGCGTTTTACCTATGCCCTAGCTGTGACTGATTACATGGCGCAGAAAGCCGCCATGTAAAATTGAGTATTTGGGAGTTATTTTACAGCTGACTTCGTGTTCTTTAATTGCTGAAAAATCACATAGTATTCAGCATCTTGGCAGAATTTTGATTTTTGTGTGTCTGATGGTCAGCCATATCTGTGCCTTTTTTAAGCAATAGTTTCACGAGGAAGGGTGTAAGCCCTAACAGAAAATAACAGTCAGTGGCAGCAGGCTGATGTTGAACTGCTCAGCAGATCTGTGGTTTTTCCTTCTTGTTCGTTGAGTTGTTGTAAGGCTAAGTAGCAGCATGAACTCAAAAATGCCGCGACACAAACGCCATATCTTTGTCACAGCGCTTTGAAAGGACCTAGCCACTCACCGAGGTACTATAGCTGAGATTCATACCACAACAAATCATGCACGATATAGTGTCGGAAGGTGAGTCCCTCGGGTCGGAAGATACTGTGAATACTATTGGTGATAAGATCTAGAAGTACTACTGATAGTAATAATAAGATAGGACCAAACGCTGCTTTAAGAAGTCACACATCGGATAGAACAATACAGGTAGAAAGTTCTATTTTACTTCAAAAGAAACTGATATTTGGAACATGGGATGTCCAAGGTTCAGCTTCAGGCAAGCTGGAAGTAATTAAAAGAGACATCAACAGTATGAAGATTGAAGTTCTAGGCTTGTCCGTGGTACGATGGTAGGGAGAAGAGAGTTACAAGACAGATGATGCCAATACCTTCATACGCTGTGGAAAAGATTATGTTAAAAAAAATTTTAAAGTAGTAATGAACGTTTCCTAATTAGTACACATTTACCTGAAGCTCTACTTGGTTTAAATCCAATCAAAAAACAAACTTGCACACTGAAAATACAAGCTGAACCAGTGAAAATCACCTATTTTCAACTTTATGCTTTAACAGGGGACGCTAATGGAGAAATTACTGACTGCTTTAATAAAACACTTAAGACGTTTTTTAACATGGAAGATTTACTGGAATAATCCACTTATTTTCAACAACTTGTAACTTATACCAGAGTGGCAGCATTTCAAATGGCCTTGTAAGGTTGTGAGTCATGAGCCCATAAAAAAGATAGAAGCATCCATGTCTATCATATATGGGCATATTGCCCCATGCTTACAATTCCACAGGTACCAAGAAAAACAAACAAATTTTTATCCAGAAAATCAATACTAAAATTATTTTGACGCTTCAAGTAAGCAAATGCAAGCTTTCATTTCTCTGTCATGCAGCTGGGAGAAATGGTTTCCAGAAAGAAGCTGTCCAAGACATGGTGGAAGCATTGGGATGAAGAGGTAGACACCCCTCACTGAGGATATCATCTCAGTGGAGGAGAATCTCTGTCTGACACAGTAAACACAGTGGCAAATTTATCTGCCACCAGATTATAGAAGCGAGTATGTATAAACAGTGATTCAAGTATGTACTAAATAGTACATACTTTGCTCAGTACTTCCATAGAGCAATTATAAGACAGAAATGGCAATTGAAAGCAATAGATATGGTAGCTTCTTTAAGTTCTGTGTTTCCTCTCCTAGTGACCCTTGCTAATATCCTAGTCAAAGTACTTAAACACATTTTTGTGATCTTTTTATAAAGGCATAGCGAGGTTGGCTAATGTTCCTACACACTAATCTGTCAAGTGAAGTAAACTGAGGCATTTTTTCAAGCATGGTTTTATGGTCATACTACAGCA
Source organism: Morbakka virulenta (assembly GCA_003991215.1). Taxonomy (NCBI): domain Eukaryota; kingdom Metazoa; phylum Cnidaria; class Cubozoa; order Carybdeida; family Carukiidae; genus Morbakka; species Morbakka virulenta. The sequence goes on from RDPX01000308.1 coordinate 719,389, forward strand.
AATCAGCTTTTTGCTTCCTTTTCTTTTCCACCCAGGAGTCACATATTTGCAAAATAGCAAATAGTTATATCATTAAATATAAATTTATTTCCTGCTCATCATTAGAGGTAACTCTACTGATGAAGAAAAAGGCTCTTTCTGGACATAAAGACTGGCGATCTGGTACCAGCCAATTACACTTTGTGATGGTAGGCCACCATTGAGGGAATCAGAGGCAGAAAGGGAGTCAGGCAAAGAGGGCCTGGCGTATTTTATGGAACATAGCTAATTTCAAACTTGTTACCAGAGGTTGACATTTTACATTACAAATTGGTCCAGAGACAGCACAAAAGTTCTTCCTGAGAATTTCAACAGAAGTATGGGAACAAGGTGTAAATTATGAAAATTTCCATGTTAAAAGTATTTTATGGCACAGAACAAATTTTTAGTTGAAGTGAGTTTTACCCTATTTAAAACCAAATACACTTTTTCAAAAATAAAATATATTTTATCTATGGTTTACACAAATTATGAAAAGTGCAGACTGGGCCAAAACATCATGTTGAGAATTTCTTATCAGCTTTAGAATTAAAAAATATGGTAACAAGATGGTCAAACACAGGGCTGTATAAAACCAGTCACTGGCAAAATTTCACAAAATCATATTAAAATATAACCAAAATTAATACTGGGACTAAGATTTGAAATTTAATTATCATTTTTCTTTCACAAATGAGATAAACTGGGCCGTTGTTTTCAATACCAAAAACTACAACTAAAACTACAACTTACAACATCTAGTTTTTTATTCATTTTGAAATCCTTCACCAATACATCACTGCTGCAATGTTATACCTCAATCCATTTCAGTGCAAATATTCAGAGCTTATTATTATTTCTATTGTTATATATTGATGTGTAGATGAAATTGGTAGTCATACAAGGCACCTCACATGAATATATATATATATATATATATATATATATATATATATAGATAGATAGATGGATGGATAGATGGATAGATAAATAGATAGATAGATAGATAGATAGATAAATAGATAGATATATAAATAGATAGATAGATAGACAGATAGATAGATGGATAGATAGACAGACAGACATGGAGGGCTATAATGTAATTCAATACCAATTGTGTCTACACATGCCAGAAAAACCTAAAACACAACAATTAAATGTGAATATTTAATGTATTGGTTCATGATTTAATTATGAATAAGATTATTTCAATTGATTAATGTGAATGATATTGACTTTCCAGATTACATGATGTTTCCTTCTATAAATCCTTTGAAATAAAATTTAATGGGTGTAATAGAACTGGAGTGAATTTCCTTTATGCCTGACCTAACTGTGTTTTGAAGTTCCTGGCAACTCACAAAGCAAGAACAAATTATTCACCCTCTGACAATCAGTGAGCCCATGGTTATTTGCAAGAAATTTTATTTTAATGAGTAATTTGTTGAAAACAATTAAAGAACTGTATGGACAGTAGCAGTCCAATTATTACTAGACAAAAATTTTAATTAAGATGTAATGCCATATAGAATTTGCCTTTGCTTCTAAAAAGCATACTGTCTCAGAGCTGTTGAAACATATCCCAAGGTAAGGTCTAATACTATGATTTATGAGCCTTCAGCACCTGACTTGGAGTGCCAAACATGTCCATCAGATATGGCAAACTTTAAAAGTCATTAAGTATGGGAACAATAAATGTTCTGTTTTTGTGACCATTTAGTTAAGCAAGGTATCTGGACTTACATGTCTTTCCTTGTTTCTGTGAGTACAATGAACCTTGTACCCTTAATAAAACTCACTTAATACTTATGAGGTTGAAACATTCTGAATTTGCATCTTAGCAAAAAAAGAAGAGTTCTTATTGCTAGTAAAACGACAATTAAAAAGTGAGAATACTAAAACATTTTTTATTTCTTTTCTAACATATTCTTAAATATTTCATTCAAATTTTCTAACCTAATCTTACTTTCCAAAAACCTACTCACTATTTTCAAACATAATCTGCATATGACCACAACTCATTATAAATCCAAATCAAACCTGCCAGCTTCTTCCTGGTTAGGCCTGCTACCTTTTATCAAGTTGAAACCATGTGGTACACAACATTGGACATATTACTTGGGCAAATGCTGTTGTTTTTGTCAAATTTATAAACAAAAATAAGCTGATATACAACTAAAATACACCCCCTTGTTTCTCCTGGCATCTATCATCTTCCATATTAAACTCTGTGTGTCATTATCCTCATAACCCAGCAATAACATAATCCAATAACATCACCTAAATGAATTTTCCCAACAAAGGTGAACAAATACCTTAACTATTTCTTAAGATAACACAACTGTACATCACTTTTCCTCACCAAAGTCCAAATAACTTCATTTATACTGAAATATATCCGGTTTTTCAATCTATATATTCCTTTTTCCTTCTTCATGCATTGTTTCAGCTAGTAAGAAGAAGAATAACAATTGCATCACAAAGAAAGTTAGACTGGTATAGACTACAGCAATGAAATTTTCATTTCTTCTCTATCTAATGATTTGATTCTTGATATAGATAGGGAATATCACAGCTAAATATTTTTCAAGTGATTTTAATTACTATTTATAATTATGCATCAGACAGGCTTACAAACTACTCTTCTACTGTCTATCTGTACCTCCCTCACACACATACACATATATGTAAATACTTCATGTTTCAACCTGCAATGTCTTATCAAGTAAATATCAAAATAACTAATGACTAATAATAATACACATAAAATGATAAGTTAGACACCTCTTTACTATACTGAAAAAGGCACATACAGAAAAGTAGAAAAATTGCACACAAACAAAATATATGCTTGGTTAAAAAGGAAACTAAAGAAAGCTAAATGTACCTTTTCACAGATCAACCTAAATTTTTGGGTCAATGTTGGCCAGTGAAAAAAGAGTGATTATTTTATCATTATGAATGAAATCATTTTCCATCTCTAAATCAATTATTTTTACTTCTGTGCAAATATGACTCACCCATAACAGGTTGAAATATACTTAGCTACATAGATGTTATAAGTTACTTAATTCTTATTAATTAGTGCTTTACTCTACATAACCTCTGTGTGTTATGAACTAATAACCTACTACTTGGCAAATACTACAATTGATTTAACGATGAATAATTCGTATTCATCATTAAATGACCTTCATTCTTTCTATTCTTTTAAACAATTTTTTTCATTTTCTTATTTGTTGGGGTTTGATTTCCTTGCTCTAAAAGCAAGGTCTTCATTATGAAAAGATGTCAATGACAATGATGATGTATAACAGAAAGAAAATAGTGAAATAAATTAAAAAACTGGTCTGTAACAATAACCCGAATGAAAAAAATAAATATTGGGCATATGTTGTTCTATTCTATCAATCAATTTTAATGATATATGGCATATGTGTCTTGCATCACATGTGAACATCATGAAAAATGCCTCCTTTATCTTTGTGTGATGCCAGGTATGAATGATGCATATTCTTCAGATTGATCATCAAATAAATATTTCAGTTAATGGTACAAATTACAATGAAAGCCATAGCCACTGGTTTTAACTTTACAACATCTTTGCTACATACATTTTTCCTATATATGTTTTTAAAAAAAATAAGATTTTCATTTAGAAATATTGATTGTGAAATAAAAATAGTATTTAAACAAGATTAGGATATAGATTGGATGATCTAGTAGAAAGACAAAAGGCTATTTTACTTCATGTCAGAGGTAATTTGCAATAGCTGAAGTACTTCTGTAAACAAAACAATTGGCCACTTGACTGGAGTAAAAAGGTGACTTAATAAATATAAACTTCTAAAAAGTACACCATCTGATAAATAATGGCATTTAAGTTTCTCTTCTCAGACTCATGTGTCTCAGATGCCTGTATGAATGCATGAATAAACTTATCTGTATGTGAATGTGCTTACCTTATGTATGTATGTATGTATGCATGTATGTATGTTGTATATACATATATATTTATATATATAGTGAATGATCATAATGCCATGACCATGTATATAAGTAGGTGAATCTTTCAAATTAAGAGGTTAAGAGGAGGTCATTTATGAAAAACAAGTCTGTCATTGTTGTTCAGAAATTTTTAAAATGCTTTCTTTGTTTCAACCTTTGTCTATGTCAATCTTACTGATGTAGAAGTAAGTTGAAATATTTAACATATTTCTCTAAATAACTATAAATTTCTTCACAAATTTCTATGTGATGTAAATTAATGACTGCTTTTATATATATATATATATATGTGTGTGTGTGTGTGTGTGTGTGTATGTTTGTTGTTCATGACTTAATGGTTAGTGAAGCTGCACTGAAATCAGAAGGTTCCTGGTTTGCTTTCCCAAGCAGGCAAAAAGCTCTGAAATTGCCATAAGTCCTATTAAATCACTGGACCCAGGATTTGGAAAAATGATGTTAAAACCAATAATATACATAACAAGTAGTTAATTTTATGAATTTTGATTTTCTAAAGTTGCTTAAGAAGCTGACTGACAGATTCATTAAAAGATAACAAATAAGAAAGTTTTAACTCTTTTAAACAAATGGGATTTTCTTGCTTACTCAGTGTATATATATGAGGAGAAGAAGTTGAAGTTTCTGGTCAACTTCCTCAAAAATGGCCACAATAACATTAAGTTTTAACCTTTTCTGACATGCAGGTCACTTAGTGGGTGGCAGAGTCCTCACAACAGATTTGTTTTGCAAGCCAATTGATACACAGCAGTTCTTGCATAAGAAATCCTGTCATCCATGGTATCTTAAAAAGGCAATCTCTTTTTGCAAGATCCTAACTTGCCTTATGATATGTTGAGGTCATTGCCACTTTCAGAATAGGATAGATCAGTGACTGTCAGCCAAAGCACAGAGGTTGGATTGGGTGATTCTTTTAGCCAATACAGCTAAGGAAATCAAACCTGTTTTTCCTTAAAGTCCTAGCTACTACATTAAGGAGATGTAAGAACCTTAAAGACTTTCTAGTTTAGACTCACCCTATAAAAAAAGAACAGTACTGAAAGGGGTTAACCTCTTTGTTAAAAGTTAATATGTCCAGTGTATAAATTGATGACTGAAGGTGATTGCTTCCATTCCCGCATTATCAAGAAAGAGTATAAGATCAATTTTCCATTTAAGTGTAATAGGTTTGTTTGTCTATGACTGTGTTGTGTGTTTTTTAATATGTTGGTATCATTAGTTTTAGGTTTAGATTTAATAATTGGCTTGTTGATACAAGTTTAACTTAGGGGTATCAGTTTCCCTACCAGACAATTCTCTGAGAAAGGGAATCATATGTATTTCAAGGTCATCTGATATTAAAAATTGCCTAGATTAGTTGGAAGGGATAAAATAGCTTGAAGTTTTTGGCAACACAACCTAGACACTTTCGTGCTCTTGTGTCTCAAAGTTAAGCAAGTTGATTTATAATTAAATTTTCTTTGCCAGTTGTTTCTTTTGTTTTAAGTAACTCGTTTTCCTTTGTCCCATGTATAATTCTTTGCTTTCCATTATATATAATTTATTAGCTTATAATTTATAATTGGACATTTTGTTATTGTTTTATTTTATCACTTATTTCTCATCTGCTGGGGCTATGGTATCAACTTCTTTAACACCTCTTTGTTACACAACGCCTCTTTTTTGTATATATGTATTGGGAGAAAGAATCATTTTTACCAACACCTCTTCATAATGCAACACCCTGAATATTCCTTATCTTGTAATTATATGTGGTTTCTAGTGTATTCCAGTTTTACTGTTCACAGCTTTTCATTCTAATTACCTAATTGAACATTGTTCTTTTGTATTATTGATTATATATCCACTGGATGTAACTGGATTGTGCAGTACTGATGTGGTTGAAAGTCAAAACATCAATAAGTTGGAGGTTTTTTCTTTATGCAGTAGCTATATATATATATATATATAGTTCTTGATACAGAAGTAGATAGACCCCAACATCTTGACAAGACCTAGATGGTCCAAAAAGTTGGTGTCAACAACCTGACCACTATCATGGTTTGTTGTGCTTTGATCTCCTTGCCATAAAAGCAAGGTCATCATTCTGAAAAGATTTCAATGCGATGTACAATGATAATGATGTGTAATGGAAAGAAAGTAGTGCAATGTGCATTGTTTCAAGAACAAAAGATAACTGAACATGACTTTTTTATATTAATGAGAAAATATAAAATGTAATAGAAAATCTTACCTCTTTAAACATATGTTGTTTGTTGATAAACACTACCATACATAGTGCCATCTAGACTACTGCAATCTGCTTCATATCCACTGTCACACTTTGACAATGATGGCTTTTTTTGTCTATTTATTTCCTTACTCACTAGAAACTGCTCATTTTTCTCCATTTTTTCCAATACAGATAGAACCCTTTCATAATCTTTTTTTTCTACNTATATATATATATATATATATATATATATATATATATATATATATATATATAGTTCTTGATACAGAAGTAGATAGACCCCAACATCTTGACAAGACCTAGATGGTCCTAAAAGTTGGTGTCAACAACCTGACCACTATCATGGTTTGTTGGGCTTTGATCTCCTTGCCATAAAAGCAAGGTCATCATTCTGAAAAGATGTCAATGCGATGTACAATGATAATGATGTGTAATGGAAAGAAAGTAGTGCAATGTGCATTGTTTCAAGAACAAAAGATAACTGAACATGACTTTTTTATATTAATGAGAAAATATAAAATGTAATAGAAAATCTTACCTCTTTAAACATATGTTGTTTGTTGATAAACACTACCATACATAGTGCCATCTAGACTACTGCAATCTGCTTCATATCCACTGTCACACTTTGACAATGATGGCTTTTTTTGTCTATTTATTTCCTTACTCACTAGAAACTGCTCATTTTTCTCCATTTTTTCCAATACAGATAGAACCCTTTCATAATCTTTTTTTTCTACACTAAAAAGTGGATTTTGAAAGGATGGAACAGTTTTCTGTAAGCAATCTCTTGCACTCATTAAATAATTATGGGTACACGTTTCTTTGTGGTCTTCACCTTTACTCATTAATGGCCACACAACATCTTTCTTATGGTCTAATCCAGTGTACTTGCTGTCATCAGCAGAAGTTTCATCATCTTGAGTAAAAACTGGAGATGATTTCCTTGAGCTAATAACAAGCCCAAATTGTTCAAAACTGCCCTTATTGTCCTTTTGGGCATGTAAAGAACTATTATCCTTTTGCTCTTCCACTGCTGCATTGTCTGATTTTGAATCACTATCAATGTTAATTGTCACAGTGGGAGTTACAGATAATACTTCAGTACATGTGACGTCTTCTTCTTCCTGGTTACTATCTGAGAATGGATTTGTTTTTATCTTTTCAAGTGTGTCTCCTGACCAATACCCCTCTTCAATGACAGCAGTGTGCTCTTCTCTAGAAAAACATGCCAAGTAATATTCTGCTTGTAGTATATTATGTTTAAGTTGCAGTCTTTCTGAAAAGTCACTTTGATCCATTGTCTGTCCAATACTAAGATGTTCTGCTGCCAAATTTAAAAGCTCATCAACATTTTGAAAAATTATGGCAGTATTTGCAACCGGCTGCTTCTCAGTTTTTGCCTTACTGATTACTAAATATAACTTGGCAAACCAAAAGTGTGCATCAATACTTAAAGAACGAGCTGTATCTACTTTCTCTAATTCCAATATTGCTAGAGTAAACATGTTCTTTGCCTCGACCCAAAGTTTTTCGGCAAATCCTTCAATTTTTTCGCTAAATTTCAAGTAAACTATACCTTTTAGGATGTAATACCATCCCATATCTTCCGGGGGAAGCACAAGTTTGCTGTCCTTTTTAACAACACTTAAAATTTCTTCAGCTGTACCGGTCGTACCACCATTGACATGAACAGTGGCAAGGTACAGGTAAGCCCGATTAAGTAAATAGTTACTATATTTCGCTTTTCCAGATAATTCGACTGCATTTTGAAGGACCTTTTTGGCTTGTGACGAATTTCCTTGATGTGAATGAAATAAACTCTGCTCGAGCATAACAATAACACATGAATCTTTGTTTTTATGTTCTTCTGACGTCCGTAAAAACGACTTACATGCAAAACTAAACTCTTTTAGCATTCCATTATCGCGAAATGTTCGCAAAGTTTTAACGATGCCGATGTTTGCTGATTCCTTCAACAATTCGGAAGCATCAAGGGGTGGCTTAATAACTTCAGGGATCGTTGAACTTTTCCCGCTTGTTTTAGTTCTTTGGATATTAGAAAACTCAACCTTAACATCACTTAGACGTCGTAAACAATCTGAACACGTGTTTAAATTTTGTCTAGATTTTCCACTTGTGCCATTCCATTTCCACAATGCAATCGTCAAAATGAAAACGGACGGTTCACCAAATGTTCGAATCCAATAACCAGCAACCCCGTCTGGAAGACATTTATCGACGATGGTATGATCCTGGAGGTTGGCATACATAAAATTTTCCAAATGACCGTTCGATGGGTATGCATATACCTCTGTCCTGTGATCAGTTGAGTACTTTCGCTCTATTTTTTCCAAGAGGATGAAATACTGAGACAGACTGGATGAAACCACTTTTTCAGAACTTTCATCAAGTTGCAATTCACCATCACTCGTTAAATAATTTAGACGAAGGAAATTTTGGTCTGGGTCTAGTACTGCTAATAAAATAGATCGATCTTGGCAAGGATCAGGAAATCTTGATCGGTTTTTTCCATTAACACAACCGTCGCTCGGTTTAGCTAATACACTCAAGATAACATTTTGATCGAGAAGATTTTTGCATTCTTTTCTATTCTTCACCAATGCTACATTTTTCTTCGACAATTTCGTTCGCTTGGCAAGCGGCGACATGACAAGATATTTAACCTCCTCATTAGCTTTTATAAATTTTAACATCGACTTCGTGATAACAAGTGGCATTGATCTCCTTTAAAATATGCAATATGGAAGCCTTTGAAAAAAAAACTATATCCCAATAAATACTTGGTATATCATTAAACCTCCATTACATCCGTATTCTTGCGGGGGTTAGACAATGTCTGACTCATCGACCAAAGATCGCTCTGCAGTTGCTATTGATCACTTCATATGCTTGACCTTCCAGGACACACAGTGATCAACTTCTGGAATTTCAGTGTAATGAAACAAATAATGGTCATTCTGTTAAACGCCATCTGCGATAGCTACAATTAACTTGTTTTGTGAAGTTATCATATTACACTTGTTTTTTTTAACCACACCAAGCCGAACGCCAAATGAATGTGAACAAAAACAAGCTCGAGTTGGCCACATGAAAACGAGGAGATTCCTCGATAATGTATTCAAGACCTCATTTTCATTTTAATCGCTTCAGAATCTTTCTCATTCAGTTGCTGTTGTTGTTTTTTTTGTTTTGACGTCTTCCTCTGAGTCCATAAAGTTCAGAATTTTCAGCTCAGAAAAAGCTTACGACTCAAGAAATGATAAAGCTCTTATCTATGTCTTCCTCTGAGTCCGTAAAGTTCAGAATTTTCAGCTCAGAAAATGCTTACGACTCAAGAAATGATAAAGCTCTTATCTATGTCTTCCTCTGAGTCCATAAAGTTCAGAATTTTCAGCTCAGAAAAAGCTTATGACTCAAGAAATGATAAAGCTCTTATCTATGTCTTCCTCTGAGTCCGTAAAGTTCAGAATTTTCAGCTCAGAAAATGCTTACGACTCAAGAAATGATAAAGCTCTTATCTATGTCTTCCTCTGAGTCCATAAAGTTCAGAATTTTCAGCTCAGAAAATGCTTACGACTCAAGAAATGATAAAGCTCTTATCTATGTCTTCCTCTGAGTCCGTAAAGTTCAGAATTTTCAGCTCAGAAAAGCTTACGACTCAAGAAATGATAAAGCTCTTATCTATGTCTTCCTCTGAGTCCATATAGTTCAGAATTTTCAGCTCAGAAAAAGCTTACGACTCAAGAAATGATAAAGCTCTTATCTTTGTCTTCCTCTGAGTCCATAAAGTTCAGAATTTTCAAGATGTTGTTGAAAATGATTTCAAGAAAACTGGTATCTATAACAATGTTAAATTGAATCATTGACAAAAAATAGAGTATTGATGAAATGAAAATGTTTTTCATGAGTTGGATAATGTTAAAATAGATAAGATTAAAATTAAATTAAATATTTTTAGGTGGAGCCAAGAAAACTTTTCTCCTGGAAAAAACAGTCACACAAAAATAACAGTACCAAACTATGAAAAAGAATGCAAAACTAAAAGTAATAAATTTACAAAAAATAAGAAAGCAATACCTTAAAAATAAAAGTAATGGTAATAAATTTAAAATGATCAAAGCAAAAAGGAGCCTACAAGATAATCAATAAATTGAGGGCCAAGTTTAACCAAATATTCAATAATAGGTTTGGAAAATTAAAGACACTGATCCAAAAACGTTTTTGATGTTGATTAATGGTTAAAAAGGAGAAAAAAAATTAAATAACTTGTACCTAAAATGTCTATTTAAGCATTTAAAAAATCTGAACACTAACAAAGATGATGAAATTGATGTATTAATTGAAACCACATCAGTGAATGATAATGATTCTATATGGAATAGCAATATAAATAAGGGTAAATAAGTAGTCTACGTCATATCCCAGAAACGTCCTACAATTGCCTGGGGCTTCCTTGACACTTAATTCTACGTGATGCAATTTTAGCCATTATTCATTGATGTCGACTTGCATCCCTATTTCTGGGAGTGAGCTTTAAACAGCATATTTTAGTTTCTTCTGTCAATCGAAGCTCTTTTAGTTTTCTTTTGGATTTTTAGCGATTTTTAACTAATAGATAACTGTATTTTTTTTTAACAGGACATCTGTGATAACAGTATATATATGTACATAGTATATATGTGTATATATGATATGACTGTAGATACATCCTGTAAAAAAATTCGTATATAATAATAACATAATAATAATAATAATAATAATAATAATAATAATAAGTAATCAAGACTGTTAAAAACAGTAAAGCATCCTGGATTGAAGGATTAACAGAATTACTAACTTAAATTTTTTTTACATCGTGTTTAACTCGTGTGTTTTTCCCGACTGATGCCTGATAGGAATCATTAAGAATATACAAAAATTAATTCAGATCCAAATAATTATTACATAACTACATAATTACATTACATAATTACATTAGTTAGTTGTTTGGCAAAAGACTTTGCAGCCATTAAATAAATCCCTTTGTAAATTCCTGGAGTCCAATAAACCATTGACTGAAAACCAAGCAGGCTTTAGGTTTCGGTATTCAACAATCGATTATATTTTTAATTTGCCAATGATTACACTGGTCAACACAATTTTTCGGGTTCGGCAAGGTCAAGACTGTTTTCAGGTAATTCTGGGGTCCTGATTACAAAATCATATTTATTTTCTTTGGTTAGCTCTAGTTTTTCTGATATGCGATATACTTCAAATATGAAAATTTCTATAACTTTTCTGTATTCAGATTTATATACCATGTGCACTTGGCTTCACACCCAGAAAGTGCTTTGTTACACAGCAGATCACACTCAGGTGAAAGAAGTCTTTTGTCTGGTATTTTTATTAGTGTTAATTTGTGGCTTTTATGTCCTTGACATGGTCATTAAGTGTTAACTTGCACTTGGCAGCCGTGTGCTCGTTTTCACATATCAATTGTCTTTGGATGTCCGCATGTTGTCATGGGGACATAAACAATATTCAATTTTAAATCAATTATTAAATGATAACTTGCATCAATCAATTTTCTCCCTTACAATCGGGGGGGGTCATGGGGCCCACCATGTACCCCATCAGCATTCAACAGGACTACTTTTTTCTTGTTTATTATGTAGTTGGTGAACTTATAGGACATACACCCAAAAAATAAAGTGTCACGATCAACGTTATTTAGCATAAAAACAATATCGGCAATTCAGCAGTATATATCACTTGGCGGGGGTTACAAACGAAATCGTTTACACCAACTTGATTTCTTTTTCTTCTTATTAATATTTAAATGAAAAAGTCTAGTTGGTTCTCATTGAAACAAATTTATTATCATCACCCATAACTGTAACAAATCTCTTAATTCCTATTAATACAATGAAATATAGACATATCCATCATGTCAAAATACTACAGTATATTGTCCTGCAACTGCATGACCAAAAGTTCACTACTTTTAGTTCTCATCAGAGGAGCTATCTGTGCCACTATCAACACCATATTTATATTCTCCAGTTTCACCATCAGACTACCCCAGTTCTGCTGCATCTCTGTCAAGCACATCTATTAGTCGCTGTGGTAAGATCATTTCATCTGAACACCAGAGTGGTTCTCCGTTCTCTTGTCCATCCATGTCCTTGGGCATCTCATATCTAGCAATGTTGGTCTTCTTCCAAATTCTTGCTTGATAATTTGCACGTGCAACATATTCTCTTAAGCAAGCCCTAGTGGAAGGCCATCTGTCAAGGTAAATGGTACTGGATGATAGACTGTCGACTGAAATATCACCATCACACTTTGACTTAAGCATCAAGTACCGTACTTCATCTACACTCTCTGACTTGGCTTTTTCGTACAATGCACAGGTGAACTTTTCACATCCAGTGAGAAGATCATGATCAATATCCCAGCGATCTCTTAAATGCTTCAGGGCACCACAGTGTGCTGAAGATTTCAGTACCAATTTGATAGGTTTAATCTTTCCTATACACGCTTTTTTTTTTATAAGCATAGGCAAATTTTGAGCAGGGTCAAGTATGCTTAAGTTTTATCTCTAAATCAGGGTGAAATATGCTTAACATATGCTTATTCAATACATCGAATGAGGTCAGTATGCTTATTCGGGTTCGATTATTTTTGACATTGTTCTACCAGAAACAACTTTTCTTACGTCTGACGTCATTTCTTTGGTTTATTTAGAAGCTCTGACGTCAATCTTCTTTGATTTGTTATTTTTCGAAAATGCTGCAAGTGTGACAAAAATAAATGTGTTTCTAAAAAAAGNACCATCAGACTACCCCAGTTCTGCTGCATCTCTGTCAAGCACATCTATTAGTCGCTGTGGTAAGATCATTTCATCTGAACACCAGAGTGGTTCTCCGTTCTCTTGTCCATCCATGTCCTTGGGCATCTCATATCTAGCAATGTTGGTCTTCTTCCAAATTCTTGCTTGATAATTTGCACGTGCAACATATTCTCTTAAGCAAGCCCTAGTGGAAGGCCATCTGTCAAGGTAAATGGTACTGGATGATAGACTGTCGACTGAAATATCACCATCACACTTTGACTTAAGCATCGAGTACCGTACTTCATCTACACTCTCTGACTTGGCTTTTTCGTACAATGCACAGGTGAACTTTTCACATCTAGTGAGAAGATCATGATCAATATCCCAGCGATCTCTTAAATGCTTCAGGGCACCACAGTGTGCTGAAGATTTCAGTACCAATTTGATAGGTTTAATCTTTCCTATACCCTGAAAAGAGCTGACCGAATCACAACCTGTCAATGCATGTACTGCCAGCAAAGTCTCACACATTTGTTCTGTGTAGTACTTAGAGAGATCTTTAATATTTAAGCCGTTTTCTATTGTCATGACCGCTTTCAAAGAGAATAGTAATGTTAATTGCCCTTGCATGATAGAGCAAGATCCAGAAGATATCACTATCTGGGCTTCTGAGCCTTGCATCCCAGTTCAGCAGCATAGATACAGTATAGAACTACCCTGCTGTGTTTCTCCTTGGTTCGACCTCAATTCAGGAGTACTTTTGTCCTGAGCAAAATCAAAGGCTTAACCATTCTTAATCAGAATTACTTTCCGATCATCAGGTGCCAGTTCTGACCCACAGGCATACATTAATCCAAATAGCTGTTCCTTGTTTTCTTCATTGCATAAGAAGGCCTTCCAATCACGGGGTGCCTTAATATTAGCACCTTTACCAAGAGTTTCTCTGTAATACCTCTGCAATTTCTTTCCAGAGTTTTCACAGAATGTGATTTGTCCTTGGTATTTTACTCATGTTATCTGAGGATTCACCAACACTGAGCTGAACAAGTCTCTCTCTGTGTTTGATGAACTTATTGTAGGAAGCTCGGTGATACCCGTGAGGTTCTTCATCTATTATTTCTGGAATACTTTTACACCCATCATCCACCCTACTACTGGAGCCAATTTGCTGCTGTTGTCAGATTGTATGATTGATTGGAATCGTTCATGTGGCTCTTTCAGATTTGAAATTAATTTTAAAGTTTTATCTGTCGTTCCTTTGAAATGAATTATACACACTCCCTGCTCCTTCCGACTTTCACGTTTTCGTTTCTTCACTGGAGGAGAATCACACAATGCCATTATGACGAAACGAACTGTTTCTGGATATTGGAAGGTTCTTCACCAGATGCTGGATAGGTCATAAATGAAGGGAAAAGAAATAAATTAAAGCACCTCTAACACCAAGCCGTCAAACTTAACATTCATGTCGAAACAAGCTCACAATTTTATATTTCTAAATGAAATAACGAATCACCAAAGCCACAGAATAAAGCAAAACGCTGGCGGTAGCCAGCGAGTACACTGTTCTGCACACACAACATGGCCGACGTCCAGTTTTGTTTACATGCACAACGGTTTTTCGTTGACGTTTTCTATGACTACAAACGATCAAAATGGAAAAAATATTTTAGACATGACTATTTATCGGATAAAATGAACGTCAAGTGAATGCGCGACGTCATCAGTTTGTGCTGGAACGTCGCAGAAAGTGATGACGTCACTCGTTGTTCCGTTCTTGTATGGAATTTTTTTCTATCTAATAAGTTAAGTGGAGACAATTGTACTTGCCAGTTAAAATATAAACAAAGAAGACAAACGGGGTGGACAAATTTTACACCTTAATATTTTGCAATTTATACAGCTTTTTGGATGGAATTGTTTTCATGCGAAATAACGTCGATCATGACACTTTATTGTTTGGGTACATGTCTCATAAGTTCTCTGACTACATAATAAAAAAGAAACAAATATACCCAGTGGATGGTGAGGGGATGTATGGTGATCCATCAAGACCCCACATGTATTAACATTTTTGTTGGTGGAGAGTTGATTTATATCAGATGAATTCATTCACGGTGCCCATGTTTTGAAGATGGATTTAAAGGGTGAATCAGATGATTCGTCTTCTCTTTCAGTTGTATAAATAAATGATGGCTTCAAGATCCTGCAAAAATCCTGATTGCTTTTGTTACATTTATGGTGAATAAAAAACTGTAGACAACAAAGCCTATAACAGACTTTGTACGAAAAGGGTATTATGCATATTTTGGAATAAAGCTAGCAGACCAAGAAAAATCATGGGCTCCTCATTTTGTTTGCAAGGCATTTCTAGGACGTTTGAGACAATGGACAAGTGGAACCAGACGGAAAATGGGATTTGGGATACCAATGGTTTGGAGGGAGCCTACAGATCAAGCTGACGACTGTTACTTCTGTTCAATAAATGTGACAGGGTAAATAAAAAGAAGAGAAAATCTGTGAGTTACAAAAGTTTTCTGTCAACAATCCAACCAGTAGTCCATAGTGCTGATATTGCTATTCCTGAGTTTAATAAGTTTCCTGGTCTCTCTATTGATGAACATTCAGACAAGGAGCAACATGCTTAACAAGAACTTATTGATGTTGATGATCATGATAACAAGGAATTTGCATGCTCTTCCACACCAGTACTATTTGATCAGCAAAGTCTGAGTGACTTGATAAGGGACCTTAGTGTATCCAAGGAATCTTCTGAAGTATGGGCATTACGGCTAAAAAATCGAAATTTTTTACAGCATGGTACTAAAATCACATTTCACAGAACACGTGATAAAGAGTTTGTACCGTTTTTTGACGATCAACTTAACTTTGTTTTACGTAAAGATATTCGTGGTGTATTGATGAAATTAGGTGTTACGGAATACTCTCCTGCTGATTGGAGGTCATTAACTGACAGTTCGAAAAGAAGCCTGAAATGTATTCTTCTGTACATTACTAATGTTTATGGATCAATACAGATGGATTATTTTACAACCCTTAAAGAAAAATCTGATACAATAAACATTGTATTGCAGCATATCAAATATAATGATCACCAATGGACGATATGTGTAGATTTAAAGATGGTGAACTTCTTGCTTGTGCAACAAAGTGGTTACACGAAGTACCCATGCGTTCTTTGTTATTGGGACAGTAGAGATAAAGCAAATCACTGAACTAAAAAGTACTGAGCAGTAAGAGATCGACTTAATGTTGGGGAAAAGAATGTTATTGTTGAGCAATTAGTACCACGTGATAAAATAGTGTTTCCTTCTTTGCATATAAAACTAGGGCTTATGAAACAATTTGTTAAAGCACTGGATAAAGATGGTGATTGTCTTCAATATATATTGTAGGCGTTTTCCAAGCCTTAGCAATGAAAAGTTAAAAGGTGGTATATTTGATGGACCCCCGATTCGACAGTTGATTAGAGATTACAAATTTTGTGACTCTATGAATGAAGTGGAGTTAGCTGGATGGTTATCATTTGTAGAGGTTGTTAAGAACTTCCTTGGAAACTATAGAGCTGACAACTGCAAGACATTGTAAACAACATGCTTGAAAAGTTCAGGATTCTTGGTATCAACATGAGCATCATAGTACATTTTCTTCACAGTCACCTGGATCGATTTCCGGAAAACCTCGGTGATTTTAGCGATAAACAAGGCGTGCGATTCCACCAAGATTTAAAGACAATGGTGGAGAGATACCAAGGAGGATGGGACATAAAAATGATGGCAGATTATTGCTGGAATTAAAACGTGACGTGCCTGATTCAGAACTTTCAAGAAAATCTCGAAAATGCAAATTTTTACCACAAAAACAATATTTTGGACATTCAAGATCAACAATCATCTCTTATGTAACATTTGTACCTATTGGATGTAACAAAAAAACAATATTTTAACAACTTTTTAGGTTTTGGTGTCCCAAGCCAATAAATTCAACCGGTATGCAAGTTTAGGAGAGCAAATCACAAACGTATGATTGAAACAGCAAGATGGCGTGAAATCGATAACAACTTCCGCAACTGTAACATATGCATAATTAATGAAGTTGGCGACGAATATTATACAGTTCTTAAAAATGAAGCATTCAATGACATAAGAACATAAGAAAATAAAAAGTTCCAGATTATTTCTGCTGGTATCCATTATTATTAAAATTCGAAACGTTGATAAAAAATTCATTAAATTGGCTTCAAACCTCCCAAATTACAATATTTTTATGCGGAATAAATAAATTCCGTAAACAAGACTGAAAAACCTTCAGTCTATAAGGGCGAGCCTAGTATTTTATTTATTTTATTTTATTACTGAACAAAGAAGTGTCTATAAAAATAACTGAACATTACTGAGCAAAGAAGTGTTTATAAAAAAACCTCTGAGCTTCACTTAATACATGGATGGGTGCCCATTAGGTCTACATTCAAATCGGTTCCAGAATTGACCAACTTATTGTTCTATTACACAATGGAGCACGCGTGCAGGGCACGCGTTGATGGCTAGTCTATTATTGTATAAATTGTTTAGAGCGAAAGGATAACTCGTCCAAGAACAAGAACAAGGAAAATACAAAGATGTAGAAGCGCGGCAATCCTTGCTCGCGCTTAAAAAGTAACCTTGTGTAAATGATGACCCAGTTCCACTATTTATAATTCTATTATTGAGTTGGTAGGGATTTTTTTCATCTTCATTATGGTTATTATAATACATGATGACCCAGTTTCACTAATTCACAATTATATTGTTGAATTCATAGGATGTTTTGGTGTCTTTATGCACTGTCTACTTACGAGCGGGTGCGAATACACCAATAAAGAAAATTTTCAACTAAGTACACAAATACAAAGTACACATGTACTCTTTACTTCCTTCCAAACTCACTCTTTATACAACTCACAAAAGGCTATATCTTTCAAGTTTCCAACTTATCAACTTGTTGTAGGTGTGTGAAACAGTTAAATTAATGTCAATGTTAATGATATTAAAGGTGTACAATATTTGTGGACATTTTCGGTATATCAACAAATCACACGATGACATCCACTATTTAATCATTGATCAATCCAATGGAAAATGGAGGCTAGTAAACAGTGGCAAGCTCTGGTCATTGGGAACATGCACAACTCATACAATGATATCATTAGGAATGGATGCCAATCGCCAGTTCTACTTTCAAAGGCTCTAGCTCTACAATGGGAAACGTACAATGAAAAAAAATGCTATGACTTGTCATGGAGAAAATAACTGTTTGGTACAACCAGACATTTTCAAACACCTTCTAACAAAGAGGATTGGTGACTGGAAAGCAATATATATGTATTTTCTATAACTTTATAATGGAATTTCCCATCGATTTCGACTTGTGAGGTCCCGACAACTTCAATTGATTTAGTTTTACTATGGATACTTGAATCTCAAGTGGCATTTGAGTTCTGCTAGCGACTTAAAGAGAAGTTCGCATTCGGAACAGGTGTTATTATTATTATGCAAGCTTGTTGTGTGAGCAGCTGAGCTTTTTGTCCTTTTTCTAGACTCTTGTAGCTTATTCAGTCGCTCAGCTTCACAATCCTTTAATCCATCAAAACATATAAATTTAAGCCGTTTCTGGGCTAATATCTCCAATAGGTTCGGGGGTATATTGACTTCAGACAGGTTGCTTTTAAGCTGGTCTCTATATCTCAGTCATGGTCGTGCTATATTTCTGTGTCCTTTCAGTTGACATTTACATGAGGATATTTGGAATCCTATCATCAGTCATTCTTGAGGCATAACCTGTCCACTTTAACTGAGATTGTATGAAAAAATTCTCGATTCCACCAAATTTTAATTTGGTAAACAGATCCACTTTAGATACTCTGTCTTTAAGGCTAGAGCCACGGATAACATACAAGCAACTCTTATGAAAGACGTCTGCTTAATAGATTTGATTTCAATATTACTTACTTACTTACTTTACTTATCCTCTTCAAGCCATGGACGGCTCATAAGGCTTGACAGCATCCTCCGCCATCTCTCTCTGTCTTTTGCCATGTTCCTAACTTCGTTCCATGTTTGCCATCCCAGGTCATTTCTTTCTGCTTCCACACTTCTCCGCCATGTTGTTCGCGGGGTTCCTCTCTTTCTTTTTCCTCTGCTGTCCATGTTAGGGCTACTCTACAGCTATCATTTTGTGGTTTCCTCAGAGTATGACCAATCCATCTTCATCTCCTACACCTTATTAGCCCTCCTATTGGCCAGAAGATACGGAGAATCCTTTTCAGACATTTTCTCTGAAATATTTATAATCTGGTGATATAATTTCCATTTAATGTCCACATCTCTCCTCCATAGAGTAGCAAGGACATTACGTTGCTGTTATACATTCGAATCTTTGTCTTACTACTGTATTGGTTTGACTTCCAGAGTGGGTTAAGCATGGCAGACACATTTTTTGCTAGACTCAGCCTATGTGTGATATCTTCAGTGGATCCTCCTGTTTCGTTTATTTTGGCACTGAGGTATGTGAACGTGTCCAAGTCTTCAATACTTCTGCCCTTGATCTCGATTGGGCAATTTTCCTTGTGATTAAGTCTCAACACCTTGGTCTTATCTGTGTTGATTTTGAAACTGACGTTTTCAGCACATTTACATAGCTTTTCAGTTTTTTCCTGCATATGTTGGTGTTTGCTGGATAGGAGGGCGATATCGTCTGCATAGTCTAAGTCGTCAAGCTGGGTGGTAAACTTCCACCTTATTCCTGTTTTCTTTGCCGTTGTTGTTTTCCTCATGATCCAATCCATAGTAATAATGAAGAAGAAGCCTGACATCACACAGCCTTGTCGAACTCAAGTGTTTACAGAGAACCACTTTGATGTCTCCCCGTTGTTAATGACGCAACTACTACTTCCTCTGTACATTTCCTTTATGATCTCTATGAAGAGAGAGCTCCAAAAAGTTTCAAAATCTTTCAGAGTTTCTCTCTGTCGACGCTATCGAAAGCTTTACGGAACTCAATAAAGTTAATGTACAGTGATGCTTGCCACTCAATGCACTGTTCGACAATATTTCGAAGTATGAAAATCTGCTCAGCTGTCCCGTGTCCTTTTTTATATGCTGCCTGCTCATTCCTCAGTTTTTCTTCGTGCTCCTTTCCTGATTCTTTCTGCAACAACTCTGCAGAAGACTTTCCCAGGTATGGAGAGCAGGGATATTGCTCTACTATCGTCGCATTTAGTAAGGTCACCTTTCTTTGGTACTTTAGCTATCATTGATTTCTTCCAGTCACTTGGCATATTGATGTTCTCTCTCACTTTCTCGAACATGTGTAGTAATCTCTTGTATGTGATCTTGCTTCCAGGTTTTAAACAGGCCTGTGTTGATTTCTTCGATGGTTTCAACATTACCGATCTCAAACCCATCTTCCCCCACTTTTTGTCACATGCATTCTCAACATTTAGTACTTCTTCGAAGTGTTCTTTCCATCTTTGAAGTATCTGACTATCTTCAATGAGTAGCTTACCAGTTTTGTCTCTCACACCAGTTGNGATGGTTTCAACATTACCGATCTCAAACCCATCTTCCCCCACTTTTTGTCACATGCATTCTCAACATTTAATACTTCTTCGAAGTGTTCTTTCCATCTTTGAAGTATCTGACTATCTTCAATGAGTAGCTTACCAGTTTTGTCTCTCACACCAGTTGCTGATTGCTTTCTCTTGTTGCACAATAGCTTCGTAATCCTGTACAGAGTTCCTATGTCATTGTTTTTTGCTGCATGCTCCGCTTCTTCAGCGAGCCCATTTATCATCTTACGTTTATCTTCTCTGACCTTTTTCTTTACACTCTTGTCCATGTCACTATACTTCTGTTTTTTAATAGTACGAATTCTCTCTATTTAGGCATTGCTGCAATTTCATTCCATCCTGGTTATACAAAATAGAATACACTTTAATAATAAATATGGAACTTATTATTTTTTCAAGTGTGAAGGGTTACAGCAAAATGTCCTCGCAGTCTTACAATTGACAAATATGTAGGTAGTTGATTCCATTTAACTAGAATGTAGGCATTTTAGAAATATCATTAAGCATCATCCTTGCATAATGTTGCAGAGAACATTATGGAGAATTTGAAAGAAGAGGTTGTTTTTTGTTCTGTTGAAAGGTCTTCATGGATTGTTTTCCATGTTTTTGAGGTAGAGATATCAGCATTAGCTAGTGGAATTGTTTTCTCAATTAAAGCTTATACCATATTTTGGTTGGATATCTTCTCTGTTGCAGAAGAGAAATTTTATCCTTTGTAACATTCAACAAATCTGATATTGTCCTATTCATTGAAGGAAACTGACCATAAATTATTGAATATTGGTTATTCCAAAGCCCTCTCTAAGCACAATGAGGATGTTGGAATAACCAATATCTTGCCAAGTATGGCTATTTGTTTGGGAAACATTGGAGAAAGTCTCCAAAATTACTTAAACCTGGGGCAAATCTTTTGCTGACCAAATTGAAATTTAACCTCCTTCATCCACAAGAACTTCGCTATTACGGGACCCAAGTCCTGATGACAAGGACGAGAGCCGTGTGTTGGGCCAGCTTTTTTATTCTGTAAACCCCTACTAGCTACAGAATCTACAGCAGAAGAATACCCAATTCAAAGCCTCGAAGATGAAGCTTTTGCATTTTGGAGAAGAATGAGGTCTTGTTGTGAAATATGGATTTCCTTCGCAAAGCTACAAGGCCGACTACGCTTTTTTCGACCAGGATTACCAGCATCGGAACATTGAATAGAAGGATCATGTATGAGCCAGAAATACTGCTCAAGTTGCAGCTGAGATAGAGGAGTACAAATTAACACTGCTCGGTGCTAGTGAGAAAAGCAGATTGATGTCAGGACAGCGGGTATGCTATATTGACAGTCGTGCAGAGGAATCATACCAACTAGCAGCATGTGGCAACATGAAAAAGTTCTATGGCAGCACCAAGAAAATGTCTGGTAACCACTTAGAGCCAGAGAGATCTGTTAAAGATATAAGAACATAAGCGGAACCAAACAGCAATTTCAGAGGGAGGCAGAGCATTTTACGAGCTTCAACGAGCTTCAACGAGCTGCTAAATAGGCCAATACTTGCCAACCCCTTAAACATCATCCTAGATAACAGCGACCTTCCTTTTAACTTTAATAATGCCAGAAGGAAGTAAATAAAGAGAATTACACAAAATTACACAATGTTAAACCAACAGGATCAGATGATATTGTGGAGGGACTGAAAACTGACCAGAAGACCTCATTCGACATGCTGTTTCCTCTTTCTGACAAGACCTGAGAAGAGGACAAAATTCCATTGGACTTAAAAAGGGGCTACCTTTTCAAGATTTCAAAAAAGGGTGGCTTTGGCAACTTTTACAGCTACGTAGGCATCACGCTACTATCTATTCCAGGAGAGGTCTTCAACAGAGTAATGTTGAAAAGAGTGAAATATGTAGAAGATCCACGGGTGCGAGATAAACAGACCGAGATGAAGCTTTTGTCAGAACGGATCAGATCATCACTCTTCGCATCATAGTCGAACAATCTCTGGAATGAAACTTATTACTTTACGTAAACTTTGTCGATTTCGAGAAAGTGTTTGACGATGTGTACAGAGAAACTCTGTGGAAACACCTCCAATACTATGGTATACCAGCCAAACTTGTCAGCCCGATAAACAAATTCCATGAAGGAATGACCTACAAAGCCATTCAAGATAGTCAGCTGACCGACAGTTTCCAGGAGAGAACCGAAATCAGACAGGGTTGCTTGCTGTCACCTTTCTCCTTTCTACTGGCCTTTGACTGCTGATAAACATATTAGTGACACAGAAAAGAAATAGCATCAAGTGGGCACTTGGATCACAAATAAGCGGCCCTTCTTATCCACCACTCACGAACAGGAGGCACATTAATACAAGCTTGACTGATCATTCAAAGCAGTAAAACCAAGATTATGAAGATAAACAAGAAGTTCAAAGACCCTGTGATGTTAAAGGGAGCCCGCAAAAAAAAAGTTAACACCTTCTACCGTGGTAAGATCATCAACAGCAAAGGCAGCATTGCTGCAGATGTGAAAGTAAGGACAGCCAAAGCAAGGATACCGCTTTGGCAACTTAAAAAGAATCTGGAGCTAAAAAGAGAAGTCATTGCATACAAACATTAGACTAATTGACTTAAATATAAAGTCAACCTCGCTGTACGGAGTCGAGGCGTAAGGAACAACCAGGACAACTATCAAGTATGTACAGACAGACCTTTGTCAGTTATTGCCCCAAAAGTCTTCTCCAGATCCTTTGACTTGACACATGTGGTAGAGAATCCACCATCCATCATCCACCAGGCTCTGGGGTAAAATCCCAGGATAGATGCAACAGATACCTGCTGAAAAACACCTGGATACGAGACCTCAAGCCAAACATTCTCTACATAAAAATTAACTAAAATAACTTAACACTAATGGTTAGTGGGCATGGCCTGGCCTAGGGCTTTATGCAATGGAGAAGTAAGGCGCCTCCTTCCCTCCAATAGTCTGGAGTAGCACCTTGAGCAAGTGTTAGCAACCCCCAAGCTCTCCCTTTCCAGTTTTCAAATCAGCAAAACCCTAGCGCCAGATTCCAAGTCTGGAGAAATGAGAGGTGGGTTGCAACTGGCAGGGCAGGCTGCGTAAAACGTTTAGCCACATCAACGATGTAGACAACAGATAAACGAGTTGCAGGAAACAAGATGGAAAGGCAGTAAGTCCAAGAACATAGGAGACGGTTTCAAGCTGTACTACTGACAGAGAAAACCAGAAATGGAGTGGGGGTGATACTGAGACAGGAGTACACTAGCTGTGTGTTGGAAGTCACCATGAAGTCCGACAGGTTGATTGCAGTGAAAATAGAGCAAGAGCAGGAGATAGTGAATCTCATAAGAGCATATGAACTACAGGTGGGGTGTGAAGAAGAGCACAAGGATATTTTCTGGAATGAGTTGGAAGACCTGGCGAAAGACCTGCCAAGCACTGAGTACATCGCCATAGGGGGTGATTTGAACAGACATTTTCGAACAGGCAACGTTTGAGATGAGTTAGTGATAGGAAACTACAGGTTTGGACAAAGAAACGATATAGAGTAGGGGATTGTAGACTTTACAGTCGTCATAGGTATGCAAATGGCCAACACATATTTCAACAAGAGGGATAAGTATCTCGTAACAAATGATAGTGGCAGCAGGAGAACCCAAATCGATTATATCTTGTGTAGAAGAAAGTAGCTCAGGGATACCAGAGAATGTAAGGATATTACTGGGAAGGCAGTAGCTAAACAACATTGTGTGGTTATTGGAGATATATCCTTGAAAGTAAAACACCAGAGGGCAGAGAGGTATTAGCCACGGATTAGACAGTCGAAATTTTAAAATGCGCAGAGTAGAGGGGGCTTTTAAAAGGCTGTGCTGGCCGGACTACCGAAGGATATTATGGAAACATCATGGGAGACAATGTCGACCGCCTTGAGAAAAAAAGTACGGAGTGTATCAGGGATGCAAACTGTCCGTAGAAAAGAAGCCTTAGATAGCTGGTGGTGGAATGAGAAGGTGCATAATGCAGTTGCCAAGAAAATACGACACTGAAGAAGTGGTTTAAATCCAGAGATGATGTGAGTAAACAGCGGTATGACCAAAGTAAAAGATTGAGTAAGATAGTGGTGGGAAAGGCAACGGATGACGCGTATTAAGGGCTTTGCAAGATCCTCAAGAAGAAGAGTTCAGAGAACGAGGTGTACAGACTGGCAAACCAGAAGAATAAAGCAAGAAAAGACAAACAACATGCGAAGATGGTAAGAAGAGAGGACGGTAAAATCTTTACATGTAGAGATGACATCTTGAGGAGGTGGAAGGAATATTTTGAAGGCTTGATGAATGTGGAGAATCCTAGGCAAAGAAAATCACAAGAACAGACTGTAAACGGAAGTGAAATCTCAGACATCAGTAAAACGAAATTGAGAAACTCTATAAAGAGGATAAAGAAAGTGAAGGCAGTTGGCCCGGATAACATATTGATTGAGGCATTAGATTGGAGTTTTGACAGCCTTGTTCAACAAGATCCTCAAAGGAAAAACGATGCCAGCTGTCTGGAGAAAAAGCATGCTGATCTCGGTTTACAAGAAACAGGGTGACGCACATTGCTGCGGGAACTATCGCCGAATAAAACTCATGGGCCATGCTATGAAGTTGTGGGAGAGAGTGGTTGAGGCGAGACTACGGTAGATTGTAACCATCTGTGAGGAGCAGTTTGGCTTCTTGCCAGGCAAAAGCACATCGGATGCAACTTTCGTGCTTAGACGTCTCTTAGAAAAGTATCGGGCAGGAGTGCAGCAGCTGGTCTGTGTGTTAATAGACCTGGAGAAGGTCTATTAACACACAGGTCCCTAGAGAGAAGGTGTGGTACTGCATGAGAGCCGCTGGAGTGTCGGAGAACTACACCAAGGCAATACAGAACATGTATTTTGATTGCAAAACTGTGGTTAGATGCCCAATGGAAACGACAGCCCCTTTCAGGGTGGGAATTGGATTACATCAAAGATCAACTCTAAACCCCTTTCTCTTCGCCATGCTTATCGGCAATCTTACCGAAGGGGTAAGAAAAGAAGCGGCGTGGACCATGTTGTTTGCGAATGATATTTTGCTATGTTATGGTACCAAGCGAGAAGCAGAAGAACTGGAGCGTTGGAGACGCTGGAGAGGAGAGGCTTGAGAGTCAGTAGAGCAAAGACGGAGAATTTGTGCCTCAATGATAAAGAGAAACAGACTAAGATCACCATGTACAAGGTTGAATTTAATCAAGTGGAGAAATTCAAGTACCTGGGCTAGACATTGGAAAGTAGCGGCGATTGTGATAGAAAGGTACCGAAGAGGGTGCGAGAGGATTGGAATGGTTGGCAAAAGGTGTCAGAGATGTCGTGCGACAAGAACATATCAACAGAAATTAATGGTGATATCCATAGGACGGTGGTACGACGAGGAATGATATATGGAATGGAGACAGTTCTCACCAAGAAGCAGAAAAATAAACTGGAAGTCAATAAGATGAAGATGTTTAGATTATCCGTTGGGAAGACCAAAAAGAATAGAGTGAAAAATTACATTGTGCGAGACATGTTAGGAGTGGCAAAACTAAGTAACAAGATCAGGGAATCGAGGTTAAAGTGGTCTGCCCATGTAATGAGAAAAAAATAAGGAGTATGTGAGCAGGTGGGTGATGAACATGATATCACCAGGGAAGAGAAAACGGGGGAGATCGAAAAGGAGATCCTTAAACTCGGTGAACAAGGACATGAGGATGGTTCGACTCTCTGTGGAGGACACCAGAGATAGGCAG
Organism: Morbakka virulenta; assembly: GCA_003991215.1. Classification (NCBI taxonomy): domain Eukaryota; kingdom Metazoa; phylum Cnidaria; class Cubozoa; order Carybdeida; family Carukiidae; genus Morbakka; species Morbakka virulenta. The sequence goes on from RDPX01000308.1 coordinate 745,934, forward strand.
AGACGGAGAACGTTAGTCCTCTGTGGCGATTTCTGATGGGATAAGCCGGATAAAAAAGAAGAAGAAGAAGAAATTAACACTAGAATGCTGAACGTTCGTGTCAAATTAACCAGTATTACTGATACGTTTATACCGACTTAGACTTATTTTCTTTTATTAAGCTACATCTGTACTTGGAAATCGAGTATCACAGACAGTGGAGTAAGTGAAAGAGTAAGTGAAATAAACATGGCGGGTGCATGTCTCCTACTCTTTGTATATTGTTGCATATTATTGTCACTGAATTGCTCTTGTGTTATGAGTTATGTTGGCCAAGATTGTATAAAGATTTTAAGGAGGATGTTACTGACAAATCGTTTATCTCGTATCGAAACATCTTTACGGCTAATACCTTGGAAGAGAATTGACTTGGGACAAAACTTCAAAGGGCTTATTTACAGTGTAAAACAAAGTAGGGAGGGGAAAAATGATGGTAACTTTTTGAACCTAAAACAATCTCGTGCAGTATCTCTTTGTATTTATTACTCTTTTTAGTTCCGGCATTTGACTCTATCCAGGTCCAACTCCCAACTTTTCTTGAAAACTTGATGAGTTACTCCAAACACAACATGTGGCAGTTTTAAGCCAAAACAATAGTGGTTTAGTTTGGCACGAAACCAGCCTGGAGGAAGTATTATGTCTCTCGCACGTCAAGCAGCCAAATGTAATTAGATTCAATGAAATACAATTAAATAACAATATTTTACCTGCTTGGAAACGATCGTGCTGAAAGTACCGGTTGGGGAGATTTTACTACGTCCACAAATCTCTGACCAATCACTGCAGACTTGATTTAGAGGAAGGTGGTATTGAGGGTATCTGGACTGAAATTCTGCTGAAAAACTCAAAGTCCATTTCGGTTGGGAATTTGTACCGTCCACCTGACTATCCGGACCATCTTCTTTACGATTTCTGTTACAGGTTTGAGGCAATGTTTTCTAACTTCTGTTGCTAGTACAAGAAAACTTCATTGCTAGGGGATTTCAATGGTGATTATAGTAAAGTGAATAAAAATTAACCAACAAAATGCACAATAGTAAGTCTTGCTTTTTAGTGACAAGTTACTACCCCCACAAGAATCGACAACACTTTTGAGTCCACGATTAACTCAATGCTAACAAAGATGCCACACGGTATTTGTAAAACTGCTGTCTCGGAATCTTACCTATGTAACCAATATTTGATAGGAGCAGTGAGAAAGCTCAGTAGTCTTAGATTTAGCCTTCGCTTAATCACATGCATGAATTACAGGAACTATGAAAATGAAAATCTAACTAATATGTGTTTGAAAGCATCTTGAAAAAAGTTCATGAATTGTCCCCGAAGAACTCCAGAGATCTCAAAATTGATAAAGTACAGACATTACAATCTAACAAAAGATAAAAAATGGAAAACAGACTGGACATTGAACAAGAAATATCGAAACAAAATAAACACATGTATAAAGAAGAGTAAAGCTGCTAATGGCAAAAATCAAATTGAGAAAAACACAAAGAATCCCAATCAGTTTTGGAATTGGTTAAAAAACTATATTCGTCTAAGGATACTACTTCTGTACGTGTATCTGTAAGCAAAATACATGAGAAACTGGAAGCTACCAAACAGGGTATAGCTTCTGTATATTGTAATTTATTTACAAATTGCACTATACCCTGTCAAGTATAGTGTACACATCGTGCTAGTGTATAGGAGAGGGAAAGAGAAAGAGCAATGGATAAACAAAGATTCTTGGAGGCTAACTGAAGAGCATTGCAGCGCCAATGCAACAAAAGACCAAGTTAGAACCAAACAGCACAATAGAACAGCGCGAGGTCATTGTCAATAACTTGGAGCAATAAAGACAAGTTGTTGGAAAGACAATCGACCCTGGAATCAACAAAAGTCGAAAGAGGTGCAAGAAGGAAGGAAAAGGAACAACACCTGAGAGTTGTTTGAAATTGCCAAACATCTAGATGGAAGGCACACCTGTGTAAGTATTCGCATCAAAAGCAAGGCTGGACACATTTTGATGACTGAAGCAGAACAAGGTACGAGATAGAATGAACATTCAAATCAATTTTGAATGACGCTGCACCTGAATCACTGATTGATTTGGACACTTTGCCAATGCTCCAGCTGTTGGGTGTAGATCTAGGTCCTATCAACAGAGAGGAAATAGTAGAGGTTATCAAGAAGATAAAAAATAAAAAAGCATCTGGGTTAGTCTCCATCTGTGGTGAATTGCTAAAAATGGGAGTTAAGGAGGTTATTGTTCAACTCAAGGAGCTCTTCAATCAGATTTAGAGAGAATGTATAGTTCCATTAAAATGGAGTAGAGGAGAAATTGTCAAGCCTTCCAAGAAAAGAGACTTTTCTGGTTGCAATAGCTGGCGAGGTATAACCCTTTTCGGTATTACAGGGAAAGTCCTCAACAGGATATTGCTAAACGCAGGAGACCACAAACTCAGAGAAAAATAGACATGATTCGGGAAGGAAGATCATGTACAGACTATAAATTTGTATTGAGAAATATATTTGAAAGGAACCTAAAATTCCAGACAAGCCTTGTAATAATCTTTATTGATGTTCAAAAGGCGTTTGGCAGTGTTCGTAGGCAATTTTTTTGGGGGGGAGGGGGGCGATAATGAAGCAGTATACCATTTGTGAGAAAACCACCCCAGTGATGATAACAGTAACCCATCTTGTGAATTCAGAGCTGCGTCTGGTAGTACAGAGGAGTTTAAACGTACCTGGAGTAAAGCAAGACTAAACCTTCTCCCAATTTCTGTTTATTCTGTGCATTAGCTAGTCACAAAGAAAGCAATGCTGAATGTTAACTTTAGCACTCCATGGAGCAACAATACAATCTCATGCATCTGGACGTTGTAGAAGATACTGTATTCATCATGAAAGATGCCAGGAGATGACCACTAGATTGACGTATGAAAGTGCAAATATAGGGCTAAATAATAATAAAAGAAAGACAAACGTTATGTGCGCCACTGAATTTCTTGAGACACCAATCATATTAAATGGAATTCCACTGGAGTTTATGGAAAAGTTTGCTTACCTAGACTGTCTTATCGATAAGACTTGAGAAAGTGAGTCAGTTGTTTTTAGTAGCTTAGACTAACCAAGTACAGCCTTTGAGTCTATGTGACACCTCTGATGGTCCAAGCACCTAACCTCTAATACTAAGGTATATTTTTACATGATAATAGAGATATCTACGGCATTGAATGTAAGCGAAATCTGAAGGACCACACAAAAGATAAGAAGAACCTCAACGTATATTACATGGGAAACACAATGAGGATTTCTGGCATTACATGAAGTGACAGTGCCTTGACTTACATTTCTTCGTAAATGATAATGGTGTATCATAATAAATGTGAAGGCGGTGAATTAGTTTCACTTCTTATACCTAATTTTCTTCTTATTTTTAGTTTTATTCCTATTACTTTTAACTGTTGTCCAATCTTTTGTTTTGTTATCAATTATCATGGTATAGAATAGCTTTTTAGTTAGTCTAATTGTAAGAAGGTATAAGAAAACTGTCAATGTCTGCTCTTTTTGTGTTTATCTGGATTTCCACAAGCACAGTCTTATCCAAATAAATAGATGGCATTGGCGAAGAGGATACCGCCACCGAACAGAATGGCTGTATTCGACAAGACATGTACCAACTTTTCAAGTCTATACGCAGTCCAAACAAACCAAGTAAGTTCTTTTAAAAAGGGCTTGTGAAATTGTTATAGAAACATACAAGCTGGGTCCTTTTGTAATCGCCGAACGACACACATCCTTGGATGGTATCCCAAGGCCCAGCTGATTCCGTGACTAACTTTATTGTACGTTTAAAGACTTTGTCGGCTACTTGTGTCTTTAATAATTTTCTCTGTGAAGCTTTGAGGAAGCGTATAGTCTCTGATCAACATTGCAAGATGAGAAAAACACAATGCAGTCTGCTGTTGATGACGGGGTTAACTTCCGATAAAGCCAGGGGGAAATGCTTTGTGGATGAATTGGCGTCAAATGTCCATTTCAGACCGTTCCGTCCCTTGACGACTGTATAATTCCACTTTTGCGTTCATTTGCCCCAACTGATGTAATTCTTGTGGCAAAAAGGCCATTTTGCTTCCCAGTGTAGTTTTTCTGTTGTTGCGTGTAATGATTGTCATTGGAAAGGCCATATCCGATCTGCATGTCCAATACAGAACTCCAAGAGCAAGAGTCCTACATTAAAACAAGGCTTTTCCAGAAGCGGACCACGAAACAAAATGTGATGGACGAATGTCCACCTACCAAGGAGGATGTAAATTATTCTTATCAGCTTTATTCTGTGAGTGAAAATAAAATTGAGCCATATGTTACACCCACTCAAGTCTTTAATATGGTAGCCAGTAACGACCTAACTATAAAGGTCTATCGTCTTCGACAATAATTAATTCAAAGTCTAAGGAACTATAGATGTAAGAGCTTTATCATGGCTTGAGTCGTGAGCTTTTTCTGAGCTACGCTTTGAGAGATATTTCTCCCATCGTCAATCTAAGGAACTGTCTTGGTAAGTAGCAGGAACCATTACCAATCCTAAAACAGGAACATTGCCTGTATATCTACGGAGAAAATTCGATCACCTTGTCTATTTATAGGAAGGTGTGTACCTCTTATAAACGAACTGGGATACCGGAGATCTGGAGGTACCTGTGTCCACCTCCATGTTAAGTTCTACAATAGCAACTATAATAGTTAGTTAGTATTAATCCAAAGGAGCAACTAATACCATCCCTTATAATAATCCAAAGAACTCAAATTGCCTTCATTTCAGTTCATTTTAACGTTATATTGTTTTATGTTACACTTATTAAGAGCGCTGGAAGGTTTTTAGAATATCAATATAAAAAATAAATGTACAAGAACGAAATGGCCACACATGCTCTGCGTCCTGGGTATAACATTAAAATGCATCCAGTTGTGAACGAATGAGGTTAATCTTTGCCACAGCTACCGCCAGGTCACCCTTGGGCAAGGTGTGGTACCTGTTAATTTTTTCCGACACTATGAAGTACCATGTTGGCGTCCGGTGGAGGCTATTTTGTTATGAGTAAGGGGGCCCTGTAGTCTTGATTGACAGCCCCCTGGAGATGGTGTCTCGAAAAAAAAACACTGGTGAGAATGCAAACTTGTCGTGGTTGTGGAACGTCCGTGTCTATGTGACCCTGAGAACTATGCTGGCGGGAGCTAGTCTCCCGGTAGTGACACCAAAACCAGACAGGCCAAAGGGTCAAAGATGAATAGCACTCACCGGCTCTGGCTTGCAGCAGAGCTTGGAGGGGTATTGGAGGAAGACCACCCTAAAGGTGGTAGGCACGTATCTGGTCCAACCAAAAAAATGGTCATTTCCTCACTGCATCCACTGCCTTGTGGTATAGGTATAGATTTACCAAATGCTAGAGTTTTAATTAATTATCCACCTAATGTGGCAAAAGCATGAAGAGTTTTTTAATTGCCCCGTTTAATGCTCGATTAAAAGAACAAAAAAGTACCCAATAGGGTTGAAGGAACAGTACCGAAGATACTTAAAGAAGCGGTCGATAACCTACCTTTTTATTTGTAAACAGTATTTGACCAACGTCATTTTGTCAAGGAGAACCACACGTGTCTGATAGTGGCACAAAGTACTNGCAGGAAGAGTTTTTTTAATTGCCCAGTTTAATGCTTTATTGTACTTTTATGTTCTTTTATAATTAAAAGAACAAAAAAGTACCCAATAGGGTTGAAGGAACAATACCGAAAATACTTAAAGAAGCGGCCGATAACCTACCTTTTTATTTGTAGACAGTATTTGACCAACGTCATTTTGTCAAGGAGAACCACACGTCTCTGATAGTGGCACAAAGTACTTAAATCATTAAGAAAAGTCATGTTTAACCCCGCGTATACAGGTAACGATCTCCACGTTCCAAGGAATGATGAACAAAAATGATGAATAGTGTCGCGCCGTGGCCAGCTTTGTTTATGAGTAGTATAGTATTTGGGGGTTCGAGAGCATTTTCATAAAAAATTCCCTCTAACCTCCCGACTACTATACTACTTAATCCAAAACTAATAGCAATCATCTTATTTCAATCATAAATCAGAAACACAATGGTAAACAATAATTAAAGAGAGTTTTTTATTCAACGATCATAGTACAAATATATTATCTTACTACATTTGAATAAGAAACAAGAAAATTGATGCACTTATCATGCACACGAGGTCCTTATTAACATGGAATATTTTATTTTTCCTTTTTGTCAACAAATACATGAATCTGATAACAAACGAATACAAGTATTATGTTGTGATTAAGAGGAACTCATTAACGATGATGTGGTTGTATGTATTGGATATGCTTCCATGTTAGGTTATAAAAATGCTGAGGAATAATATCTTATTACAAATAATATTGGGATAATATCTTATTACAAATAATATTGGGATAATATCTTATTACAAATATTATTGGGATAATATCTTATTACAAATAATATTGGGATAATATCTTATTACAAATAATATTGGGATAATATCTTATTACAAATATTATTGGGATAATATCTTATTACAAATAATATTGGGATAATATCTTATTATATCTATAAAAGTATCCTTCACAATAAACCCGAAACGTGCCCAGAATAGGTGATATTTTAAAACAAGTTGGTGTTATATTTTCAGGTAAAACGTAACAGAATCGACGACCTTTATGATACTCAGTATAGAAACAACCAAAAGCACCATAAAATCTTAGAAATATTTCAAACAATTTTGAGGATTAATCATATATATATATATATATATTTGACACAGGAAATGACTAAAGAAAGTATGCCAACATTTACTTGAGTAAATCAAATTTTTATTTATTACTATCACAATTTCAAATTTTCGTCTGTCTACAACAGACTTGACGAAAAAGTCTTGAATTTAATTTTAGTAAAATTTGAAATATTATTCTCTCTCTCTCTCTCTCTCTCTCTATATATATATATATATATATATATATATACAGAGAGAGAGAGACAGAGAGACAGAGAGACAGACAGAGAGAGACAGAGAGAGACAGAAAAAGTGTGTGTGTGTGTGCGTGTGTGTATAATTCAACCTAATTTTATTGCATCTTGATCAGTTTTATATCAGTTTTCACACAGAACATAATGGTAAAGTTTAATATCTACATCTAAAATAAATTTTTCTTTATACGGGTCGAAAAAAGCTATAGACCCTTTTCACTTCAGCATTCCCATTTGGGTTCTTATCTCCGAATGTCATATGATTCTATGTTGTTGGTGTTCTTGCAGTAAAATCACATAACTTCTTTCCATTACACCAAACACTCAATTTTTTAAAACCTGCTGGTTTTTCCCACTGAATACATAAGCAACACACTTTAGTTAATTCACCAGCATTTGCTTAAATATGGTCATTTCTTCTCGGTGGTTTATAATTGAAACTACTTGGTTCAATAGTGATATGATCATCTATTATATCATCTATAATTAAACGACCATCAGGTTTACCATTTCCATAACCATTTACCCTTGGTGTTCAACATTTAACCATATCATTAAACATTTTATCATGCCCCTAACCATTTATACGTGCTGTTAATCATTTAAAATTGTTCTCAAGTATTTAATTGTGATGTTAACCACTAACCATGCCATTAAAACTATGTTATTATCCATTTAAGCTTACAGTTGACCATTTAATTATGTTATTAAGCATTTAACCATGCTGTTAACCATTTAACTATGCCATTGACCATTTAAATATGGTATTGAAGATTTAATGGTGAGGAGCCGTGGCTTAATGGTTAGTGCAACTGCACAGTAACCAAGAGTTCCGGGTTCGATTCCCCGAGCTGTCGAGGAGAATTTGGAAATTTACAAAGAATAAAAAAGCCATTGGTTGGCGTCAGGAAGGGCATCCGGCCAAGAAATTCCTCACAGCCAAATCAAAGTCCCTCTGTAGGGCACCGTCTGAGCCCCAATTGCTGGGGGAAAATGACGTTAAAAACTAACTAAATTGAAGATTTAATGGTAATAAGATCATCTGTTGTATCACCCATAATTAAACGACCATCAGGAGAAAAAATAACTAATTTATCAACATCATAATCGTCGTGACCAAATAACCCATTTCTGGTCCACTGTGTACCATCAAATGAGTTCAGTATGTAAACTATGAATAGATTGACAATGTTCCTAGCTGGATATAAATTGTTTGAATTGCCAGAAACAATAAGATTTACTTATTAATCGTTAATTACCGTTAAAATCAACATAATAACGATTAGTAATTCTATTTTCTCTAGTACATATTTTTGACTGGTTAGCTATAGTTGTTTGCTCAGGATGACTTTCAGACAATGTCCGGTCATGTAGTTTTGATATTTGTCTTATTGAACCATCGTGTGTAACTTTTATAGATATACCTCGGTCTAGTCTGTAAAATACTGACCAGTATCTTGTATAGTATTCCCATAGTAGGGTTTCAGAGAGATTGTTGTAAACTTGTACTCTTCTTAAATAGCCGAAAGTGATATCCTCTCTATTGAAAACAGGAGGAGATTGAGTATTAAAAATTATGTTTTTACCCGTACCAATACCAGATTTCATTTTACCTCCCGTGTCCTTGTTGAGAGATTTTTATCATTTGAAAATTTTAAGGTAACAGAATCTAGGCTCATTACAGGATCTGCCACGTTAACAACGCGATATCCTTTCATACTCCATCTGTTATGTTGTAAAGGAATAATATCAGTGTATAATATTTTTCTTATGGTCATCGACAAACACTCCCATGTTGTATTTTATTAGTTGATTAGATATTTTTCAAATAGTTTTCATTAATCGCTCGTTGTGAGTAGTGTCCATATGCGAATTCGAAACCACATACCGCACTCATTGGATCTTGATACTCGCTACTATTATAAACGTAGGTACCATACAATCGAACAACTTCCTTAGGACAGTTTAACCCAAACAAATCGAAATATTCCAATACACCATCTCCTATACGCATCACCACCCAGTGACTCCCTGTTCCTCGGGAAAATCGAAATTAATAATGCAGTGACCCTTTTTAATTTGATAAACAATATTATCTCTTGAAAAACCTCCATTAAACTTCTTAATCTGAAAGTATTTAATCCAATTTAGAAAATCAATGTTACTTAATGGTTTATTAACAAATATTGGTTTCAAAAATATCTCCGAGTAATGGTATACCATTTAGATGGCTTTTCTTCTCAAGTAAGAGTCCGCTTCCTGTTTTTTTTAGTTGGTTGGTTTTTTTGCTTTTCATACTTTTACTGACTGATGAAGGTGGTGAATGTGGTACTAAGAGATCAGAATAAGGACGGTTTTATAATTCAGCCATTACCCGTTGGTCTATTTCGGAGGCTTCCACCAAGTGCTGTAGCAGTCGATGGAATAGCAATACTACCGAGGAGGGCACCGAGAAAGCCGCGTCTTTGTTCTGGTGTTGGCTTGACCATTAACTCTCCACAAGACTGAAGAGCTTTCAAAACCTGTTCTTTCTGTTTCTTCGTTAGTAGGGTTTTTTGTGCAACCAACTGATTAATCTTATACTGTGGAATCAGGAAATCTCCCGTCTGTTGTCCTGATCCTAGAATTTTATCAATACTAAAACTAGAAAGACTCTACAAAGCACCAGTTGTAACCACAGGAAGAGGTTCTGTAGCCAGTTTAGTTACTGTCGGAAGTAAGTTAGTGCAAAGTGACGTCAAGCTAGAGAACAATGACTCTCCTTTTTAAACCAAATGACTCATTTGAGTCAAAAGTTTCCAAGTCAACACCTTCTGAAGCATTTTCAGCCTTTTGAATCCTTCTAATTTGTTTTCTTGTTAGAAACATTTGATCATTAACATCTAATTCGCTCTTGGAAAGGCAAATCACTATAGGATACTTGTTCATCGATGCTTTGGCTAGTTTCTCCTTCTGGTCTCGACTAAGATTTACACCGCAACTAATGTATTCTGCCATTATATAAATACATTAGATTAATTTCATATTATATTTATGATTCATGATCAAAAACACTATTTGCATAAGGCTGCTCTAGCATTACGATCATCAACATAAGTCTCTTCTTCATTGACAACAAGCGCATATAAAATGTGAGGTTTATCTAGAACATCAGATAAAGTATATCTGGACTATAGTTTAGTATCACAGTTTTTTAGCCCAGTCTCCTGCTTGATAAGGTCGAAGTACAATAAACCATACATCGTCTGAAAATCTTCAAAACACATATACGTATCGCTTTGATATTGTGAAAAACCAGATAGTAGACACGTATACAAGCCCAAGTATCGTTTTCTTCGTTTTCTTCCTCTTCCATGAATTGTGATAAACGGTCCAGGGTAGTCTGTGCCGATTCTCGAGAAGGCAATGAAGGGTGTTTGCAGACGCATCTTTTGTAATGGCGCCATGATTTGCTGTAACGACTTTGCTTTGGCTCTCTTGCATCTGAAACATTCACTTTCTACGCGACGTATCAATTATCTTGCTCGAGGGATCCAAAATCGCTCTGAAAACTTGTCCATTAGATGGTTCGTACCTGGTACATGTTGTCCATCTTCATGCTCTTGCTTGACGATCAGCTTCGTGATGTAGTGGTTTCATGGTAAAATAACAGGATACTTGACATCGTTTGGTAAGTATTCTGTATTCTGCAATCGACCAATTGCCTTTAAAACTCCTTTTTCGTCCAGGAATGGTAACAATGACGCAATCTTGCTTAATATACGGATTAGCTGTTCTTTCGTAGACATTCATGCTCAACTGGAAAACTTTCTGCTTACGCTTTAATAATCAGCATACGTTTTGATTTGTCGATTTCTCCAACTTGCAATTCTTTCTTGAGTCATAGTTCGGATTCGAATCTCTTTATCCAAGCAATGACAGCAACTAATTTCTTCCAGGTGGAGTATCTCTCCACACCAATATCATTATTTCTTGTTTGCACCAAAGTCAAAGGTACTGATGCGCTCTGTTTTGCTTCAACTTTGGCTTCTTCGGTCGACTCAAAGCGGTTTGCTGGCCCATCTTTTTGGCTGCATTGTAGGAACTCCGGTTTATTCCACCAAATAATATTAGATGGAAACTCTTCTACTTTTGATCCACTGATCCACATGATAGGAAATATGCAGGGTTAACCTTTTTTGGCACGTATCTCCGCTGGTCAGGCGAAGTGCATGGTTGAATTAGACTAACTCGATTTGCTACAAATGGTTTCAGCTTCCTGCTTTGGTTTCTGATCCAATACAAGACATTCATGCTATCGCTCCAAAAGGTTGTTTCTGCTACTCTCATATCCAAAGCTTCGTTGATTATTTTCAGTTAATTTTATACAAGTACTGTAGCCATCAGCTCCAAACAAGGGATACTTGTTGACTTCAGAGGACTAACTCTCGTTCTCGACATAATCAGCTTGGTCAAGACCTCTCCGTCTTCATCCGCAGGTCGTTGATATGCAACAGCGCCATACGCTTCAGCTGATGCATCGTTCAAGGGCTTTCCATTAAACTTCGCAGCTACATCAAAGACTATGCATATTTTTGAAGTTTCTTTGTCAGCACGAACGACTGGAAAATGTGCGAGGTACCACGAACTGCTGATGATGTCACCATTGGTTACTTCTTCGATGTAACCCTCCTTTTTGTATTCACGTATAATTGAAGCGAATCCATTTGCGAGCTCGCTATCCTTAAGCAACTTCTTCTTGGTTTGCAGAAATCTGGTCAACGACATGGTGTAGTTGTCATCCAAACATACATTCTTCTTCCATGGTAGCTTAACTTCGTATCTTCCATCTTCATACTTCAATGAATTCGTCATAATCTCCATTGTTTATTGTTCCTGTGGTGTCCGGTTTTCTCCTTGTTGGAATTCTTCTTCATCTTCAATCACACACAGCTTCTTCATTGTGGTGCTTACTTCATCTAGATCCTTGTCAATTCTATGGTTCATCACAAAATGCATGAAGGCTGGTCCATCGGCACCGCCAATGTAAGTCCATCCAAGTGGTATTCCTCTAGCATTTGGTTCTCCTGGAACTCCTGTGATCTTCTCTTCAGCACAATGCAAATCAGCATAATCGGCTCCATTCAACATATCAATAATCGGCTTTGATCCAACATTTGGGACGGGCATATCCTTCAAGTGCTTCCACTTCTTTGACATAACTGCCAAGTTGACAGGTTTCAAGTTTCCCGTGACTCGTTTGACAGTGACTGCTTCGATTTTTGATTTCTCTCTTCCATCAATCGATTCTATCTGAAATTCAACAGGTGTACTCGGGAACGTTTCTGCTTGCCCGTTGATTTTCTTAATTGTCAGTTCCTGGTTGATTCCTTAGAGTCCCAATTCTGATGCTACGTCACTGTTGATATAACTTTTCGTGCTTGCATCATCCAACAGAGCATTGACTACAAGCGTTTTTGTTGTTGTGCTTGATTAGGAGAGGAACAGTTCGTAGAGAGATAAAGTTTGCTTGATATCTCTCTTGGTGCTGATGACTCGTGGTGTGGGAGTGTTGGACAGCCTCCCCCTAGTGATCTTTCTCGACGGGCGATGAATTGGTTTCTTCTTTCTTCACGGTGTGCAGCAAGCGATTGTGGGTCTCCAGGCAACCATCAATTTCACATATTTGACTGTTTCTTCAATCTTTCGCAAGGTGTTTACCGGCCAGACATCTGAAGCATAATTTGTTTTTTTTGCAACATCCCATCTCTTCTCGGCATCTTGTGACTTGAATTGACTGCATTGCCAAAGTCTATGGTTTTCATTACATACTACAGATAGACTTCTGTTTCTTCTTGTAGGATTCTCGCCGTCACCAAAATACGAATTGGGGAATTTCTAGGCCTATCACCAGACGGCCTGCTGGTTCTCTCCAATCCTTGCAATTCCCCTGCTACTGCAGTGTGGAAATCAGCTTCCTCGATGATAAGCTTTCGCGAACTTTCAATCTTTTCTTCTCAGTTCTGCTCGTGTGCCCATTGTTTATACCTTGACAGCACGGTTGGCTTCTTTCAGGTTGGTTACAGCAACATCTAACAAGTCTGCAAACTGCTCAACGTCACGTAGATGATCTTCACGAATTGGTCTGAAATTATTTAGATCGTCGAGATAGTTCAGAACCTTTCTTCTAGTGCCACCAAATTTACGTTTGGGTCTTTCTTTTGCAGACTCGTAAGCGTATTTTGAATATCCAAGCCCTTCGATACATTTAAGAGCTTCTCCAGATAAATACTGTCTCATTTGTAAAAGTTTGTACACTTCTGTTGTTAGTGCTTGATCAACGCACGTCGTAAAAGCTGATTTCCACGTTTCGTACATCTTCTTGTCACCACTGAACACTGGGATTGAAACGCACTTTGACAATGCAAAAGCGCTTGAAAGTGCTCAGAAACAGAGCGCAACATATCAAACACCTCCTTTTACAATGCTCGAACCAGAAGGGATGTTACCACCCTCAACTGACCCTAGTTAGAGCTGTAAAAGTCAAGCTGCGGGGGCAGCAAGGAGTAGGACATATTACTTTTGCGGAAATCCCAGACACACAAGGGGTGAATATCCCGCCAGTGATGCCACCTGTCACATCTGTCAAAAGAAGGGCCATTTCTCCAAGGTGCCCTTACTTCCACACCAGCATTCATCACCGGTTCTACAGGTCTGACTGTCTAAAGCGTGCCCTTGTGAAGTGTGAAGTGAACAATCACAAAGCTGTAGTTCTGCTGCACACTGGAAGCTCCACAGCATATAGNTCAAGCTGCGGGGGCAGCAAGGAGTAGGACATATTACTTTTGCGGAAATCCCAGACACACAAGGGGTGAATATCCCGCCAGTGATGCCACCTGTCACATCTGTCAAAAGAAGGGCCATTTCTCCAAGGTGCCCTTACTTCCACACCAGCATTCATCACCGGTTCTACAGGTCTGACTGTCTAAAGCGTGCCCTTGTGAAGTGTGAAGTGAACAATCACAAAGCTGTAGTTCTGCTGCACACTGGAAGCTCCACAGCATATAGACCTGCAACTAGTCAAAAGTTTTCGCTTACAAGTTACGCCATGCAAAAGTGAGGTTTAAATGACTGACAGCTTTCTGTGTTCAAAAACTGAAGAAGTATGCCATGTCACGATAAGCTTGCTAGGAAATGAATAAAATCAAGTGAAGCTGTTCGTGATGAAATCATTGTGTACCCCTGTATTGCTAGGTCAGGATTTTCTATCTCTACACTATTCTGCGGATCAAAATCACCTCTTAGACTGAATGCTCTAGTACTTGCTGCAGTCAAACATCCCTACTTGTTCAAGCACCTTACTTTGGGTTGTCATCCAGTTGCAGTCAAATGAAGAAGGTATTCAGAAGGCGATTGCAAATTTATCCGTGATGAAGTAATGAAATTGACAGAGACAAGTGAATCATCCTGGCGAGCACAAGTCTTGGTCACTAATGGAGAAAGGCACAAGAAGAGGATGGCTGTTGATTATTCACTAACCATAAACCACTTTACACAACTTGATGCCTACTCCCTTTCGCGTATTGACGAGATGTTCGAGAATACCGCAAAATTCTGCATCTTTACAACACTGGTCTTAAAAGGTCCATACCACCAAGTACCCATTCGTGAAGAGGAAAGACAGTACACAGGCTTTGGAGCTAATAAGAGACTGCATCAATTTACTCGCATCCCTTTTGGGGTGACCAATGGTGTTGCTGCATTCCAGCGTATGATCGATGAGGTCATCTCTGAAAACAAATTAAAGGGTACCTACCACGATGAGAATGTGCAGAAATTCCTCAAAGTGGTAGAGAAACTCAACCTAGAATTGAATGAAACAAAAAGTGTATACTCCACAGACAGTCTAAATCTACTGGGCTACACTGTCCCATGGCTGCATCAAACCAGACTATGAAAGACTCAAGCCGTTACGTGAAATGCCTTTGCCACAAACAAAAGAAGAGCTTGAAAGGAAGTTGGGACTATTTTCATATTACGCACACTAGATATAAAGCTACTATTCAAAGGTACACCCACTCGTTTCTGTCACATCATTGCCACTGAATAAAGACGCTAAGAAAGAGTTCGAAACTCTGAAATCTGACATTTCTTCCGCCGTGGTTGTAACGATAGAAAATGAAATCCCACTAGTGGTAGAGACAGTCGCTTCGGAACATGCTATTGCCGCTACCTTAAATCAAAATGGCAGACCAGTGGCCTTCTTCTCCGGCACCCTCAATGGCTCTGAGAGAAAGCATCCTGTGGTTGAGAAAGAAGCATACGCTATAGATGAAGCCCTAAGAAAGTGGAAACATTTGTTGGGAACACATTTCGAATTTGGTACTGACCAGAAATCTGTACGTTTCATATTTGACAAGCAGAACAGGGAAAAAATCAAAAATGAAAAAATCAAGCGCTGGCGCATTGAATTTGCAAGCTACTCCTATAATAAAATCTACAGATCTGGGAAAAAGAATGCGGCTCCTGCTGTTTTGTAATGCGTACAGTGCTCCGCAATTCCAGGTGATGGGAATACTCTGAAAAAAACCTGCAAGATTCTCTATGCCACTCTGAAGTCACCCGGATGACTCACTTCGTTAAATGACGTAACCTGCCTTTTTATATCAAAGAAGTTTGCAGGATGTGTGGGCCGTGTCCAGTATGTGCTGAACTGAAGCCCAAGTTCCAGAATTTTGAAGGGAAGCTAATAAAAGCATCTCAAGCACTTGAAAGAGTCATTAAGTAATTTAAAGGCCCCCTGCCCTCTAGTACCAAAAACCGGTATCTGCTGGTGATAATGGATGAGTTCTCCCGGTTCTCATGGGCTTACCTGTCATTAAATGCCTAACATCTCTCTTCTCCACCTTTGGAATGTCAGCCTACATCCACTCTGACTGAGGAATAGCGTTCATGTCTTCAGCACTGAGAAACGCTCTCCAAAGTCGGGGAATAGCAACATGCCGTACTACTGCATACAACCCCAAGGGCAACAGACAGACCGAACGTTACAATGGCATAATATGGGTAACTATCAACCTGTCACTAAAGTCTCACAGTCTTGGTGTATCTGCCTGGAAACATATGCTGCCTGATGCCCTTCATTCTCTGAGATCACTCTTGTGTACAGCAACGGACGCCACTCCGCATGAAAGCATGTTCCTACAGCAGCAAAGATCAGCGAGTGGCTGTTCCATACCAACTTGGCTGAGCACATGCGGAAAAATCTTCACACGGCGAAATGTGAGAGCCAACAAGTATGAACCTCTCATTAAAGACGTAGATCTTCTGGAACCACCTAATCCAGTCTATGCTCATGTCAGGCTGCCTGACGGTCGGGAGACAACAGTTTCTGTAAGACACCTAGCTACAAGGGGAACATTCAATGGTGAACCCTCCTATGGAAGTGAAAATTCGGATATAGCTGTGAATTCTGATCCTGATATTATAAACTCCCACATTGCTGAACCTGAGAAATAGAAAGAGCTACCAATGGACGCCAAAATGAATGAAACACTTCCGCCAATCTTTGCCCCACCTCGGCGCACTCGCTCGGGCAGAGAATACTAAAACTCTTCCTCTTTAGAGACATTTTATATAAAAATATATTCTAGCTCTAAATCTGAGACAACAAATGTTAAAACAAACTTTTCAATAAGACGGTGAAGTTATCCTTTTTATAAATATATGCTACTTTTTAAAATAGTGATGGAAAATATTATGCTAGTTATTTTTCAGTATTATGTCAATTGTATTAGTCTTTACTTTTTTCTTAAGGGCGTTTTAGTTACTTTATGGGTGTATCTTGTTTTATGAAGATTAAAGCCTAAAGTCAAGGCAGTCTACTCGTGTTTTATGTTCACTACAATGATGATAAATACCTCCAAAGTTTATGAATTTTGCCGAAGGTGCTGAGCTCTCTTCTTAATACACTATCCTACAATTAGGTCCTGGAGGGTTTACAAAAATTGAATTAAGGTTCAACGTTGGGAGTTTAGGAATTGTGAATTCTTTTTATGACAGTGAACTTTCTTGTCAATTATGATATAGGCCTTAAAATATATGTTTTACCATATTGGCGGAGTTGTCAATTTTAGGTCCAATTCAATTTCTCTGGATGTTCCTGCAATTCCTTAGCCAGATTGGTTATGGGTTTTGTATAGCGAAGAGCCAGTCTTTTCACCTTCTGGCTCAACAACTGTTCTGTCCATTATGATTTATTAATGGTGGCAATATCTTCTGCCAACAACACATCATTTTAGAGCTGCCCTTTAAGCAAATGGTGGTAACTGCGTGGAACCCATTAATGAATAAGCATTACAGGAGGTGGTACGTGTAAAGGAATGGAAAATTGAATGTGAATAGTATAATAAACAGAGGCCTGAAATGAATCGTCAAAAAATGAAGGTGACAATATGAGAGTAAAATGCGATTTCTGAATGAAAAGAATGGTGTTTTATTATTATAATTTATTACTATTATTATGTTCTTGTTATCACAGGTAAAAGTTCCTGGTAAGTTCGTCCCGAAAGCCAGCTGGAACAACTAGCCTTAGGTTTCGAGAACCTTTCTCAATGTTCTTGCAGTTACCAACAGCACCGTTTTCTGTATCACTTCAGTCCTGATCTTGATCCCGATTTTTTCTTTGTACTGCTCTGCTTCTTTTGTCACACATCCCAATGCACCAACTACAACTGGGATGACACTTACTTTTAGAAGGCGCCATAATCTTGCAATTTCTCTTTTCAGTTCTTGATACTTTTCAATTTTCTCTTTTTCTTTCTTTTTCATCCTTGTATCTCCTGGTACGGCTATGTCATTGATCAAGCACTCTTTTTCTGGTTTTAGCTCGACAACAATGTCTGGTCGCCTATGCTCAATTTCGTAATCTGTGTTTATTTTAAAGTCCCAC